>JARHVA010000313.1:4642500-4785000 GCA_037957365.1 Torreya grandis
TCATCATGTATATAGTGTTATATTCACACTCAACCTCATTCTTGCATCAAAGTTCAATGCTAAAGCAGTGATGCAAGATCACACTAAATAATACAGTCACTATACCTTGGTAGATTTTTAGTTGATAGATGCTAATTTCAAAAGGAAAAACTACATCACAAGGTTTTTCATGATCACATCACATCATAAAATCATATACATAAATAATAATTATATCAATGTCAATATGGAGGTTCATAACTAATTACATTCATAGAAAACATATAAGTTATGAGTTAAGATGGTCAATATAATCAAAATTAATGTAAAATGTGTCTACACACATAATTGTTTATATGCATTTAAGGAAAAATAATAATATGACACACATGTGTATCTATAGGTTTTGTAAATTATTCCAAGGTATTTTCACATCACACTACTTAAACACACCAATAGTGAAGCACAGGGTTACATGGTCCTCATCGGTCTACCCAATGTCCAAATGTCATCCAAGATGACATAAAATATCCAACATATAACATCGTGCTTAATTTCAAGTATGTCAAGTTCATCAACACTTTATTTATAGGAAGGGTGTACTCCAACATAGCCCATAAATATATATCCACGAGTCTCAAGAATTTACCAACAAAGTTCATGCCTCATGTATTATATGGCTCTTGCTATCCACTAATAACAAGAGACTCTAGAAACTTCCTCACTTACCTAAGAAAGTAAGCCATATTCACCCATTATCCCCTCTAGGCTTAAGCTACATCCTTGAACCTCCTAATAGTATTGTTGGCCAAAATTAACCTACATATGAAGCTTTCACCTGGATGAATGCATTACAATATTCTAGAGAGGTCTTAGAGTAAACTGAGAGCCTAAGTAGAGTTCTTATTGATTGAATTAATCCAATGGTGGAAGATGAAAACCACATGTCATTTGTAAGATTTTGAAATGCTTTAAGAAATTCTTAAGGTGAATTTGATGATTTTTAGGAAGTAGGTCTGAAATTACAAGTGAAAGGATCCAAAATGTTTCCATGGTGTTCATGGCATTCAAAGGGTAGAAAATAAGTTTACTCAAAGTCTCAAAGGTTTATCAGAGCTTTGATGGGTCCATAGATGGTTAACAAAAGCCTAGAGAACCCATACCATCATAGTATGTCATGTAGGAAGGAGCGGGTCAGTTTGGTTGTGCATTTAATAAATATACTTAGGAGGCCTCTCAAATCTAAAGGATCACATGGAGATGATGTATTTTTGTTCCAAGGTCATTCCTTGAAAATTTGGTGTTTTGATGTATTTTCTATCTCAAGAAACAAGCGTTCAAAATGATCTAGTATTGAGAAACATGTTTTGGGAGGTTAAATTAAATCCATAGGAAATAGTCTTTTGAATTCAAAAATATTAAAAGGATCCTGAGATTGAATGCAGTACTATCAAGTGTCAAAATCTCACTTGATCAAATCATAGATCAATGACACATCAATAATAACTCGAGTTAGTATGACCATCAAGATAAATGGCATGAGTTAAATCATGTAAATCAATATCAATGGTGAGCTCAAGGTCAATACATCAAAGGATCTTAGAAAAATAAAGTGGGGCTGCCAATGTGTCACAATCATGATGGATTAGTAGTTCAATAATACATGTTTAATCAAGTAGATCAGAGATTAATGGTGAGTATTCAACCTTTTGGAAGAGATTGATGGTGCGAGTGAGGTCAAGATGTCAATGAGGCCATATTGTATTTTATGATCCCATATTGTATGTAAGGATTTCACATGGTTTAAGGGAATTAACCAAATTGAGAATAATAGTAGGGTCCATTGGAGGCACATGGGAATGCCAAGTGTCACTTTTTAAATACAAGATAAAGACCAATGCAGGGATGCCAAGTGGCATAATTTATAAATTGATCATAGATCAATAACTGGTATTGAAGGTCAAGGCCAAGAGACTTTTGAGAAGATCTATGATTAAAATTCAATAAAGTTCTAGGAGGCACAAGATAGTGACACATGTCCAAATTTGTGAGTCATATTTTTAAATATTATAAATAGTGTAACAAGGATGCCACATAGGCAAGGACATCAAATCAAAATAATTTGTGGACATAGATGGACAAATGCATAGATCCAAGATCTAAATATGAATCAAGTCAAGCAAGAGTAGATATTTAAAGTTAGAGGGATATCATTAAATCTTAGTCTAGACCTTTGGTTTAAAGATTTAGAACTTGCAAGATTTGTTTTCTAAGGTCGTAATGTGTTTCCATGACTATGTAATTTATTTTTTGAAGGGGGATCCATGTGTACAATGAGTTCTTAAATTTCATAATGTTCAAATGTATAATAGGTATAATTAAGCCTAATAGAGATAAAGAACAAGGCTTAGCATATGAAAGATCTTCATTGAAATGATGACTATATGAAAACCAATAAATGGGATTAATTTTCATCTATATTAGACCTATGTCTAGGGTTTGAAGGAGGAGTAGAGTTGTGATTATGAAAAGAAGTGTCTTTTCTTTTTACATGGTCATATCCTTGAAAAATAGGTACCTACAACCACTTAGAGAAGACATAATCATTGATTTGTTAGGTCCATGGATATGAGATTTTTTCCTTATAATGAAGCCAAATGGAGGGTGGCAAAGAAGTTCCAAGGAAGAGAGTTGGGGATTGGGGAGTGTAGGTGGAACATTTAATTCTTTTTTAAAGACTTTAAATAACTTCCCTTTTTGGTAAGATCATGACTCATCATCCTCAACAAATTCTTGTCTTCTAGTGTATTTCTCAACTAACAAGAAGGCTAGAAGGCTATTGGAGCTAATGAAGGTTAAAATTATCATGAAGGACTGGTTCTAATTGATCAAAAAGTGGTTGGGAATTCATTGAAAGGTAGTGGTAGTCCATTTATTTAATTTTTATGGTGTGTTCCTCTCTCTCTTCCCATTTCTTCTCATTTGAATAAGGACTCTCAATTTTGAAAAGAGGAGATTGAATCTCTCATTTTAGAAGAGAAGGAGACTCTCATTTGATAAAGCAAGATCCTATCAAAATTTGTATGAAATACCTATTGAAGAAATAAAGGCTTTCTTTACCTATATCTTACCCCTAAATTGTGTTTAGCAAAGGTTGTTCTTGATGGCATTGTGAAGGAGAGTTTTTCATGTCCATTGTTCTTCTTTCTTGTCTATTTTTAGGTGTTTTCAAGTTAGTTTCATGTCTAGACTTTTGGTTTTTATACCATTTATAAATTATTTGTGTGAATATTAGAATTCCTCTTTACTTCATTCATTTCTTATGAGCCTATTTTATGAAATCCTTATGAAATCAACTACCCTATTTGATTTTGTGAGCTAGCATTCTCTTATGATTCATTAGTGTTTATTTCATGCTCATGTGAGTTTCCATTTTAACTTGGTGTATCACCCCTTTATCTTTCTTAGTAACACTTTAATCCATCTCTAACCCTTTTCTTAGTAGAAGCATTAGTCTAGGTGATCCATCAAAAATGAAGCCGACCTTCTCTAGAGATTCAACCCCACAACAAGATACCCATAGCCTAGGGTTGTTCCCATATTGTGGTCAGGAGTGGGGAAGCTTGAAGAAATCTCCCACAAGGGTGTAATTAGATGCCATAATATTTTATTGCATGCTTGGTGGGACAAATTTAAAATAAGACTACTCAAATTTGATGCTAGTTTGATACAATTGGTAGTACTTATAACTTTCATCTTCTAGTATCTAGTGACTCTGTAGAACACTCAACATTTTAGTGTAGAGTAATATCTATATTTCATGCCAAAGGTGACTACAAGATCAAATTCTAGTGGTATTTTTCTAAAGTTTGTTGAATTAACTTTAAAATGGATAAAAATTTTAAGATTTTGTAACACTCACACATACAAAGGAAATTGTTAGTAATTTGACCTATCAAGGCCCATTACTACTCCCATCATATGAAACTTTCCTAAATCCAGTCAGTAACCCTTTACAACTAGTCAAACCAGTGAGTTGTGGCCTAAAAACAAAAAATGGTAAAAAATGGAGTAAAAATGGGTCATTATTATTTTAAAAAGGGTTTTTAACATATTCAAAAATATGACTTTAGCTTAAGTCTAGAGTTCAAAATCTTAAAAAAGTGTTTTCATATTCTTTTTAAGACAAAAGGTCCCAAATTACTCCCACACATGCCAATTTGTAATTTAAAACATGAAAAAATATTGAAAAATTCTAATGATATAACACATATTATTTTTAAAGGCTTCTATTTCAAGCGGTGGAAACTTGAGTTGGCTTTTAAAGGCCAAATAAGGCTTATTTCTATCATTCTCAAGAAAGAGTGTGGATTCCATATGTATTCCATACATCAAGGGTAGGGGATATCAATTAAAAATCATGATCAAGCTTCAATAATAATTTTATGGCATTTGATGGCCATACATTCCCTAAACCAGTCTCCTCCTTCCAATTGGAGATTTTGCACAAAAGGAGATACCTACAAGTTTTCTAATGGTTAGACTGCTAGAGGAGAGTAAAAATATAAATTTTGAGGTTAATAAACTAAATTAAAAGGTCTTATTGATGGATAAAGTGGTTCTTCAATTAGATTCTCTAATCTCATGAGCTATCTAGTTGAAATTAGATAATTTTATGTAGCCTTGCAATCAGAAGGGCAATTGATATTCTTCAATTTCTTCTCACCAGGGCATCATTTCAACAAAATTTGAGTTAGTGAAGTTTCTTAGGGATCCAATTTACATTTTTATGGTTTTATTTAGGTTTTTTTCACATGTTCAATGGTAAAATATAGGATCTTTGTCAAGAAGAGTCTATTTCTACAGTTTGTGAACTTCAAAGTTGAATTATACAATCAAGAGGAGAGATGGTTATTTAAGTTTTATACAAAGTTTGTTTGTAGGGTCATCCATCATGATTATCATGGTTTTAAATTATAATTATGATATTTTCTCCAAGATTCATAGGAAGAAGCTCATCGTCATGCTTTTAAAGTACCTAAAGAGGCCTAGTTTAGCATATGTTAAGGTTTCTTTACAAATTTTAAGGATTTTATAGAAAACTAGGTTTGAATTTAACCCTTTTCCCCTCTTCCAATGGCCTCCAAATAGTGATGTTATGATTACTAGGTGTACATGTTTGTTTACACTCCTCTTTGTCTTGTCATGCTCCTTAGCCCTCCTTCCACCTCCATATCTTTCATCCCTATACCACTACCATATATTGTATTTCCCACTATGTTTTCACCTCTTTTCCATCGTCATTCATGCCTTTTCAACATCTTTCATCATCCTTTTTCCACCCACACCTCACCTCCATTCCATTGGTCTATTTAATAAGCTAATGGTTGATCAAGGGTCATCATAAGCATGAGAAAAGGATACATACATCAGGGAAAAATCATGATATAGTTAAAAATCATGATCTACAACAAGTAGTTACATAGTTTAAATTTGGAATAATGAAGGTGCTATGATGATTCAACTAGAAAGACCTTCATCAAGGTCTAAAGAGAACAAGCCTCCATGATCATCAAGAATCATGTTTTATGACCTATAAAGGTCAATTTAAGATATAATTCATACAAATATGACATATACAATCATGTGGATTAAAGTAGGTTCAAACATTTTAAGGTTTCTTATCATGGATTTCCCAGGTTTGGTTACATATATGCATAAATGGACAATGTGATATATGGCTTAAAAAAAACTCAAAAGGGGAAACTTCTTGATGATTGAAATAAAGGCTATAAGACACTAAATAAACCTAAAGGAATGAGCTGAAAAGAGACCTATAGCTTCCTTAAAGCACACTATAGTCAAAAGGTTCCTTGATTCTTTTAGGGTATTTTTAGTTTCAAGAGACATCAAGTTTTGATTGTGAATATTCATGAAGTAGTCAAATGGGGAGATGGCATACTAAGTTTCAAAAGTCCTTAAAAAATCAATTAACCACCTATAGCCCACTACAAATCCTATAAGACATTGTATGGTCATACTTATAGTAGTAAAGGCTTGCCAAAAGTTTTAGCAACCCTAAAAACACTATTAGGTGCATATACCTTATATCCTAAACCAAGAATTCAAAGAGTACTAGTCTAGTGATCAATTATTTCAAATAAGTTAAGAAATAACCTATAGTGCCTTGTATTCACATACATTGAAGAAGGTATAAGGTCAATAAGGAAAAATAATAGGAGAGGTTCATCCTAAGAATTTTTAATCAAGGCATTCAACTTAAGGAAGGCTTACCTAAGTCAATTATCATGATTGTGAAGAATGGAAAAGATTCAAAGAAGATACCCTATAATCAGGTTTATTATCATTTTATAGATTTGTGCCTTTCAAAAGGTCCACCTATAGTAATAAGAACTATGATCATTTCAAGGGAAATCAAGTAATGATTTAACATTTTAATGAAGTTTCAAGGAAAAAATGGCACTTTCAAGTTTCAAAAAAGGGCCTTCAAGGGATCAAATTAGGTATTCTAAGGACCTATAGTCACTACAAAGATCCATCTATAATTAGGAGGGTCAAGTAAGGTTTTTGAAGGGATGCCTTATAGTGAGTGTTTTATGAAGGGTTTTGACTGGAAGGTCCATCCTAATAGTTATCTCGATCAAAGGAATATTTTTGCTTCTTTCAAACTCTCTACACTATCCTAAGGATCATAATCTATCCTTACAAGGGTAGTGAAGTCATAAAGGATAGTTGGTATGGAGAGGCTATGAGTGTTTTTTGGCTTGACATGCCTAGGAATGAATACAAAGAGACAAATTAAAATACTTGTGTCTTACATAAGAAGCTACTTGGGAAGCTCAGCTAGTTAAGATAGTTGGAGGGGTCTCCTAAGATTTCATTAAAATTGGAATGAGGTCATTTAATTCCCTCAGTTGTATGAACAAATCTTAAGACCTAAAGCTAGTCTAAAACCATAAGGATACCATTTTAGGAGCTCAATATGAGTGATTTGTAAGATAGTACATCTAAATGGCCAAAATTAACCTAAGAACCTAATAAAACATATTAAATACTTTCTTAGTCTTCTCACCATGTGGTTGGTACATATAGATACTATATGAAATTGTATAAAAATAACTCTTTTTTTAAGTTTTGGCTCCAAATGAAGGTATTGTCACTAGATGAAGGAAAAATAACTATTGGAAAAGTTTTTTATAAGTTTATTATACCTTTTAGATAAGTTTGTATGTAAAATATTTAATAAAAAGTTCCAACTTTGATAAAAACCCCTTCTCAACCTCCTTGTGCAAGCTAGAAAAGGTGTTTGGAAACCTCCTTGGTTCTCCAATATGATAAATAATGAGATAAATCATATTAATAGGAGTTAAATGGATAAGTAATCTTTATTTTAGTCTAATTTTTTTGACAATTGATCCCTTGAGAGCCATGAACAATCATAAGATTATAACCCTATCCAAATGGCCTATTTGCTAAACAACTAATACCTTCTCATGATTAGTACAACTAGGAGAAGTTTCATGGAGATGAATGATATTAGGGGTAAAATTAAGCCTAAATAAAATTGATATTAGTTTAGGATAGAGAGGATAATATTGGTTTTACTTCATGGTTAAGAAGTTGTAGGCCTAAAACCTTGCCAAAACCCTTCTAAGAGAGCTACTAGCCCAAAACTTTTTCTAATGCACTCAATTAGACTTTAAAACTAATAAACATAATTGTAAAATATTGATATATCATTTTCATGCCTATTTATAATGTCATCACTTGTATGTATTTTCCAAAAGTGAGCTTGTAAGCCAAAATGAAGTAGTAACAAGGAAATTCATGAAATAAGTAGCTTGAAAATGATTTGTAGAGGTTTTGTGGAATATTTTTAGAGATTATATAATGTTTTTAAGATAAATATAAATACTTCATGTGAATAAAAATGATGAAATTATTCCTAAGATGATGGATAAACATACAACCATGATCAAAATCAAGCCTCCAAGAACAAATGCTTGGTTTATCAACAAATTTGAAATTTGGTGTTGAATATTGGATATCAAAGAGTTAAAAAGGGAGTTTTCACACTACTTATATAGTATTAACATATATATTCATGCAAACTTTAAATAATTTAAGTGCCACTTCAATCATGTTCAATTCAAAGGGAGTTAACTAGTCCTTACTAGTTAGCTAGTTCCATGTCATCTCATGCAACAAGGTTTCCTTCATATTACACTTCAGCTCAAGATCACATCAAATGAAATCAAGAATAAGATTGGTGTGGCTTTCCATGAAATAGGTTTTGATAACTCATCAAGGACCCACCACCTTTCTTTCTATGCCAATATTGAGGATTATACATGTTTTAAGGAGTTTGAAGATATTTGTGGATTTGATTTAATATTGTAAATGGATTTTGTCTTGAGTTAACTAAAACAAGACTACTCCTTGTCTCCATTATATACCACATTGGATAGAGTTTTTTCTATTGGATATATATTCTAGTATTTTAAGCCATTTAGAATATTTATCCCTTTCTTATTATGACCAAACTCTACCAAGATTGAGTTTTGTAATCTTTTCAAATATATAAAATGACTATTTTAGATTTTATTATGTTGGTATAGTGTGTAAATAAGTTTGATTTTTACATGTGGTAGAAATGTCTACCTTGTCAAGTTCTTATTCTCACATAGCTACTAGTTTGTTAGATTATGCAAGTCATATTTAGTGTTTGATGTCTTTTAGTTGAGCTTAAAATGGATATAAGTGGTTGGTAAGTGACTTGAATCAAGCTTATTCCATCATTTTTGTCAAGATTTGATCACTAGATAGAACCTCTACATGAAATAATGATGCATATGAGATATTTAGATTTGTAGATCCAGTCTTTACATGTCTAATTAGTGTTTTAGGAGCTCAAATAGAGTGGATGAACCAAAAATATAGGTGTATCACCAACAATAAAGTAGGATTTACTTTTTTAATCTCCTTCTTCCCTTTTCACCCTAACATTCAGTAGTTTTATAAGTAGTGCAAAGTAATACATTAGAGGAGATCACCTCATCAAAATCTAGAGGTCTAGTCTAAGTTTAGGTGTCCCACACTTCAAATCCTTCTAATGTTAGTCTAGTGTGATAGAGTTTTATATAAAAATCTATCAACCTTCAAGAAGCGTGCTATCTGGGTTTGCTAACAATTTATGGTATGCTTGGTGTGACATAAATTTAGCCATTAGAGTACATAATTTTCAATAATATCATCTTCAAAACTAATTTCTAGTAATCTTTTGGTCCTTATCTCAAGGAAAAAGGTATATATTTGCTCATAATTTAAATTATCTTCATGATTTTTTAAGCCATTGTAGCCTATAGAATTTTTTTTTGTTATTCTTCTCCTTCTCAAGAGTTCTAGTTTGATCCCCATGATCCATATGATGAATATACAATGCTTTATTAGTACTGTGAGAGCTCATACTAGTCTTATAATATCACTCATGAATCTTTTTATTCCCTTGATCAATATAATAAAATCCCAAATCAATTCATCTCAAGCTTCAAGAAAACTTTGTTTGTCTATGAGAAAGAGAAGATAAGTATAGACACTAGGAAGATATATAGTGAGGATATTTCCAAGTATGAAATGCAAGTATGAGAGAAAATTTTCAATGAGTTGAAAATGTATGTGAAACTTTTATAAGGCAAGGTCATTCAAAGTTTAGTTATGATATTCTTAAAATTGGAGGTCTAATAGTAGGCATTGAAGAGAGATTAGTGTTTTATGAGAAACCCCAGGGTCATCATTTGTAGTAGTGTGTTCCCATAGAGCTTCCCTTTTCTATTTATGATCAATAAACTGATGTTTATCATAGCCCTCAAGACTCAAACAAAGACTTGCCTAGTTTTCCTACCTAGGAGTCTATCTAAGAGAGGCAAGAGAAGGCTAAATAAATATGTTTTGAAGAGACTAATTTTTAGATTGCATAGATATATAGGAGCATAAATCATCAAGTTTATAAGAATTGATCTCCATTGATTCAATCCATGATTTTGAGGTTGATCTAACCAAACAGATTGAACATGTAAATCAACATCTCTATTAATTAATGGAAATTACAAAGGCAAAATAGCAACAAATTCCTTCCTTCACACACATGGCTACTACAAGTATAGAAGTATAGGTTTCTAAACCCAAGTTCATGACTTGGAAGTAGATTCAATAGTAAATCAAGAAAGAGGAACAATCAAACATCATTCAAGATGTTGAATTCAAGCAAGAGATCATTTTTCCTTCATCCCTTCCTCCTCAAAAGCCAAAGACCTTTCCTTCATGGAAAGGAGTTTAAGGAAAAGTATAGTAGAAAGATGAGGTGATGGTGATCCAAGAAAAGCAACCATATGAGAAAAATCTTGCACCTATGTTTACTTTTATGGACCTTTCTCATCTTATTAAATACTTTTAGGGATCTACCATGCCACTTTTAGAGAAAGAACCTCTTCTTTGTGAGGAAAATGAAGAAGATGTAGCCAAAGAGATAGAAAATGATGATGGTTTGAGTGATAAAGAGGAACAAATAATTATTGGGACTCCACTTGGAAAGGATAAGAATGATTCCATCTTTCATGATGTCAAAGAAGATGAGATAGAGGTTGAGATATAAGTACAAGAACAAGCGAAATAAGAAGAAGTTTCAAGTATGCAACAAAAATTTATTTCTATAAGTCTTTTGATCACATATCAGTTGTCTCACCTTAAGAATATCCTCAAGAACTTTCTAAATTGATGATTGATGAATGCAAGCCAGCCAAAGAGGATAATAATGAAGATAATTATGATGATTTATGGTATAAATATATGGATGTTTATAATGAATATCAAGCCTTTTAGGATATTATCCATTTTGGCTCACAAGAAGACCAAATTCATTGTTCTTGATCTCTAATCAAATGAGTAAATTTTTCCCTTTAGCATGCCTAAATAGGCACAAAATATCATTCATGAAGATCTAGACAAGTCATATGTCCTTGAGGAGCAGAATCAAGGTATAATAAAAGAGATATCAAATCATTGGAAATCAATAAAAAAAGAAGAATTAAAGATGTTATAATAAAGTACACGTATATAGGAGCATGATGATTGCATCTTGGATCCATACCTTCAATAAATGTACTTGAAACTAGAGGTTGGAATCCTAGTTGCATCATCAAGATGACATGAACATCTAATTTCTCTTAGATATAAAAGAGAACAATCAAGAGATGGAAAATACATTTCAAGGTTCCATTGTATATCAAATAAAATTTCATTTGATCCTGGAGGAAAGAATCTTACTTTAAGTTAGTTATAGGTTTTTCTTATGTTAATAAGTGATTAGCATAAGCAACAATCTACTTCCCTTTTATTGTTTTTTGGTTTTCCTTAGTTTAGTTGTCCTTGAATTTTATATTAGCTATTGTTTCCCTTCAGTATTGTTTTGTCAATTACAAATGGTATTATAAATCCCAGAAGTGTCTCTTTCTTAGTCAATAAGGCCATCTAGTCAAACTTTTTATGCTAAAATTTTCCAATGTTGCATATAATCTGGTGAGTTCTTTTGATGAGCAGGTTGGTCAACCCCTAAGAGTCACCAAAATTGTTAGTAATTTAACTTATCAAGGCCAAATTACTACCCCCATCATACAAAAATTTCCTAAATCTAGTCAATAACCCTTTTTAGCTACTTAAATTAGTGAGTTATGGCCTAAAAACATAAATTTTGATCAAAAATGTCAAAAATGGAGTAAAAAAGGGGTCATTATTATTTCAAAAAAGGATTTTAACATATTCAAAAATATGTCTTTAGCTTAAGTCTAGAGTTTCAAATCTTTAAAATGTGTTTCCATATGGTTTCTTAACTAAAAAGGCCCCAAATTACTCTCACATGCCAATTTGCAATTTAAAACATGAAAAAAGGGTGAAAATTTCCCTAATAGTGTTTTCTTTTTCAAGCAATCGAGACTTGAGTTGGATTTTAAAGGAAAAATAAGGCTTATTTCTTTCACTCTCAAGCAGGAGTATAGATTCCATATGCATTTAATACATTAAAGGTAGGGGATATCAATTTCAGACCATGATCAAGATTCAACAAGAATTTTATTGTAGTTGATGGCCATATAGGCCCAACATTAGTCTCCTCCTTCTAATAAGAGATTTTGCACAAAAGTACATGTTTGCAAGTTTTGTGATGGTATAGATTATTGGAGGAGAGTATAGATATAAATTTTGGGTTGAATAAAATAGATTTAAAAGGATTATTTATGGATCAGGTGGTTCTTCAATTGGCTTTTTGAGGATCATGAACCATCTATTTTAAATTAGATAATTTTTTTCAGCCTTGTAATAAAAAAGACAACTGAATTTCTTTAGTTTATTCTCACCAGGGCATCATTTCAATAAAATTACAATTGGTGAAGTTTCTCAGGGATCCAACCTACATTTTCATTATTTTATTTAGGCCTATTTCACATGTTAAATGGTAAAATAGAAAGTATTTGTCAAGAGGAGTCTATTTCTATAGTTTATGAGCTTCAAAGTTGAATTGTACAATTAGAGAGATGGTTTCTTCAATTTTTTAAGAAAGTTTGTTTGTAAGGTCCTCCATCATGATTATCATGGTTTTCAATCATAATTATGATTTATATTATCCAAGATTCATAGAAATAAAATCATATTCATTCTTTTAAAATTCCTAAAGAGGCCTAGTTTAACATTTTTAAGGTTTCTTTGCAAATTTTAAGGTTTTTACAAAAAAAACTAGGTTTGAATTTAACCATCTTCCCCTCCTCCAATGGCCTCCACATAGTGATGGTATGATGATTAGGTGTACATACTTGCATAAACCCCTTATCTTTGTCTTATAATTCTCCTTAACCCTCCTTCATCCTCCATCTCTTTCATCCCCATATTACTACCATATATTGTCTTTCCCACTATGTTTTCACCTCTTTTCCATCTTCACTCATGCCTTTTCAACATCTTTCATCCTCTTTTTAACACCCACACCTCACCTCCATTCCATGGGTATATTCATGAAGCCAATGGTTGATCAAGGGTCATCATATTCATGAGTAAAGGATACATACATCAGGGAAAAATCATGATACAATTAGAAATCATGATACAACAAGTAGTTACATAGTCTAAATTTGTAATCATGAAGGTGCTATGATGATTCAACTAGAAATACCTTCATCAAGTTATAAGGAGAAAAATCCTCCATGATCATCAAGTATCATGTTTTATGACATGTCTATAGTCAAGTTTATATATAATATATACAAATAAGACATATATAGTCATGTGCATTAAAGAGGGTTTCAAAATTTTAAGGTTTCTTATCATGGACTTCCAAGGTTTGGTTACATATATGCATAAATGGATAGTGTGATATATGGTCTAAATTGAACACAAAAGGGGAAAATTATTGATTCTTGAAATAAGGGTTAAATGACACTTAACACACCTATAAAAATGAGCTAAAAAGATATCTACAACTACCTTGGAACACATCACAGTCAAAAGGTTCGTTGTTTCTTTTAGGGGTTTTTTAGTTTCAAGAGAAATCAAGTTTTGATTTTTCATATTCATGAAGTATTCAAAAGGGGAGATGGCATAATAAGTTTTAAAAGGCCTTAAAATATAAATTGACCACCTATAACCCACTATGAAACCTACAGTCCATTTTATGGTCATACTTACAGTGGTAAAGGCTTGGTTATTTAAAAGTCTTGTCAAAAGTTTTATAAACCCTATAAACACTGTTACATGCATAGACCTTATATACTTAAACAATAATTCAACAATTACTATTATAGTGACTAGTTATTTTAAATAAGATAATTAATAACCTAAAGTGCCTTGTATTCACTTATAGGCATGTAGGTGTATTCATCTACATTCAAGAAGGTATAAGGTCAACAAGGAAAAAGTACAAGAGGAGAGGTTTAACCTAAGAATTTTAAATCAAGATATTAAACTTAAGAAATTATTACCTTATTCAATTATCATGATTGAAAATAATCAATAAGATTCAAAGAAGATACCCTACAATCATGTGTTTCCTCATTCTACAGGCTTGTGCCTTTTTAAAGGTCCACCTATAGTAAGAAGAACCATGATCACTTAAAGGGAAAATAAAGTAATAATTTAACATTTTAATGAAGTTTAATGGATAAAATGACACCTTCAAGTTTAAAAAATGGGTATTCAAGGGAGGAAATCAACTTACAAGAAGTCTAAGGATCTATAGTCACTACAGGGAGTGATCTACAACTAGGAGGGTCAAGTAAGGTTTTTGAAGGGATGCTTTAAGGTTAGTGTTTAAAGAAGGGTTTTAAATAAAAGGGCCATCCTAATAGTTATCTCAATAAAAGGAATATTGTTTCTTCTTTAAAACTCTCTACACCATCTTAAGGATCATACTCTATCCGTACAAAGGCAGTGATGTCACAAAGGATAGTTGTTATGGAGAGGCTATGAGTGTTTTTTGTTTTCAAGTTGATGACAAGGCATATAGAGAGGCCCCATGTTAAAAAAAATAATTCCATAAAAGAGATACACTTAAGGAGGGTCTGTGATCATAAAAATAATTCAATTATTAAACTATATTAGCTATAACCTCATAAAACCCCTTTCCTATAGTTACAAACTCAGTCATCTCAAACACTCCAAGACACATGTAGGTTGGTATAGAAGATGGGATGACAATGAATCAAGTAAGGTCAAGTATAAAGAAGAAACTTTCAAGGTCAGGTTTTTAGTCTTGATATAAAAAATGTGTCACCTAAAACCTCAAATATTCACCTATAGGTGGCCTAAATCTACAAACATAGGTTTTGGCTTTGATTAATCTAAACCCTTCCTTGGTGAAGAATGTCTAAGAATTTTCATGATAGGTTTAAATTCATATTTAGAGGTGTAAGTGATTTTTTAAATGAATGTGTTTAATCTTTCATGCCTAAAAAAGTCCTATAAGCCCCTACTTACCCAAACATATCCAAAAAACCTTCATTAAAGCTTTAAGGCAATAGGTCCATCGTTGGGATAGAGTAGTGATGAAATACATATATGAGAGACACTTCAAGATAAAAGGGATGTTGAGAATAATATCATCAGGAAATTTTTATTAAATAGAAAATGTCTATAGCACTTTGCTACCAAAAATGAAGTCAAAATCTCAAAGAAGCCTAAAAGGCTTTAAACCCTATATACCTTGTTCAAGATGTCTAAGGACAAATAGAGAGTGTATGATCATTGGAAAGGCATGTAATAATAGGTTTAAAGTGTTCCTAAGGGTGTTGAGGCTGTTTTGGGCTTGAAATAAAACTTTTAAGGAACCAAAGTATCCAATTAACTTTCTCAAACCTAGGAATGCCTACAAAGAGACAACTTCACATGCGTGTACTATACATGGGAAGATACATTAGAAGTTGAGATAGTTATGATAGTTGGAGGGGTCTCCTAAGAGTGTATCAAAATTGGAATGATTTCATTTAATTCCCTCAATTGTATGAATAAATCTTAAGACCTCAATTTGGTCTAAAACCCTAAGGAAACCCTTCTAAGAGCTCGATATGAGAGATTTGAAAGGTAGTACATCCAAATGCATAGAATTGACCTAGGAACCTACTAAAAAATGTTCAATACTCTCTCAAGATTCTCACCATGTGGTTTGTATGTATAGGTACTATACAAAATAGTACAAAAATCACTCTTTTTATAGGTTTTAGCTCTAAATGAAGGTATAGTCATTATATCAAGGAAAAATAACTATTGGATAAGTTTCATATAAGTTTATTAGACATGTTAGATAAGTTTTTAGGTAGAATATTGAATAATAATTGACAAATTTGATAAAAAACCCCTTCTTGACCTCCTTGTGCAAGCTAGAAAAAGTGTTTGGAAATGTCCTTGGTTCTCCCATATGATAAATAATGAGTTGAATTATTTAATGAATAGGTAATTGGATAATTAATATTTATTAAAATACAATTTTTTTGACAGTTTATCCCTTAAGATCCATGAACAATCACTAAGACTATAGCTTTATCTAGATGGCATATTTGCTAAACAACTAACACCTTCTTATGCTCAATAAAACCAAGAGAAGATGCATGGGGATGAATTGAATTAGGGTTAAAATGAGGCTTGAAGATAATTGATATTATTTTAGGAGAGAGGATAATACTATATATGTTTTATGAACCATGGTTAAGAAGTTGCAAGCCTACAACCCTGCTAAAACCTTTCTAAGAGAGCAATTTGCCCAAAAAAAATTTAATGCCTTAAAATTCCCAAAAATGGCCACGAAACCTACTGAACATAATTTTAAATTCCTAATAGATAATTTCCATGCCTTTTTTGATGTCATCACTTATATGGATTTCCCAAAAGTTGGCCTAGAAGCCAAAATGAGGTAGTAGCAAAAAAATTAATGAAATAAGAAGCTTGAAAATGATTTGAAGAGGTTTTTAAGAATAATTTTAGAGATTATATGATGGTTTTTAGATAAATGTAAAGAATTAATGTAGACAACAATGCATAAAAATTTTCTAGGATGTTGGATAAACATATAACCCTGATCAAAATCAAGTCTTCAAGAACGAATGCTTGGCTCCTCAATCAAATTTGAATTCTGACATTAAATATTGGCTATAAAAGAGTTAAAAAGGGAGTTTCCATGCTACCTATCTGATATTCCCATAGATATTAATTTAAATTTTAATGAATTCATGTGCCACTTCAAGCATGTTTAGTTTAAAGGGAGTTGACTGGTCCTTACTTGTTAGCTAGTTCCATGTCATCTCATGCAAGAATGTTTGCTTCATGTTACATTTCATCTCAAGCTCACTTAAAACTAAATAAATACAAATATTATCATATATTTCCATGTAATATGTTTTTATAACTCATCAAGGGTCCACCCCCTTCCTTTCTACATCAACATTGAGGATTA
The DNA here is from genome assembly GCA_037957365.1 of Torreya grandis. Lineage (NCBI taxonomy): Eukaryota > Viridiplantae > Streptophyta > Pinopsida > Cupressales > Taxaceae > Torreya > Torreya grandis. Next base: position 4,659,485 of record JARHVA010000313.1, read on the forward strand.
TGCATGTTTTGAGGAGTTTGAAGATATTTGTGAATTTGATTTAATATTGTAAATGGATTTTGTCTTGAGTTTACTAAATTAAGACTAATTCTTATCTCCATTATGTGCCAAATTGGCTAGAGGATTTCCTTTAGGATATATGTTTTAGGCTTTTAAGCCATTTAAATGATCCATCCCTCTCTTGGTATGACCAAACTCTACCAAGATTGAGTTTTGTAACCTTTTTAAATAAATAAAATGACTATTTCAGATTTTATTATGTTGGTATAATGTGTAATATCAGTTTTATTTGCATATGTGGTATAAATTTATTGCTTGTCATGTCATGATTCTCACTTAGCTACTTTTTTTTAGATTATATAGGTCATGTTTAGTGTATGATGTCTTTTGGTTGAGCTTAGAGTGGATATAAGTGTCTAGTTATTACCTTGAATTAGGCATATTCCATAATTTCCCTTAGGCTTTAATCACCATATAAAACCTCTACATGAAATATTGATACATAAGAGATATTTGGATTTGTAGATTTAATCTTTATGTTTCTAATTAGGGTTTTAAGAGCTCAAATATAATGGATTAACTAGTGATATAGGTGTATCACCAATAATAAAGTAAGATTTCCTTTTTTAGTTTCCTTCTTCCCTTTTCACCCAAACAATCAATAGTTTAGTAAGCAGTGTAAAGTTATATATCAGAGGAGTTAGCCTCATCAAAATATATAGGTTTGGTCTAAGTTCAGGTGTCCCACACCTCATATCATTCCAATGCTAGTCCAAGTGTGAAGGAGTTTCAGAGCAAAATATTCAACCTTCAAACATGGTACTATATATGTAATCTAATAGAAAATTCCCTCCTAAACCAATTTTTAGGTTTACCTCTATAATAAGGTCTTTGTTGGGTCCTTTTACTATCATGACAACCCCTAGAGATTTTAATTTTATGGCTTTCAATAATTATAATTATTTGGAATTCTATCAGTATGATCCTATTCTAATGGTAGCTCTTAAAAGTTTTCATTAATAAGAGACCAATCTAAAACCCCTTTTAATCACCTTACAGATATATCTAATTTTTTCAATATTCATGACATCACTAAATAAAATGTGGATATTAGGTTATTGGCCATCTCATTTAATGGTAAAGCCTTGGACTTGTATATAAACCTTACTACCAATTCCATCACATCATGAGATCAATTAGGTGATTCCTTATGTAAGATATTTGAAGACAAAAGTGACCACTTGTCACTTGCATAATAGTTAACTACAATCAAAAGGGTTCCTCAAGAGGTTATGCAAGATTTCAATAATATATTTCAAAAAACATGGGATAGGATTCCTATCACTTTTAGGCCACTCCTAACTTTGTATTACTTTACTACCTAAAATCCCTCAATAGTGATATTATATTAATGATTCAGTCTATGGGAGGAAATACACTACCAAATACTTATGATGTGGCAATCAGAGTAGAGAATTATCTAGTACAAGTTGGAAATTTTACACCTAGGATACCAATTATTTTATTGTTTAAGATTAAATCACCTCCTATCATTATGCCTCCCCTTGCTTCCATTCCTCCTATGCCAACGCTTGTTGTCATACCTACACCAAATTAGGAGAAGGCCTCAATTAGTCAATTTAATGATTCTCAAGAAACCAAGAATTTCTAATAGCTTAAAAGAATGTTTCAATCCTTTGGAAATGAATTGGTGAATGTGAAGAGGTAGTAAGACCAGTTTAATAAACCTTATCAAGCTCCATACAACCTCATAAGTATTCTTATCAAGCCAATAGGATGCCCTATAGAATAAATTTCTAAGGAAAAGGCCAAGGATAAGGGCAACCGAATTATGTTAGGAAAATAAATTATAATCCAAATACTATAAGCAATTCCAACACTTTGGTCCCTACTCATATAATATTCCTCAAGAGTGTGAGGGTACCATGCCTTGGAATCAGTCATTTGGTCAATCCATTATCCCAAATAATGAGATCAATTAGTTTTCCAATAAGCAATGGCATCAGGTTGCTAGATATGGATACAATCAATTACTTATGGCTTAGAACATAGAAGTACCTATGATGACAAATTGGAAGATCCCCAACAAGGCTAGGGGCCTAATGAAGGACCAAACTAGTTGGGTGTTATAATGATAAATTATGAGCATGAAGAATGTTATACATCTAATTAGTAGGCTAGTTTTCGCCAAACATACGTCCTAGTGGTAACCAATACAAGGTTCGAATGAAAGGACATGGATTGTAGCCAAGAATTAGTCAAAGAGACTCTTACTATTACTCCATTAATATAAAAATCAAAAGAACCTACTACTACTTCAAAATTTCCAATAGCTCTAAAGAATTAGAATCAAGGGAATGCATTTGTTCCTCAAAACTCATAAGTTCAAGGTATGGTTGTGGCTCTCTAAGAAAAAGTAAAGGTTGGTGATTTACCCATAAACATTATTAAACAAATGAAAAAGTCTAATATGAGTGTGCTAATATGGGACATACTTTCTATGCCTGGTCAAATGGATATCCTTTAAGAATGATTGTCAAAGATCAATGTTTCTAAGAAGCCACTAAGGAGGGAAAATGTAGTTCTCACCAATACAACCAAAGGGACTAATGAAGTAAAAATTAAATAATAAGGTCAAATATCCTCCCTTCTACATTTATGTGATCATAGGTTTCTCCTTAGTATATAACTACCATGTAGATAGTGGATCAATCACTTCAATGATGCTAAAGTTAATAGCATATTATATTGGTTTGAAGTATGAACCCCAATCTAATAGATTTTTACATCTTGACAGATCTTCCACCAAACTAGATGGAATCATCAAACATCTTAAATTGATCCTGCATCTTTGTCTTAGTGTTTTAGTGGCTCAAGATGTGTTGATTCTAAATTTACATCCTCACTTTGCTATATGTTTATCTAGAGACTTTACAAAAATGATTGGAGGTTATATAGAAATAGATTGGTCCTACATAGATTTTAAGACAAAGTATGGGACCAAGGTATCCATAAAAGTTGAGATTATTTCATAATATCACATAGAACCTTATGGGCCAGATAATTCAAACACTAATTGTACCATCTTAGATGAAGGTGAATACTTAGTCGGTCAAGAACTAGACAATCATCTTGAGGGAATACCATACATGTTTTTGGATGAGTTATAGAGTGAAAATTAGTTAATTGGCCCTTTACAAGGTATTAAAGAAAGATACATGGGAATCTATTACATGTATGAGGAAAATGAGTCTATGTCATCCCTCACTAGACCATAGGAAGATATTGGTGGTTTATGGAAATTGTTCTTTGATGGCTCAAGGAGAAAACATGGGTTAGGTGTAGGTGAAAATATAATGTCTCCCTTCAATGATAATTACTTTTATTATTATAGATTTAAATTTAGTTTTTCTTAGAATGTAGATAAGTATGAGGTCCTTATCCATGGCCTTCAGTGGGCTAGTAAAAGGGGAATCAAGTATTTACAAGTATATGGATATAGTGAGTTGATAATGCATTAGGTTAGAGGATAAAATATCATAAAGAACCCTTTAATGAGATCCTATTAACACATAATGTGGGATCTAATTTATAACTTTGAGGCCTTTAACATTTAATTACTATTAAGGAACCAAAATCAACATGTTCATAGGTAATGGACTAGAAGAGTCCACAAACAAAAACTTGATAAGGATTATCAAGAGGAATATGGAAGATAATTAGAGAGTATGGCACATGAAGCTAAGGATAGCCTTATGGGTTGATGGAGTGACTCCAAAAGTTTCCATTGGAAATTTACCATATGTCCTTGTATAATGGAGGGAGTCCAAATTAACCATCTCTTTTTATCTACCTACCTTAGAGTTATCCCATCATCTTGAGTTTATGGAGAGTGAAACTATGAGGGTGAGGATGATAGAGCTCATGGAGCTTGAAGAAACCAAGGACCTTATAATGAATACATTAGAGTATCACAAGGATTAAGTCAAGAAATCCTTCAACAAGATATCCATAGCAAAGAAATTTAAATAAGGAGATATAATCCTCAAGAGGGATTCAAATAAGGCCAATCTAGGAAACCATACCAAGTTTAATAGCTTATGGAGTGTCCTTTATTTGATTCATGGATTCAAACAACATATTGATTTTTAGCTTGCATATCTAGATGGATTATCTTGCCTTGATATTGAAAGAGTTTTTAGCCATTATATATATTAAATTAGTTTTTCATTTTTTCCTATAAGTGCCTTGTGCATATTTATTTTTAGTTGTGTGTTTCCCTTCCATAAGTACTTTGGGAATAGTGTTTATTTTATTCTTGTTATCATTTTAATTTAAGAAAAGGTTTTAGAAATGGACATATTTATATCAATTTCATATAATTTGAGAGAAAATACTTGTGACTCCATATGTATAATGGAACAAATAGGGAAACTAATATATTGCATAGTAGACATGCAATCACAAGAGTTTGCTAGAAATGTTGGCTAAGGCCTACATATGAAGCTTTGGCCTAAATGGATGTAGTGAAATATTTTAGAGAGGTCCTAGAGTAAAGTGAGAGCCTGATCAAAGTTATTATTGATTGAAGTAATCCAATGGTTGAAGATGAAGACCACATGTCACTTGAAATACTTTGAAACTCTTTAAGCAAGTATTATGATGAAATTGATGATTTTTAGGAAGTAGGTCTAGAAATAGATCTATAAATTTAAGTGAAAGGATCTAACCAGTTTTCATGGTGTTGATGGAATTTAGGGGGCATGAAGTAAGTTTTCTCAAAGTCTCAAAGGTTTATTAGAGTCTTGATGGATCCACAGATGATTAGCATAAGCCTAGAGAAGTTAGATCATCATATCATGTCATGTAGAAAGAAGTGGGTTAGTTTTGTTGTACATTTAGTAAATATATTTAGGAGGACTCTCAATGACAAAGGATCAAATGAAGATGATGTATATTTGTTATAAGTTCATTCCCTACAAATTTGGTGTCTTGATGTATTTTCTAATTTAAGATACAAGCTTTCAAAAATGATCTAGCAGTGAGAAATGTGTTCAAGGATGTCAAATTAAAGCCACAAGAAATAGGTATTTGAATTCAAAAATCTTCAAAGGATCCTAAGAGTGAACATAATACTACCTAGTGTCAAAATCTCACTTGATCATATCATAGATCAATGACACATGGATAATATCTTGATTTACTAAGACCATGAAGATCAATGGTGTGAGTTAAATCATGCAAATCAAGATCAATTATGAGCTCAAGGTCAATAAGTTAGAGGATCTTGAAAAAGGAGTGTGAGGATGACATGTGTCATAATCATGATGGATTAATAGATCAATGACATGAGTTTAATCAAGTAGACCAGAGATCAATGGTGAGTGTTCAACCTTATAAAAGAGGTCAATGATGTGAGTGAGGTCAATAAGTTTATGAGCCTAGATTTTATATAAGGCCACCCTGTGGCATAATCATGCTAACTAGATGGATACTAATAGTAACAATTATAAGAGGCATGTGGGATTGTCAAATGAAACACTTTTAAATGTTGAGATAAAGACTAAAGTAGGGATGCTAAATGGTACAATCTAGAAAGTGATCACAAATCAATACCCAACATTGAAGGTCAAGGCCAAGATATTCTTGAGAATATTGATAGAGAAAATTCAATAAAGTTCTAAGAGGCAAAATATGGTGATAGATGTTCAAATTTGTGATTGTCATATTTTTAAATATGATAAATAGTGTGGTGAGGATGACACATAGGTAGGCATGTTAGATCAAAAGGTTTTATGAACCCAGATGGGTGAATGCATAGATGTGATATCAAAATATGATTTAGGTCAAGCCAAAACACAAATTTCATGTTTGAGGGCTGCCATTAAAGCTTAGTTTGGACCTTTGATTTGAATAATGAGGTCTTTTGGGAGTTTTTTTGAGGTTGTAATGTATTTCAATGATTGTGTCTTTTATATTTTGAATGGGGATCTAGGCGTATAATAATTTCTTGGCTTCCATAATGTTTAAAGGTAGAATAGGTTTATTTAAACCTAATAAATATAAAGAACAAGGATTAACATATGGAATATCTTCATTGAAATGATGACTATATGAAAACCAATAAATGGGATTGGGTTTCATCTATATTAGACCTGTGTCTAGGGTTTGAAGTAGGAGTAGAAAAATGATTATGAAATAATTTTATTATCTTTGGACATGGTCATATCCTAAATAAATAGGTACCTAAAACCACTTAGAGAAGACATATTCATGGCTCTATCAGGTCCATATATATGATGATTTTAAACTTAAAATGAATCCAAGTGGATGGTGGTGTATAAGTTCCAAGAAAGAGACCTAGGGATTGGAGAGTGAAGATGGAGCATTTAATTCCTTTTTAGAACCTTTAATGTTTTTCATTTTTAGTAATATCATGACTCATCATCCTCAAAAAAATCTTGTCTTCTAGTGTACTTCTCAACCAGTGAGAAGGTTGGAAGGCTATTGGATCTAATGAAGGTTAAAATTGTCAAGGACTAATTTTAATTGATCAAAATGTGGTTGGGAATTCATTGAAAGGTGGTGGTGGCCCATTTATTGATTTATGATGGTGTTTTCCTCTCTCTCTCTCTCTCTTCCCCTTTCTCCTATATCTCCCATTTCTTCCCATTTGAATAAGGACTCTCTATTTTGTAAAGAGGAGATTGACTCTCTCATTTTTTAAGCATAAGAGACTCTCATTTGATAAGTCAAGACCTTGTCAAAATTTGTATGAAAGACCTCTTAAAGAAATAAAAAATTTCTTTACCTATCTCTTGCCTTTAAATTGAGCTTAGCAAAGCTTTTGCATGATGGAATTTTGAATGGGTGTCTTCCATGTCTATTGTCCTTATTTATTTATTATTTTTAGGTGTTTTAAAGTTAGTTACATGTTTGGAATAATTCTCTTTCTTCCATTACTATATGCTTGGTGTGAATATTATAATTCCTCCTTACTTCATTCATTACATGTGAGCCTAGTTTGTGAAATACTTATGCAATCAACTAGTCTATGACATTGTTTGAGTTATCATTATCTTATGCTTCATCATTGTTTATTTCATACTCATGTGAGTTTCCAATTTAACTTGGTGCATCACCCATTTATATTTCCTACTAACTCTTTACCCCTTATCTAACCCTTTTCTTATTAAAAACATTTAGCTAGGTAATACATCAAGAGGAAGCTGACATTCTCTATAGGTTCAACCCCACAAAAATATGCCCACAACCTAGGGTTATTCCCATATTTTGAATACGAGTGGGTGAGTCTAAATAAATCTCCCACAAGTATGAAATTCTATGCCGTAAAAAGTATTATACATGAATCATCATAAGATGGCTCACCCATCCAAGCTATTAAAAATCACCAAACATGGTTTCTTGATTCCAAGAACAAGCTCTATTACTATCCTTCTAATTAACTTGTGTGACCAAGTCAAAGGCTAAATAAAAATGCTTGATTCAACACAACATAATATTTGGAAAGGATGAACTTATCCAAGTCTCTAATTGAATATCATATCATCATCATCATTTAAATTATATTTTCCACAACCATAAATATAGTTTCAATCACAAAAGACATCCTCAGGGATGTTGAAAATCAACCCAAAATAAAATAATCATCCTTATAGATTTAAAACATAACTAAGGACATTAAAATATCCTTATGGGATTAAAACATACCCATGATCAAAATATAAACATCATGAAATCAAAACATATCCACACACTTAATAGCTTTTAACATTTTCAAGTGATGAAACTATGGGCTTCCTCATTTAACTCAAAGGGATAATTATTCATAAAAAATCAAGCCTAAATTCAACTGAATAAAAATATTTTTAAGACCTTAGTATTATGATGGATAATATTTATTGATTTGTAGGTTACAATGGTTGTAATTCATCCAAGCATATCATAGTTTTTAGCCTAAAACCCTACCCAAACTTAGTTTATAAGTCTATTGCTTGGAACAAAATAATGTTCCCAAGAATTAGAAATAATTCTTAACAATTAATTTGCTTTTTTACAACTAATCAAGTGTAGGAACACACAAGCCATGAAAGAACTTACAATAGCTTACCCTAGCTATCAATACATTACATTTTTAAAAACTTGCATTTTATCCACAATGAGTGATAATAGAATGACAAAAAGAAGTAAAGAGCATACCTTGATGTTATGCCAGAGCATAAAGTATCTAACAATTCCTTATAAGGCTATTTATATTTCAAATCTCATCATGGCACAAATAAATCAACCTAATTAATATATATACACATCTATGAACAAAATTGTTACATACATGCAATAGTCTAACACACCTTTACCAAGGTTTAATATCATGGCTACCCAAAGACAAATTTCCTTGAAACAACATTTTTGAACAAGGAGAAACTTAAACCTATGGAGGCATTCTTACTCTACTTATAACCTTTCATCTTATATAGTGGCATGCTAGTCCTGTAAATTCAACATTTGAGCTCTTTTCAATAAACTAAAGAAGATATTTGATTTATTGAACAATAAATTATAGTAATCTTACCTACATGGCTAGGAATGATTATTACCACCATTTATGCTTCATATTTCCTATAATGCTCAAGACATTACTAAAACTAGTGGAAAGTGCAACCTTGATTGATTTACCCATGTAGACCCCCTCCTCATACTCAATCTATACTTCTAGATTAGATTTAAACCATTTTTATTCCTTGGGTCATAATGTTCCATGCGTATAGTAATGGTTTGCCCATACAACCCATCAAAATATACTAGGCACTATTTCCCTTTATTCTAAGAGTGCAGCCTTAACCACGTATCTCCCATTGACCTACCCATAAAAGTCAATGGTTGAAAAGTGAGAATTGTTTAGACACAACCAAAATTAGGAAGGGTCAACCCAACCAAGGTAAAGGTAGAGAATAATGACCATCACATAAATTCAAACTTACATCATCTTAGTGTTATATAACAACACCAACTCATTCACATTACCTATCACACCATGTAGGTTGAGATACTCATGTGTACACATGTTCATGCATCAACTTCTTCATCATATTTTAACTAATATAAGTAGGTGGTGGAAAAATCTTGAGATATTTAACATTGGGTAAAAAAAAATAACCACTCTTATAGCATAAGTTCATTTGTATAAACCAACTAAAAATTTGGAAAATCTCTAGGAAAGATTCTCGAGATTACTTAGCACCTATTATTATTTCCAATCATGCCTTAAATGGCTCCTTAATTTATTACAACCCTAAAGAGGAATTATTCCTAGTTACTAGGCCACTCAAGCCTCATATTTTCTTAACATGATCACCATTAGATCTGACTCTATCCTTTATTGTGAATCATAGGATAACCTTCCAAGAATATTACCATTTTTAAAACTCACTTAGAATAGAAACTGGTTGGAACCAAATAGTAAGTAAAACATAATTTATTTATAAAATTAATTAATTATCATCTTGAATTGTAGGGAGTGAGATAAATAAACATTGTTCTCAGTAATACTCATATCACAATCTTTGATACCAAGTGAAACAAACCTAAAACAAATTTGGGAATTCCTAAAAGAGTACACAACATAAATACATGTATATCCCACTACAAAATCTTACCATGAATGATGTAGTCATAATAGTACTACAAAAGAAAATTAGATAACCCATAAATGGATTAGGTTAATGAGATACTTATTCAAAGATGGTCATTGCTAGAGGATTTCATAAATAAAGGTGTTTCCTAAAGGATGGTATACCCTTGAATGGTTATTAGTGTGTAATCCATGTTAATAACCTCAAAACCATAAGAAGGAACTCAATTTACTCATTGGACCACCTAGGAATCCTTAGCCTAATATAAACATATAATAACCCTATACAATTATAACTTGACAACTCATGAGGCAAGAAGGTTCACTCAAACCCTTGGGTATTGTTACAAAAGTTTAATGATAGAGGATAAAGATTTAAAATAGTAGTGAGTCATCATAATATCCATTATTAATTATATAATTATGATAAAAAGTAGGTACCATCATAAGTAAAATAGGTCCTAAAAGGAGAACCAATGGTACCATCAAGCCAAGCTTTGGCTCATGAAAACCTTACATTATTTACCATGGGTATTAGATAAGCACATACCTTTAAACAACATGAACATTTAACATTCACCAAGCTAAAGTGCACATAATAAAAATGACACAATGTCCTTAACTATCACATTATATAAATGATTTAATAATTTTGGGAATATTGAGATTTTATTCCTAATTTAGTTAAAGGATCTGAGTAGTAAAATTATTCAATAATTATGCCATAATTAACTTACTAATTTGTTAATTATAATTATTGTTTAGAATTTCTAAATATAGCAAGTGAATATAGTGAAATCAAACTTAGCTTGAAACTATGTTGATCTGACTAAGATAGAGGCTAATATTAACTATGCAGGACTAGGAGACTATAAAAAATTGAGATCTAAACTTCATTTTTTGATTGGATAGGAGTGGCACTAGCATTGTAGTGCTTGTCTAACATTGTTTTCCAAAGAGTCTAAGTTTTTTGGGTTTTGTTTGGTAGGTTTGTGTGACCCTGTCTCTAAAGTTTTGACATCTCAAAATTTGTAGAGATCCTTGTAGAGAAGTTTTTTTCTTCAAACCCTATCTTCCATTATGCTTTGACCAATTTTGAAAAAGAGGGGGGGGGGGGGGGGGGGGGGGGGGGGGGGGGGGGCGGTTAGTGTGTGTAATATTTATTTCACATGGATTCACACCCCTTGTGTGGGCATACTACATACATACCAATACTCTAAATAGGGATCAAGCCATACATAGTTCTCCCTTTAAAATTGCTTGGTGTAATTATGATATGAGAATGTAAGGAAATGATAAACTAGATGTACTTGAGATGACTATGGGATGTAAGGATTTGAATAAGTTAGAAATAGTATTGGATGGATATATGTAGAGAATAGGGATATATGCTTGAGTAGTCTTACTTGTACTCTTGCTTTCTTTGTGATATTTTCCAACCCTTTCTAAATGATCTTTTAATGGGATTTGTTGGTCATGGATTGAATTTTCTCACATTATGATTACAAGGATAAGGATGGGAAATCATAAGGAATTGATTATTGGGGCTATAAATGAGCTTAGAAAATAGTGTTGAAAGTGGATAGGAGTGGTATTAGTGCTATTATCCTAGTGTGGTACTATTGTCATGAGAAAATAGGACATGGGGGGATGGATTGTTTATGAAAAAAGGGTCCTCACTTAGTTACGATCAAGTTTGAAAAGCTATACATAAATGGAAATCAATTAAAATAAGCCTAAGAGGGTTATGATAACAAGAAAGATGGACCTATGGGTTGGGTGTCATTAGTCATGCTAAAGTTAACAAATTTTGCATTTTATATGACTAAATTTACCCCCCGCCCCCCATTATTGTAGTGATGAAACAAAGTGAAATACTAGGATAAAAGAAAAATAGAAAGCATACCTAAACATACCTACAAGGGTGAAGCCCATAAATTTGTATGATGTTGGGTGTGTATAGAGATATCATGCTGTGAACAGTAAATCTACAAGAGAAAATAAAGAGTTGATTAGTTCTTACTAGATATGCTATATCTAAAATAAGAGCATACAAATCTAGGTAAGAGAGAGGAAGAGAAAAGAATTAATACACCTCACCAGGTATGTAGACCAATAGAAAAACTATTATAATGTTGAGTTGTGTTGAGTAATGATGAGTAATTATAGATGATGTTATACTAAGAGTAATATCATGAATGAACCTAAGTGCTCAATTCCTTAGAAAGTGGCTCAAGAATGCAAAGGTTTTCCCTTTAGCTCCATTATCACCTACTAAGTGAAGCTAGGTGGTCATGTGTGTATTGATAGATTTTTGGACTATGTGTCCAATCCCTCTGAATAGGTAGCTCAAGAATAAAAAGGATAGCTATACCTTTAGCTCCATCATTGCCCATTGAAGTGAAGTTATGAAATAATATTGATATGAAATGTAAGTCATATGAGATGGCTCTTGAATCCCATGAATGTACTATGATCTGATAATGTTGGCATCGATATATTAATGTATGTTGGAAACAAGGCCACTCTTGGCCACTCTGAATGAAGTTAGGCTTATATGAAAGCCACTCCAAAATTTGGAGTCTAGCTTATGTGGAAGCCAATCAGGAACTTGGAAACATAGAATCTAGGCTTGTATAAAAGCCAAACCCAAATGATGCCAACCACCTACAAATGGAGTAAGGTGCACAACTACTAAGAATTTTTGGGTAATACTAAACTCAAAAAGAATGAAAATAAATGTGCAGAGCATATTTCCCCTAATCACTAATGTCTAAAACATGGATTCTAATCCTGAAGTTATATCTACCATATCTAAAATTGGAAGTGAGATCCATCATATCATACATGATGTCCCCTATATCTAGATTCTCTATAAAAAATGTGTACTATGCCTAATGATTCTAAACTGGTCTAGTTGTGAAAATCCATATATTAACCTAGTTTTCTACCTACTTATAGAAATTTTGGTTTTTCTATTATTTAGATAGTAGTACTAGAAATGGATAGTATCACCATTGTTGTTGTAGTCTAGTCTTGATGCTATTATCCTGTGTCAAATATGATGACTATTCTAGATTCTTAATTGTCTTCTTGGTCTATTCCGACTATTTTGATATCCAATTATTGTTTTGAGTGTTTTAAAATTGGTTTTTTTGGTTGATAGGAGATCTGATCTTTGTGATAAAGCCCATGTTTATTTCCTCCTCTTTTGAGGGTAAGAATGGAGACCCTATAATGACTACCCTTAGAATAAATAGCCCTACAAGTGTGTTATGTGATAAAATATATGATATAGAAATTATAATTTTCAAGATATCCTAAGATATAGCATGGTTTGTGTTGAAAGATTGTTAGATCAATAGGGGTATGCCTAGATATATGTAACAATGTAATAACATATGAAATGTATTGAAATAGAATTTAAAGTCTAGTTATTTTTTAGTTGTTAGTTGTCGCGATGGATCATGATGTTCATCATGGCATCCAAGAAGTAAGATAATGCATGATTTGGATCATGGCATTCCAAACAATCAAAAATAATCAAGTAACAAGTACACAAGACAAAAATCAAGAAGCATACAAAAGTGGCCAAGGGGATAAACAAACAAGGGACATGGGCACATGTCACTCAAACTAGAAAATAATCATACAAGGCATGTTCAAATGACACATACACATATAATTAAAACAAGTAAGGTTGGCTTGAAATCCATAACCACAAGGAAGAGCACAGGCAAGGGACATTGGAAAATATGCAAGGCACACCAATGAATAGAAGCAAAGGACTTTGGAAAATGTCCTAAGGCACACATAGGAGATAGATAGGAACTAGGAATGTAAAAACATCAAACTATGCTAAGAAAGAAGATAAATCATGTAAAGACTGGAAAATACAAACACATCTAACTAATCAAATCAAGAGTGAAAGTATGCAAGACATATTATTATAAGACTAGGTATATGCAAAGAAATACATAAGTGCTAAATACTAGTGAGTGTTGATAGAGTAATCTATGTGAGCTAGTAGATAATGTACATCAACATGATAACTAGAGTGTGTGGTGTAGGAATGACATAACCTAGATGGTGTAGTCATATAGAAGATGCCCCCTAGTGGGTATGTATATTAATGTATGTCTTGATGTAAAAGTAAGATGGCCCATCAATGGGTAGAGTGAAGCAATCAACAAACAATAAGCATGGTAATGTAGATAAATCAACAAACAATAAGCATAGAACAAGAAATGTAAGTCTGACATAGTAGTAGCAATGTAAAGCATGGATGATGCATATAGTTGAAATATTTTTGTGTTTCTGAATTATTTGAATGTTTTTGTATGTTGAGAATATTCTATATATGTACAATAAATCACAATAAACTATGTATAGGTGATATTGATAAAATTATGTATAAGTAAGCATGAGGAAATTACATACAAGCATATGAATAAAATACTAGAATGGAGGTGGTAAAGGGTCTAAGGATGGAGCTAGTTAGAGATGGATAGGGAGGAAGGGATTACATCCATAAATAAATGCCTTAAGATCATCATCATAAGTATAATCATATGTTATAGAAGTTATGTGTATGGTGTTAGCTTGCCAAAGGTGAACTAAAGGTTGTGCTAGTGGTGGAGATACCAATTTTTCTATAGGACATTTAGTTCTAGTATTAGTTTGTTTCATTGGAATGGAAGGAGTTGGTGATGGTGGTGATGTAATATAAATAATATCATAAACCTATAGTTTATCCAATCTATTTTGTAAAGTTATACATAAGTTTGTATCATGACCTATGTTCTTATGAAAATGATAAAATGGGCGACCATCCTACTATGATAATATGCTAATAGATCTGTGTTGTATTGTAGGTAAAGTGACTAATCCATGATCAAGTAGCATTTGTAATATAAGATATGGTTGATATGATGTGATACTTGCCTAAATTTAATTGATTAGCTATATATCCATAGAAGTAACCATGTGAACTATATGTCCCAAGTGATCTATATGTGTCCATGAATGTGGAGTATATCCTAACAGTGTAGTGCGAGATGCTAAGAGTGATGTAGGATGTCTAATGATAGATCTAGATTCATCTTGATACTCTCATAAGACAATTAGTGTAAATCTTAACCCACAAAAATAGTCACCTATGAGTCTGGGTGTCATATCATCATCTAAAGAAGCCTAGGAATCTATATCAACATCATGCACATATGGTAACTCAAAATTTACCACAAGGGGTAACTATGATATGCGGGTCTCATCAACTATATTAGTGTAATATAATGGTATTGTGAGAGTATATATAACTGATAGAGTGACTATATATGTATAATCAACTAGTACTACTAGAATTAATGTCAATGAATGTATAACTATAACAGGTGTAGGGATCATGACTAATGGAGTGGCTAGAGTGGTTGAATATCTGGAGCTGAGGGTATAACTATAAGTGGAAGAGTAAAAGAAGTTATAATCTTTGAAACATCATATGTATGTATCTAATCAAGATAAATTCAATGAGGTGGTGGCTAAACTATGATATGAGGTATCTCATCTAGAGAAATAGTTAAAGATGACACTATAATTTGATAATATATGAATGGTTGGTTATCTACTGGACATGTGTATACATATCCATCATGGAGATACTTAACACATTGATGAAGAGTATAAGGAACTTCCCCCATATCATGTATCTAGGGTCATTCGAGTAAAATATTATAATGAAGAGGAGTTGGAATGACCTAAAACTATGTAGAGAGGGTTATGGGTCCTATCATGATATCTAAAGTAATGGTACCCAATGTTTGTCATGGTATATCATCAAATCCTTAAATTTTATTAAATGAATTTTTAATTGATGCCATCTCTATGCCCATGATATGTAATAATGTAATATTACATATATCAAGTTCAAAACTAATATCAACTAAAACTCTCTTAAATGTGCTAGTTTTGACTTGAACTTGTATGAATAGTGGTAAATTTTGATCAATTAATATCTAATATGGCATGTCATATTGAGAAAAAGTGATAATTTTTTATAGTTTTTAGTGTGTTAACCACTAATGTAAAATAAGAAGGCTAAGAGTCATTGGGCATATAAGTCTGAGTGAGTGCATGATAGAGAATATCCTTGAACACATTAGAGTTTTGAATTAGTTCTAACATGGAAATCTTAGTTGGAGTGTTTCTTAATTGATCAAAAATATTATATGCCTTATATAGATCTACCTATGTGGGTGGATTGGGCTTGGGATAGGAAGGAATAGGAGGGTGGTGGGGCTCTTAACTAGGTAGAGTAGGCATAGTGGCACATCAAGTAATAAATATAACCACATTATCTACTATCCATATAGGAATAGTAGTAGCTATGAGAGGAGAGTGAAGATAATCTATAGGTGGAGGTGGTGGAGGGACAAAGGGTGTCAACTTGGCTCTCTGGTGATGGGTAGTGCCCTAGGGAAGAGTAAAATGGACCATGCAATATGACTCAACATGGGATAAAGGATTCAACCGAGGTGATGCAAAAGATATCTTAACATGTTTAATAATAAATTTCTTAACATCATCCCATATAATGAAAAGTAATCAAGAAATGAAAAGAATGAAACTTTGTACTAACATATGATAAACTTCATCATTCATGTACATGATAGGACCAATGATGGTTTGCTTGTTTTGTGCAAGAAATGTAGGAAATAAATGTAGATAAGTGAAACCCATTTTTGAAATGAATCTAAAAAAAATGTAAGGTGGTATATCAAGAAGAAAATAGGAGATAATACATGCAACTAGGGTTTTGATAATAATATTTTTGCAAAATACTATTGAATTTTGAAAATGAAATTGGATTTTTTAATTTAAATATGCAATTAAAATTTCAAAAAATTAATGGAAAATGCTTTATTGAATAGGACCTAGTATGTGTAACTAGGGTTTTTAGGAAAATATTATTTTTGAAATTACTATTAAATTTTGAATTTTTAAGGGATTTTTTTATTTTAATATGCTAGTAAAAATTCAAAAAAATTGTTGGAAAAATATTGGGACCTAGTATGGGCAACTAGGGTTTAAAAGAAAATTATTTTAAAATTTAATACTAAATTTTAAAATTTTAAATGATGATTTAAATATTCAATTAAAAATTCAAAAATTTATAGGAAAAATAAACAAGAATTTTACCCTACGCTTTCTAGTGTTTTTATGTGTAAATGAAGTAAGTCAGGTTCACCAAACGATTTAATAATTTTGGGAATATTGAAGTTTTATTCCTAATTTAGTTAAAGGTTATGAGTAGTAAAAATAGTCAATAATTATGCCATAATTAACCTACTAATTTTTTAATTTTTATTGTTGTTTAGATTTTCTAAAAATAACAAGTGAATAGAGAGAAATCAAACATAGCTTGAAACTGTGTTGATCCAACTGAGATAGAGGCTTATATTGATTGTCCAAGACTAGGATAATATTATAAACTAAGATATAAACTTTGTTCTATAATTTTAAAAGATAATTAAAAGTGGACAATAGTGGCATTGATGATGTAGTCCTAGTTTGGTGTTGTCTTTAACATCTGAGCTTGCTAGGTTTTGTTTGATAGGTCTGTGTGACCCTATCTCTAAAGTTTTGATAGCTGGAAGTCTATAGAGATCCTTATAGAGAAAATTTTATCTTTAAACCCTATCTTCCATTATAATTTGATCAATTTTAATCAAGAGGGTGGGGGGTGTAAGATTCATTGAACATGGATCCACACCCTTTGTGTGGCAATGTTACATACCAATACTCCAAAGAGGGATCAAACCATATGTAGTTCTCCATTTTAAAGTGCTTGTTAAAATTTTGATATGATAATGCAAGGATATTCTAAAATAGATGTAATTGATATGACTAGGAATTGGTGTAAGAATTCTAATAAGCTGTAAATAGTATTAAATGGCTTTATGCTTGAGTAGTCTTGCTTATATTCTCACTTATTTTGTGATATTTTCCAATCCTTTCTAAATTATCTTAGAATGGGATTTTATAGGGATATATTGGTCATGGATTGAATTTTATCATGTTAAGCTGACAAGGATAAGGATGGGAAAGTAAAAGGAATTGATCATTTGTGCCCAAAATGAGCTTGGACAATAGCATCAAAAGTAGATAACGTTGTTCCCAAAATCCATCACTTGTCTTTGGGGACAATATATCAACTATTTTGGTCATGTAGACCAAAATTATCTCTTCCCTTCTCAAAAAATATTTTGAGTATTCAAATTCTCCAATTATTCAAGCTTTTTTAGCTAACAAACTTGTATGTTCAATAGGTTCAATGACTTCAACAAGCGAGCTTTCACAAAGAAATAAGTTCCCAACACTTAGGCATTTTCAAGGCTGGTTCAACATCAAAGTTCAATAAAAAGGTCCATCGATAGACTTTAAACAAATGGAATGAACCATTGAACCATTGAAACCCACTTTTAAAGTTCAAAGATTCAATGAGTTCAAAGGTTTAATGGCATCGACAGTCTTAAAGAGTTAAGCGCTTCAGCAAGTTCAAAGTTTAATGGCTTCAAAGGACTTAAAGAAAAGAAGGCTTTGAAGAAGAAAGATTTAACCTATTAAACTGTTGAACCTTGAACCAAAATAGTTCAAAGCTGTTGGTTCAAGCGGTCAATTGAATGAGCAAAACATAGTATTGAACCATTGAACCTTTGAACCGTTGAACTGTTGTTGGTTCAATCGGTCAATTTAATCACAAGGTTTAAAGGAGTCTCCCAATGCTATAAGGACAAGTGCCCTTATGGAGGGTAGGGAACAAAAGGAACAAAAGGATATCTTTTGAAAAGATTTTTTGTGGCAAATTTCACAAGTGAAATCCTTCAGACAAAATGTCCAAAGGAATTCCTTTAGAAATTTTGTCTAAAGGAATGTTTAAAATCCCAATAGAAAGTGGCAAAGGATAAGGAAAGAATTCCTTTGGAAAAAATGTATAGAGAATTTCCTTTAGACTTTTTGCTGTAGAAGGTTTTGAAGAACAAGGCCACCCAAAGGACCTTGAAGGGTAGCTACCCTTGTGGGGGACTCTCGATGACCATGAAATGGACCATTCTCAAGGCTCGAAGGGACACCTTCCCTTTAGGGAGTTCAAAAGACTTAGAAAAAACAAAGGATTCAAATAACAAAGAATGAACCAATGAACCGATTGAACCTTAAACCAAAAAAGTTCAAAGTTTAAAGGTTTAACGAGTTCAACAGAAAAAAAGGATCTAGAAACTTTGAAGGAACAAAGGATTCTAAGGAAGATAATGAACCATTGAACTTTGAACCAAAATGGTTCAAAGTTTAAAGGTTTAAAGGTTTAAAGAATCTTTAAATGAAGGAAGGAAGCAGAGGATTCCAGATACTAGTTCAAAGAGATGGTTCAATCAAAGAGGAAAGAAAGTGATTGAACCAAGGAAGCGATTGAACCATTAAACCAATGAACTTTCAAAGTTCAAAGGTTTAAGGTTCAACATGGTTCAAGTGACCAAGTGACCAATGACATCCCTGTAGATGTCAAATTTAAGGTAATGAAATATCTATTGATTTCCAAATATGGTGCAAACCTAATTACAAACTCAGTGACCACCTAAAGAGGGAGCTAAAAGAGCCAAAGAAAATGGAAAAGATAGCTTGAGAGATTAGATCATGAGGAAGAGACAAAATGCATTAAGAAAAGAGGGAAAGCCTAAAAATATTTGTACATGAGTTATTTCTAGTTGGTGAAATAGTCCACCAGGTGGACATCAGAGAGCACAAAAAAATCAAGGATGTGGCCTATTTTTCTCCATCAAGTAAAGGTGAAGTGGAAATCTACACAAATATCAAGAAGAGGACCAGGTGGCCTATACTTTGGAGGAGACATTTGAGATGAATTAACATGCCATAGTTAAGGTTGATGCCCTGTTCTGACATGGCTCCTTTGACTGAACTAAGAATGCATTCAAGGCATTGAATGTAGCATGGGTCTTTCCATGAAATAAAGTGCCAAGTCTTTCTTGGTTGCTATATATTATAATCTCTTATTTTATGAAAAAGAGATCTCTCTGATATAGAAGCAAAACTCTGCCCAAATTGAAAGGCGATTATTGAGACTTTGAGCTCAGATTGTTAATCATATTTCTTTATTTGAATGAGAAAGCAAGTGACCTTTTAGACTTTATGCTAGAATAGCTTGTGTTTTTGAGGAAATTATTCTTATGTCTATTTCCTGAATGCATTCTTGTCTATTAAATTGAATAAGTATAACTAGTGGAAGTAATTAAGAAGGTGTCCTGAAGCCAACTGTGTGAAGACTTTGAGCTGCCATAATTGTCTTTAGTATGTGTGTTTTCAATTTTTATTTGTAAAAGATCTTGGGATGACATTGTGCCCCCATTGTCCTTTGTATTTCACTATTTAGTAGTTGAGGTGAAGACTTTGTGCTACACCTCATTTTTCTAGTTATGCACCTTGTTACTATTACTTTTACTTTCTAGAAAGAATTCCTGTTGTTTGCTGTAGACCACTTCTAAAAGAAGAGAAGTGCCTTCTATCATTTCACCTAGATTTTTCCTTTGTCTATGAACATCATCTCTAAAAAAGGATAGATGGATGGTGTTGTCCTACCCCTAAGTGTTATTTTTTGCTTATATATATAGTATATAGAACCTCATATTTATAGAGAACCTCCCCTTGATGAGAGGAGATATTGGTCCCCCTCTTATGTGGTAAACCTACACATTTGGCCAACCAATATCTCTATGCTATGGTTGAAACAACCTATTTTGCCCATCAGTTAGCTGGTGACGAAACATTCACCCAATAGTTTTTGGTGACTCTGCTAGGGAAGAACAAGTAGCTTGAAGCCTCAAGCTTCAAACTGAAGTAGTTCTAGTTCTTTTCCATTCAAGTCTTGCACTCTGGCAGCTCCACAATATATAAGAATCCAAAATTCTAAAGGTATTTTTGACCCTGTATTCGATTTGGTACATCAAAGTAATTTTTTTATATTTCCTTCACCATCTTGCCTCCAACGAACTAGGAGTTTTCCTCCTACAAAAGTCATGTCTCCATTACTGGGCAAAGCATCCATTTCTATTTTTAATAGAGCTTTGCCACTACATACCCCTCAAACATTTGTTATCCCTCCCTTCAGTAATCAAATCATGGTAGTTCAAGGCCCCTGGGGTAACTCTTTTGGCCCACTCAATTTCACTCCACCTCTACATGTGCTACAATGCAGTTCAAGGAAGAAGTTCCACAAATTTTGGTGTTGGGAGAGTTCATCATGATGAACATATTACAGCCTTCAGCATAGCCTATGGTGTGATAGGTGTGGAGTATGAGGATGTAGTAGTCAGGCTATTTGTAAAAACATTGTAAGGTGTTGTGCAGACTTGGTTCTATCACCTACAGGCTTGGTCAGTGACTGACTGGAACACTCTCAAAGCCAAATTTGAAGCCAAGTTCAGGTCTATAGAAGATGCACATGCTCTGCTGGCCCAGCTCACATAAATGAAGAATGAGCTTCATGAACCAATGAGAGACTTCATTGCCAAATTTGACAAGTTGAAGAATAAGATTCCTACAATTACTCAGCCAATAACTGAGAATCTCAAATGCTTCTTCATCAACTCTCAGCTACCTAAAGTAAGTTTTCTGCTAAGATGGGCTGGCCACATAGACCTTACTACAGCTCAAGATTTGGATACTAAGGTGGAAGATGATCTCATCTTGGTGGGGAAGATAAGGAGAAATCTTAATAGAGGTAAATATTCCTCACCCTCTATATATCCATCTATAGGCACCACTGATCCAATAGTGTAAAAGCTAACAAATGAGTTGCTAACTCTCAAAAAGCAAATGGCACAAGGGATGTCTTCTACTCCATACCAAGATATACCAAGGAGAACATTCCCCAATTAGTCATATTAAGGCACTACCAAAAATCAAGGGCAACCAAATCACCATCCTCCCCCACATGGGAAATTGGCCATTGAAGCACCTCCAACCAATTTAGCAGTTGGATATCTTGAAATAAAATATGATTTCTCATTCTAGCTTGAGGTGAACCCTAAAAATTATGTTGATCTCTTCACAGAGGACTAAGAAGAATCAACTGGCAACTCCAACATTGGTTTCCTAAATTACCAGCATGAACTCATAAGTAAAGGTGAAGCACTTGATGGATCATATGATGTATTCACTTGGTCCTAGAACCAATCAGCCTATCAAGCTGATAAAGAAAAAATAGAGGAGCGAGCTCAGCCTGTAATTTTAATTGACAAATGAGGAACTTCTCTGCCTTTCTAGCCAAAGGACCTAGTGAGTAATAAAAAAGTAAGTACCTCAAATACGCCTTCACCTTCAACTTCAATTTTGTAGATCAGTCCTCCCCCTTAAAAACCAAAAGGATGAATAACTTTCCCTATTCTTAATTCATTTTAGATGTTTGACATAGTCGCCCATGTCAAGAAAACTAAAATTCAAATGTTTGAATTTGAATTCTTATAATCTAACCCTAAGTAGTTGGATAGGTTGGTTGAATGTGTAAAGAATAAAACCATCCCTACAAGACCAATGAATTTGAAGGTGACTCCCACATCCACCTAGAATAACCTTGTCATTACTCCTCCTACTGCTCCTGAGAGGATGGAACTATTTTATGTCTCCTTGCTGATAAATGGACACCAGCTAAATAACTATATCATAGACTCAGGTGCATCTGACAACGTCATGCCCACCAAAGTAGTTGAATCCCTTGTCTCACACTAACCAAGACCTTTAAGAGATGTTTATCCATGGAGAACAAATAAGTGCCACTGCTGAGACAAATCAAGGATGCTTAATTTGCATTTACAACATTCCCAAACAAGAGAATTAAGATGATAGTCTTGGTGGCCAACGTCCCAGCTTCATATGACATTATTCTTGGGTGAAATTGTTTTAGGGATATCAGTGGCAAGTTAATTATGGACATATCTAAAGTGAGGATCCTAGTCAAAGGCATCATGTAGAAATTACTCCCTGAGAAGGAGGCAAGATATGTGGTTACTCAAACATCATCGCTTGAAGCTCAAATTTTGTTTGAGTCTTCAGACATGGGTAATAAATTCTTATCCATGGAAGAGGTTCATGTGGAAGCTAATGAAATTCTTGAATGTGATAGCCTGACAATTGATTTGGATAAAATAGTAGAAGGATTTGTAGAATACAGTATAAGTGCAGAAGAATCCTCTCCTCTAATTAAAGAAAAATCTAAAAAAAAATTAGTGTTTGATGATGTGTGAATTCTCAAATTCAATGGTAGCTATTCTTCTACCAGTTCAGGAGCTAGGATTGTGTTGATATCTCCTCAAGGAGATTTTTTCCCCTTTTCTTACAAGTTGTAATTTAGCAACACTAACAATACTGCTAAATATGAATCACTGTTGCTCAAATTGAAAGTTGCTCAAGATAGGGGCATTAAAATCCTTCACACCAAAGGAGATTTTGAGTTAGTGGTTTTTTAGGTGAGGAAATTGTACCAAAATAAAAATGAGAGATTATGCCATTACCACAATCTAGTTTGGGATCAAATTGAAAGCTTTGATGCTTTTAATATCTTTGTAGTACCTAGGGAATTCAATGACTGAGCTGATGCATTAGCTATTTATACAACTCTTTTGGTTCCCCACCTAGATTTTAAGGGAGATAGGTACACTATAAAATTGGTCTTTTGACCAAGTGTGCCTTACAATGCCAATCATTAGCAAGTGTTCAATGGCAACAACCAAATTATAACCTTTCTGAAACAAAAAGATAGCTTTAAATAGCTTCACTTTGAAGGTAGTAACCCTTAGAAACTTGAATCAACCCCTAAAATAGATTCAAACATAGGTGAAGAATTCCTATAGATAAAAGGGAATAAAATTCCCAAAGGACTAGTTTCCCTTGAGAAACTATTTGACAAGCATGACAGGTTCATCAAACAACAACAAATGGATTCATGCTCCTCCCAGGAGTTTGATAAAAAAAATTGGGTACCAAGGAAAATCCCAAGATGGTTAACAGTGGTAAGTGTTGCACCTCAAATGAGAAACTCAAATTTACTACCATACTATGCCATTAAAATGATATTTTGGCATACTCATATGATGATCTAAAGTCACTCATGCCTGAAGAAATTTTCCATGAAATTCCTCTCAAGATTGATTTGGTACCTTACAAGCAAAAATCTAGGTAGTACAATCCAAAGATATCAAGTACTATTCTATCTGAAATATATAAAATGTTGAATGTTGGGATAATTTTCCCAATCCATCATTCCATATGGATTGCAAACATAGTTCCTATGAGAAAAAAGAATGGTGAAATTTGCCTCTGCATGGACTTCAAAAATTTGAACCAATCCTCCTTATAGGATAATTACCCTCTGCCCATCATGGATCAAGTCTTTTAGATGGTGACAAATTCAGAGATATTATCAATGTTATCCAACTTCTTAGGGTACAATCAAGTAGAAGTTGGTGAAGCATACCAACATAAGACTGCCTTCACCATACCTTGGGACACATTTGCGTATCAAAGAATGCCATTTGGCTTGATAACTGTTGGTGCCACTTTTTAGAGAGAAATTGACCTTGCTTTCAAAGATGAAATGGGTAAGTTCATTATGGTGTACCTTGATAATTTAATAGTCTTTTCCAAGCATCATTCTGATCATGTGCACCATTTGTAATAAGTGCTAGAATGATGTCACTAGAATGGCATTTCTCTAAATCCCAAGAAGTCTATTTTTAGGGTAACAAAAGGGAAACTTTTTAGACACATTGTATCCTAAGAAGGCATAAAGGTTGACTCAAAAAGATTCAAATCCATCCAAGAGCTTACTCTGCCCACAATTAAGACTGCAGTTCACTCTTTCTTCAGAAAGGTGAATTTTTTATGAAGGTTCGTCCCTAACTTTGCAGAGAAGATTCACCATATTGTAAACATGATGAAGGGAAAGGCCACTTTTAGTTGGAATAAAGAAGGCAAATCAACATTTCAGGACATCAAGACAGCTATTGCCCATGCCCCAATTCTAGTTTGTCGAGATTATACCAAAGATTTCACAATGTATAGTTATGCTTTCAAGCACACACTTTCAGCAATTCTAGTTCAACAGAACAAAGAAGGTGTAAAATCTCCCATATCCTTCATGAGCTGTCCTCTCAAAGCTCATGAACTAAAATATTCAAATCTAGAGAAGCATGCTTATGCAGTGGTAAAGGCAGTAAAGCACTTCCACTTTTACATCCTGAATTCACACACTATTTCCCTAATTCCTGATACCACAGTTAAATCCATATTAACTCAGCAAGAGTTTGAAACTAAAAGGGGCCACTAGATTGCTAAAATCTATGATTTTGATCTTGTTATCAAACTAATGAAGCTTGTGTGGGGAAGGGGTCTCTATTAATTGATTGCTAATAATAGACCAGAAGAAATAGGGCATGAAGAAATAGAAGTGGGAGACGCGCCAATAGTCCTCTTTTTCACCACCATGAATGAGTGGTATTCAAATATTGCTCATTTCTGTACCTATGGTAGTGTCCTACCCACTTGTATCATAAAGAAAGGATGACTATTAAATTGAAAGATACCAACTTCATCCTTTGGGACAACAGTCTATATAAGAGGAACCTTGATAGAGTGTTCCTTCAATGTGTGGATAAAGAGCAGTAGAACCAAATTTTGGAGTCCTTCCATAATCTATCTTGTGGAGGACATTTTTTTGTGTTTGTAACTACCCATAATATTTTGTGAGCTAGGTATTATTGGCCTACTCTATTTCAAGATGCATACAAATAGGTAAGAAGATATGAACTATGCCAATAGTTCATTGGAAGACTCAAGTTAGTTGCTTTACCTCTTAAGCCAGTGGTAATAGAAGAGCCATTTCAGCAATAGGGAATTGATTTCATTGGTGTTGTAAACCCATCTTCAAGTGCTAGACATGATTATGTTCTCATAACCATAGATTACTTCATGTAATTTCCTCAAGGAAAACATCATTTCTAGGTTTGGAGTCCCAACCAAGATTGTGATAGATAATGTATCATATTTCTCTTCCTATGAGATTAATCAATTCTATTTTTATTATGTTATTACCCTCTCCCACTCCTCTAATTATTTTTCATGGGAATGGCTTAGCAGAATTGAGCAACAAGAACTTGGTGACTATCATTAGAAAGCTAGTAGATGACAACCAACAAACCTAGTATAAAGCATTATTTGATGCTTTATGAGTAGACAGAATCATGCCCAAAAGGGTGATAGGTATGTCACATTTCCAACTTATGTATGGTCTCAATGTAGAGATACCAATCACCTTGGAATTACCAGCATTAAAATTGGCAAAGGCAGTCAAGGATCAAACATATGAAAGTTCCATCAACAAAAGGATTATGTGCCTAACTGAGCTAGATGAACAACGAACTATGGTGGTGGATTGAATTTATGTGCATCAAAGTCTAGTGAAGAAGCTCTTCGAATAGAAAGAAAAAACCCATGATTTCTATATTGGAGATCAAGTTCTGTTACAGGACAAGAAAAGGGAACCAAAGTGAATGCATGGTAAATTCGACTCCCTATGGAGAGGCCCATTTACTATCCATAAACTCAATGGTGAAAATAGTTTCTTGTTGAAGTATCAAGATGGCACACCCTTTTCTCTACCTCATAATGGGTAGCATCTAAAGCACTTTAAATTTTGAAGTATCAGATAAGATCATTTATACATATGTATAGTTTATGTATAGTCTTTATTTCTATTTTATGTTTTTCATTTTCATTTCATTTTGGCACCACTTTTTTTTGGTAGCATGAATCCATATCCCAATGGCATACTTGAAGGCACTAGAGATTCTAGTTTCTAATCCCTTCAATTATTTTTACAATCGATAGAAGTTTTCCAATTGGAGCTAGCTGTTGTTCCCAAAATCCATCACTTGTCTTTGGGAACAACATATCAACTATTTTGGGTCTTGTAGACCAAAATTCTCTCTTCTCTTCTCAAAAAATGTTTTGAGTATTCAAATTCTCTAATTATTCAATCTTTTTCAGCTAAAGGACTCACAATTTCAATAAGTTCAATGACTTCAATAGGCAAGCTCTCACAAAGAAACAAGTTCCTAACACTTAGGCATTTTCAAGGTTGGTTCAACGTCAAATTTCAATAAAAAGGTCCATTAATAAGATTCAAACAAATGGATTGAACCATTGAACCATTGAACCCTAATTTCAATGTTCAAAGGTTCAATAGGTTCAAAGGTTCAATGACATCGGTAGACATAAAGAGTTAAGCGCTTCGGCAAGTTAAAAGTTCAACGGCTTCAAAGGACTCAAAGAAAAGAAGGCTTTGAAGAAGAAATATTTAACCCATTGAACTGTTGAACCTTGAACCAAAATGGTCCAAAGGTTCAAGGTTCAATGAGTTCAATTAATAGTTCAAAGTGGTTGGTTTAAGTAGTTAATTGAATGAGTGAAACACAATATTGAACCATTGAACCATTGTTGGTTTAATCAGTTAGTTCAATCGCAAGGTTTAAAGGAGTCTCCCAAATCCTAAAGGACAAGTTCCCTCAAAAAGGGTAGGGAACAAAAGGAACCAAAAGATATCTTTCAGAAAGATTTTTCATGGCAAATTTCACAAGTGAAATCTTTCAGAAAAATGTCTGAAGGAATGTTCAAAGGCCCGATAGAAAGCGGCAAAGGCCGATGAAAGAATTCTTTCAGACAAAATATCTAAAGGATTTCCTTTAGACTTTTTGTCTGAAGGTTTTGAATAACAAGGCTTCTCGAAGGACCCTGAAGGGTAGGTACCCTTGTGGGGGACTCTCAATGACCATAAAATGGACCATTCTCAAGGCCTAAAGGGATAGCTTCCCTTCAGGGAGTTTGAAAGACTTAAAAAAAACAAAGGATTCAAAGAACAAAGAATGAACCAATGAACCAATTAAACTTTGAACCAAAAGAATTTAAAGTTCAAAGGTTCAATGAGTTCAATAGAAAAGAAAAGGATCTAAAAACTTAGGAAGAGAATGAACTATTGAAATTTAAACAAAAATGGTTCAAAATTCAAAGTTTCAAAGGTTCAAAGAAGCTTCAAATGAAAGAAGGAAGTAGAGGATTCCAGAGACAAGTTCAAAGAGATGGTTCAACCAAAGAGGAAAGAAAGCAATTGAACCAAGGGACCATCCAAACCATTGAACCATTAAACCAATGAACTTTCAAAGTTCAAATGTTTAAGGTTTAACGTGGTTCAAGTGACCAAGTGACCAATGACATCCCTATGGACGTCAAATTTAAGGTAATGAAATATCCATCAATTTTCAAATATGCCATGAACCTAAGAACAAACTTAGTGACTAGCTGAAGATGGAGCTGAAAGAGCCAGTAAAAAGGGAAAAGATAGCCTGAGAGCTCTAATCATGATGAAGAGACAAAATGTGTTAAGAAAAGAGGGAAAGAATAGAAATATCTACAAAAGAGTTATTTCTAGTTGGTGAAACAGTCCACTAGGTGGACATCAGAGAGCACAAACCAATCAAGGATGTGGCCTATTTTTATTCATCGAGTAAAGGTGAAGTGGACATCTACACAAATATCAAGAAAAAGACTAGGTGGCCTATACTTTAGAGGAGACATTTGAGATGAAATTACATGCCATAGTTAAGGTTGATGCCCTATTTCAGCATGACTCCTTTGATTGAACTGAGAATGCATTCAAGGCATTTAATGTAGCATGGGCCTTTCCATGAAATAAAGCACCAAGTCTTTCTTGGATGCTATATATTATAATCTCTTATTTTATGCAAAAGAGGTCTCTCTGATATAGAAGCAAAACTCTACCCAAATTGAAAGGCGATTACTGAGACTTTGAGCTCAGATTGTTAATCATATTTCTTTATTTGAATGATAAAGCAAGTGACCTTTCAGACTTTGTGCTAGAATAACTTGTGTTGTTGAGGAAATTGTTCTTATGTTTGTTTCCTAAATATGTTACTATCCATTTAATTAAATAAGTAGAACTAGTGGAAGTAATCAGGAAGGTGTCCTAAAGTCAACTATGTGAAGACTTTGAGCTACAACAATTGTCTTTAGTATGTGTGTTTTTAGTTTTTCTATGTAAAGGATCTTGGGATGACTTTGTGTCCCCATTGTCATTCATATTTCACTCTTTGGAAGTTGAGGTGGAGAGTTTGTACTACACCTCATTCTGTTGGTTATTGCACCCTGTTACTATTACTTTTAGTTTCCGGAAAGAATTCTTTTTGTTTGCTATAGACCACTTTTGAAAGAAGAAAAGTGCCTTCTATCATTTCACCTAGATTTATCCTTTGTTTGTTAATATCATCTCTAAAAAAAGAGATATGGATGGTGTTGTCCTACCCTTGAGTGTTATTTTCTACTTATATATATATATAGAACCTCATATTTATAGGGAACCTCCCCTTGATGAGTGGAGAGATTTATCCCCCTTTGATCTGGTAAACCTACACATTTGGCCAACCAATCTCCTTATGTTGTGGTTGAAACAACTTATTTTACCCATCAGTTAGCTAGTGAAAAAATATTCACCCAACAAATAAGAGTGGCATTGGCACTATTATCTTAGTGTGGCGATATTGTCTTGAGGAGATGGGACTTGAGGGGATGGATTGGTCATGAAAAGAGGGTCATGGCGAATCTAGGATCCAATCCAAAAGGCTATGGATGATTGGGAATCAATGAAAAGAAACCTAAGAGGGTCATGAGAGTAAACAATAAGGACCTATGGGTTAGGGGTCATTAGCCATGCTCAAGTTACCAATTTTGTCATTTTATATGACTACAATAAACAAGGAATCATCCATTTGGGATTGTTACCTGATATAAGATAATCACTAGTTATGATGTTAAACCATCGTTAATAGTTTTACCAAGTTGGGATTGTGTAATTAGACCCCTGACCTTAAGGCCTTTACACTAATGGTCAATTTTAATTCCTTAAATTAATAATAATTGAATGGTTTATCTAATAAAATAATCAATTATTAGAATGGAAATTTAGCCATTAAGCTAATTTCAAGATCATAAAATTATGCTAGCTATGGGATATATTAATGAATAGTTAGATGCCACTTCACATATTATTTGCACATGACCAACCATGTTTTTTAAGGAGTAATGTGCCAAAATTAGAAACATGTTGAACTTGAATCTTCAACCCATAATTCATGTTAACAGCCATTAATTTTGTCTAAATTCATACATTTATAAGTCAATAATGATTGATTAATTGATTTTCTAATTGACTAAATATTTCATTCTTACACTACCAAAACAAAATATATTTGTATTGCCATCCAATATTAACAAAGATAGTATCATGTAACAAGGAAATCCAATAAGATAGATTCATAAATTAATGTGGAATTATGAACCACTAAAATCAACATCATAAAAAAAGTTTCCCACAAGCTATAACATAATGTCTTTACATTATCTATTTCTAGCACTTTTTATAATGGTGTGATCTAGCCAATGACACATACACACACACAAATATAGATACATAGGTATGTACATACATATGTATGTGTGTGTGTCTACACACACACACACACACACACACACACACACACACACACACACACACACACACACACACACATGAAACAAATATGTACACTTAATTGCTTAAGCAATAAGTGTTCAAAATATTGAGAATGTTAATATATACATAAAAAGAATGCCTTGATCACCTCTCAACTAACCAAAAGGAAAGAGAATAAAATAATCACCTCATTTAACATAATATAATATATTGAGGCTAGTTGAATAATATTATAACACACACACACATGCACCCACACACACACACACACACACACACACACACACACACACACACACACACACACAAACACATCTATCTGTGTCTATGTGTGAAATAAATATCTACATTTAATTTCTAAAAAAATAAGTGTTTATAATATTAAGAATGCTAATATATACATAATAGGAATCTCTAGTACCTCACAACTAACCAACATAAAAGAGACTAACATAATCACCCCACATAACATAATCTAATAGCTTGAGGCTAGTTGAATAACATTATAACACACACACACACACACACACACACACACACACACACACACACACACACACACACACACACACACACACACACACACACACACACACACACACACACACACACACACACACACACACACACACACACACATTATAGCCATGTCTACTATAGCCTTTATTTACCAAACCACCTAGGTATACCTCCTCAAAACAAGGAGATTTTCAATAACTTAAATTTAATGAAACTCATAAATGAAATCACTAAAATGTATTTGTAATATAACATAATAATAGTTAATATAAGGATGTCATTTATAGGTACAAGATGAGATACTATAGAATAAAATGTAATTACATACAATAGACTACACCATTGAGTCAAAATATCACATAAATAAGATTAATCTAATAGCTAAAAAAACCATTCAAGGTTAATAGCTTTATCATATAAATATGATCCTAAGGTTATATGCATAAGGAACTATTATGCTAACATATAAGTATAATTTTAGTATAAGGCATCCTCTAAAATTAAATCAAATGTACTAATTAATGTAATATAATAAAACCAAAAATTAGCTATATCATCTTGGATTTTGCTTGGGCTAATCATGGTGAATGCAACACTTCAGCAGGTGACAAAATGATCAAAAACCAATGAAACAAGGGAAAAACCAATGTAATTATAATCCTTGTACTAAAAGGGTGAAAATAATGTATTAGCATAAAGTTGGCAATGTGTCCTTCCTTATTAGTGAATAGTATGAAAATTAAATTCTATTTTAATAAAAATAAATAAACATGGGAAAATAATCAACTAACTTAATCCCACATAAATCAATTTTGAGTAGCCCATTATTACTCATGGTTGTAAAAATACCTTTTTCCAAAAGAGTAATCCTTAATGAATTACCATATAAAACATCAAGCCAAGATAGAATAATGTACATCCAATAAGCTTCTATAAAATAAGATTAATAATGTACTTAATATGCATGTAAATAATAAAATCTCAAGCTGATTTTCCAATCATTTAAACATGGGAAGCCTCATAATTAATTGTTGTGGTAATATTTACCTTTTTCAAAGGGTAAATCATCAATAAAACTTTCATATACACCCCAAATAATCAAGGTATTGTAAAATCAATATAAACTCTATAAAATAACACTAATAATGTAAATATGAATTTTGAGGTATCCTACAATAGATAAGAGTAATCCAACTATCATATCTATGTTACTATTTTTAAGCAATTCAATTAATTTCTAACAATGATAACATCCAAGGCAAAATTAACATAATTAAATGGATATATCAATTGAATAACTCATATAGTAAATGCAGTGTAATGTTGATGGAAAATTAATCTTTATTTAGGTCCTTCTTAAGTTTATAGGCTAATCATAAGTCTTAATTATTTATGCATTTATTATATTTGTAAATGTATTTTATTCCTACCTTTTTGAGGTGTCACTCATATCTCTAATCTACTTGTTGGATTTAGAGGTATTTTCATGTAACTCTCCCTTCTCCACATGTCACACATTTCTCTCTCATTATAAGAGATTAAGACACAAGTGGCACACACTTGGAGGGCTTTTAAGGTCATAATGTGATCTTATGAAACTCCAATTTTCCAACTCTAGCTATATAAATGAGCTCTTCCTCTCCTCTTTTCCTCACTAAGAATCACTTTATATCTCTTTATTCTTCTCTTATGCTTTTGATCCAATCTTGTACTTGTGAAGATATTTATTGTAAGCCTTCTATTAAATTATGTGGTTTTTTCACTATTTGATAGTTTTTTCCACTTATAAAATATGTCTCATTTTTTGGTTTGCTCCATGAGAGGCGATATTGTTTCTTGATTTCATTAATCTATGCACTCTTTAATGTTTTATTAAATGATCTTAGCATGATTCCTAATATGGTATCAGAGCTAAAGGGTGATGCTTGACATGTAAGCAGTAGTTGTCTTCGAGAAAAGGGTGACTCAATAAAAAATTTAGCTTGATTTTAGCCATATGTATCAATTTAAATTCATTTTTTTCAATTTATTTTTGCAACCTACATGGGACCTTCTCTCCTTCATTGTCATGCCATGTAGCTTTTTCCAAGTTTATAATTTTAAAAGAATCATTTTTGGATAAATACATCTTTTTAATTTGTAAGCTTATAAATTTAAAAAAGGGAATCCTTTTATCTTTCATGAAAAGATTTTTATAATTTCATATTTATTAGTGGCTTTTGTTTTAAGACTTATATTAGAACAAAAAAAAAAGCTTATTTCTTATTGGCTATGTTAAGGTTGAAAGAAAGTCTTGTTTGTCTTTTTTGACAAATAATTTTAATATTTGGTAATTAGTATAAAATTGTATGTTATGTTATCAAAATAAAGTTGTTTTAATTTCTAAGAATTTAAATAATTCTTTCATACATAAATCTGGTATTTTTTTATGGACATAAATTTATAAGTTAATTGATCTAAGTTTTTATGAGGAATATTTTCAAATGTTTTTTAGATCAATTTTCTTTTCTTGTCATTTATTTTATTTCAATGCTAATAAAATTTGTATGTTCTAATCTCATGACTCTTAAAATGGTCATTTTTTAATTTTTAAGCAAACTATTTAAAATGAAGAAATTATTACTCTTAAATAACAAATTGTAATTGAAAATTTTATTATTGATACTTTAAATCATTCCATTAATGCACTTTAAAATAAAATGGATGATATGAAATATTCTATTGACATTCTAAATGAAAAATTGATGTATTTTTCACATAATGATGATGAAACTATTTGAGGTTCTAAAACACCTAAATCTTCTATGAACACGTGTTTTACCAATCTCAGTTTCAAAATCATGTAATCTATGGGTTATTTGGGTGGTCCACTTGATAAGTGTGAATATGGTATTATTGAACCTATTTTTCCTAATTGTAATGAAAATTTTAAAGGTCTTTGTTTTTTTGATTCACATGCTTCTAATGTAAAATCATAATCTTATTGTCCTCATCATTGAAGGACTTATAATACAACTTATTTTGATTATACTGATTTTAATGCTCATGCTTTCATTAAAAAATTTAAACCTTGTGACCATTGTGGAAAAAATGGAAATCATATATCTAAATGTTGGAAATTGCATCCTTGAAAATCCTGTGGTAAATCTACAAATGATATTTTTTATTTTTAGAAAATGACTAAATCTCCTACCTATAAGGGTAAAACTATTTGGATTTATAAAATTGATGAATCTTTTAAATAAATTTATATGTATTCTTGAGATAATTCTTTTAATTATTCGTGTAGAATAATTTTTTAAAGTGACACATCTTTTTTGTTTCCATTTTAATAACTCAATATATTTTATGCATTCTTTGCTTTTTATTGCAATGGTAATATGATTTGAATATGTTGACTAATTTATTTTCATGGAAGTTGATGCACTTTGTGATGGAATTTGTCTTTGCTCAAATTTCCTATTTTTACATCTACTTTTAGCTTTATGTTTGTAGATTGTATTTTTTTTAGCATATTGGATACTTGAAATATTTTTGTTAGCTTTCTTGTTTTTTAGGTTTATGGATCATTACTCCTTTTGATTGGACTTTGTTCCATGGTATATTAACCACTTTTTTCAAAGAATATTTTTGGATATTCATGGTGATCACACTTTCTTCCTTACAACTTTTGGCAGCACATTCTCCTCATTCTTCTCTCTAAAATTTTGTCATTCCTTTTGAAGAAAGTTTCTAGTAATGGGAAGTATTACGTAATTTCAACTCCATTTTTATTTGTAAAAGGTTTTCTCCACTTTTTTAACCCCAAATTAAGATTAAGGGGGAGTGATGGAGAATAAATATTAATTTAGGTCCTTCCTAATTTTATAGGTTTATTATAAGTCTTAATTATGTGTGTATTTATTCCTACCTTTATGAGGTTTCACTCACCTCTATAATCCACTTGTTGGATTTGGAGTTAATTTTATGTAACTCCTCCTCCACATGACACACACCTCCATCTATTTGTAAGAGATTAGGACATATGTGGCACATAATTAGAGGGATTATAAGGTCATAATGAGGTCTTATGTAACTCCCATTTTCCTCCTTTAGCTCTATAAAAGAGATCTTTCTCTCCTCTTTTCCTCACTAAGAATCACTTTAGGTCTCTTTATTTTTCTCTTGTATTTTTGATCCAATATTTTACTTGTGAAGATATTTGTTGTAATCCTTCTAATATATTGTGGGGTTTTTCACCATTTGATGGTTTTCCCCACTTATAAAATATGTCTCATTTTTTGGTATACTCTATGAGAGGTAATATTGTTTCTTTCTTTCATTACTTTATCCACTCTTTAATGTATTTATTAAATGTTCTTGGTATAATTCCTAACAAAGGCATATAAAATTTTGGTCCACTCATGATAATACTTCATATAAGTAATTTTCCACTAAAATCAACTCAATATACTCTCCCTTTCTTAGCAATTTATGTGTATGAATAATAATGAAATGAATATCCTTTATTAGTTGATAAAAAATCAATGACATAGGCAAAATACAAATAGCTAAACACAATTAATCTTCATAATAGGACAATAACAATTCTCTCTTTTAGATCTTGTTTCCAAAATAGTTCTTGAAATGCATCTATATCTCAAACACTATCATAATAATAAAGTGTTCTCATAAGTGAGCAAGTTTTTTATTCTAAGTTTTAAATCCAAATAATCATATGAACAACAATACTTTGATAACAAATTTTTCCTTCTTTTAAGATCAAATTACCATTATGATTTTAAAATTAGTTGGCTAAACTATGCAGGTAAATTCTCAATAATATTGTAACCCAAAATCCATGTAAACAACACTAAAGGGTTTCATTCATCAATAAAGAAGGTCAATCATATCAACATAATAATTCTAAAGTTATATGGTATAACATTACCACAAAATGGGTCTTTATATCTCCATGTGAGTGGTTTTATCATAAGGTAAAGTCTATCTAGTCAACAATCCACATATACTTCACACTTAGGGGTATTTAATTACCAATTAATAGTATAAATTTCCAAACCAAGTTGTGGTGTCAAAAATTGGGGAAATGTGCCCTACATTAAACAAAATAAAATACATACATTTTTTCATGTTACAACTATTGTACCCAACATCCCCCTTTTCTTAAGAAGAAAATGGAGACCTGATTTTTTAAATTATAGTCTTAATATGAAGCCCTTTATCATATGTTTTTTTTTAAATATGGAAAATCTAAATTTAACTTTTTTTATAATGATATTGGCATTGTGTTTTATGAGGCTAGCTTTTATATTGTAGAGATGAATTCTTTGATTTTATATTATTTGGTATAATTATTTCATCCCTTGTAAAAATTAGCTTTTTGAATGTTATGATTTAGGTATTCTTAGACCTATTTTATTTTATTTTTGCTATTCCTAAAGCCTTATTTTTTTGAAAAATTATTATGAAGATTTTATCCAAATTAATTCTCATGAAGGAGTTTGGCCTATGGACTCTTTTCCTTATGGAATGTTGGAACGCAAACATTTTACTTTATATAAATTCCCTAATGGATTATCCATTTGACCCTATCCAACATACCCTTTATAAATTTTGAAATGACACTTAGCCGTATGTAATTACCCTTTGGGAAGTTTAAAATTTCCCTTTGGCCTTCACAAAGTAGACCCTTGAGGTAAACTTTTACCTTAAAGTAGACCCTTCAAATTCTATCCATATAACCTTTGAGACATTTTAAACTATCCATTCAACCTTCCTAAAAGTGTCCTTTGTCATTTTAATTATCCCTTTGACCTTTCCTAAACTGACCACTTAACATTTTTTTTTATCAACTCTTTTAGGGTATATACCCTTTGAGCTTTGTGTAAATGACCCTGCAAAACTTTTATCCCTAAATCCTTACCCTATGAGACTTATCCCTTGGGATATTTCCTTTAATCTCTTTTCGCCATGAAAAGTGTCCTTTGAACTTTGTGTTTTGAATTCTTTTACCCTAAACATCCCCTTAAGGATTTTTTTTCTAAGCCTTTGACCCTTTTCAAAGTGGCCACTTACCCTTTGGATATTTTGAAAAGGACCCTTCAGCCCTTTCAAACTGTCTATATGCCCTTTCTCTTTATAAACATACCCTTCAAGACTTTTGTCCTGGGCCTTATATCCTTTATCCAATTCCTTCATAAATTTTATTGGAGAAAATAAATATCCTGCAGACCCAAGCCATATATCCTTCAGGTTTTGGGTAACCTACCATTTGGAACTTTTGAAATTCTCATTATCCATATTAAATTACCTTTTAGGAAGTTCAAAACTTCCATTAAACCTTTATGAAGTAGACCCTTTAGGAATTTTATCATGCACAAAATATCCTATAAAGTGGACCCTTCAGATCAAAAGTACCCTTTTAAGCAATTAAAATTTCCCTCTAGACCTTAAAAATATCCCTTCAAGATAATTTCTTTGGGACTTATTGAGGTCAATATACCCCCATTTTTAAAAATTAGGACCCTTGAGATAATTTTAACCTTAACCCTAAAAACCATGGCATGTTTTGAACATTATTAGAATTTGAAGATCATCCACTTTGATAAAGTTGGCTTATTGATTTATGGTTTTGCTTTGTGCTTGCATTATATTGCTAATGATTGGTCTTCATGTCTTATAATTTGAAATTTTCATGGAGACATATTGAAAAAATAATTCCTAAAATTTATAGATTGACTCTATTCAAGTT
The DNA here is from genome assembly GCA_037957365.1 of Torreya grandis. Classification (NCBI taxonomy): domain Eukaryota; kingdom Viridiplantae; phylum Streptophyta; class Pinopsida; order Cupressales; family Taxaceae; genus Torreya; species Torreya grandis. The sequence continues at coordinate 4,697,075 of JARHVA010000313.1, forward strand.
CTCACTAGCCTTTGGTTTGTGAAAATTTGAACTTGAATTCATAATCTAAAAATTCCCTTCCAAAAACCCTAGCATAAACCCTTGGTCCAAATTTTCATTTGGTGGGAGAATTTGGTAGGAAAAATTTAAACTTGTTTTGGACTTCAACCCAATTTTTATTTTAAGTCTTGGTCATGTTTTTAACAAGACCAAATTTTAGCCTAAAAATAATGTCTAGTCCCCTTTTATTTCCCTTTGTGTTCCTTATATTTATAATGTGGTTAAAGATTACTCTAACAAGATAATTTTATTTTAATCTTGGTCCCCTTTCCTAAAAACTTCAACCTAAATTTTTAACCCTAAGGCCCTTTTCACATTTATTAATGCAAACAAGATCTTTTAATTAAATCTTTAGCCTAAGTTTCTATCTACCTAGGTCTAACTTTAATATTGGTAGGGTGATTTTTATTTTTTCTAGCATGGTCTCTTTTATTATTACCTACTTATCCTAGAGCTTTAATGCTAAGGCCTCGTTCATGTTTATTAACAAGAAAGAGACCTTAGTCTTAACATTTTAGCCTATGTCTTATGTTATCCTAGGTCTTAACTTAAAAACCTTTCTCCTTTGCATATCTGATGGCCTATGCTTTATCATGAATTTTAATCAAATAGAGAAAATCCAACATTGAAAAGTAAATGTCCCATGAAGCTATATGGATTCTCCATGTGACACTCATACATTCAAATTTTGGTGGCAAATGGGTACCACATATTAGATAAAACCAATGGTGTGTAATTGTTTGGATCATGATCAGATGGGTCTCGCTTCATCATAAGTTTTAATCAAATAGAGAAAATTGAATCTAAGATCCTAGGAAGCCCTACAAAGCTTTCATGTGGCACTCTTACATTGGAGCACAATAACTTCACAAGCTTAAATTTGACATTATCATGAACATCATTTGATGTCTATGAGGCCATCATTGACATCTATGAGACCATCAACTTTAAACTCATCTAACATTTTGTCTAGGAAAAAGGGGCATGTTTTATGTCATTTGAGGGGCCATTTATGATTTAAAACTTATCATAAAAAATCTTAACCTAAGTATTTTCATGATTATTAATATGAAATAGTCTTATCCTTAAGCATTTTATCCTACGTTATTTTTATGACCATGCATTGATTAACGTTCATGCATCTTGTAGGATTTGATGGTTGTTGCTTCATCATAGGGGAATGATCCAACAACATGAAACACTGATGAGTTTTCAATAGAGATCCAAGATCCCATGGGCTTGACACATGGTAGATGCACATTCAATATGCAACTAACAAAGGTGTTAGAGATCAAAAATCTCATGGAGGTGTCAAGTGGCACAACCATAGGTCTTGATACCAAAAGGAAACAATGACATGCAAGGGATCATATCATAATAAATGGCTCATGTTGATCCTTAGATATTGATTGAATGGTGTGAGGCAAAAGGAATTTTTAAATGCCAATGGATAGTGCTTTGAAGGTATTTATGAAAAAATCCATGAAAGTTGATAGATAAATTTTAAATAAGTACCATACAAGCACAAAATGACAAAAATAAAAGTCTTGTGTGCTTGAAAATCCAAACGTATAAAGTTAAAGGTTTAATTCAAATCTAATGTATGTATGAAATGAATTATAAGTAAGCTATTGTCATTAAATCTATAAGAAAGCCCTAACATTGCATAAAATCCCTAATTTGAGCTCAGATTAATCAAAGTTAAGCTAAAAGAGAGTATAATCACAATTTGATCATAAAATAATTGACCTAGAGACTATTTGGAGCACTGTAGAAAGCAATTTTCAAAAGTAAGGAATGTCATGGCAGCTCAGAGGCAATAATATAGGGATGAGACATAGTTTTATTTGTCTAAAGATAATGAGTGGAGGGTCTTCAAGGATATTGACGTAGACATTACTCAATTAAACATAGATAATAGGAATTGGTCCAAGCTCTTTTGGACCATTGAAGAGATGCAATCCATCACTAAAGAATAACAAAATATTGCCACTATAACCAAAAGGTATGATGACCTAGTTGCAATTCAAATGGCTAGTCTCCACCATGTAGCTTGAAAACTAGAGGTAATACACTATATCAACATCCTTACTCCCATTTTCAAGGAATATAGGATCAATCAAGGTTAGATTATTCATGAAAGGACCTTTAAAATAATTTCATTCATTTCCCCATTGGCCCTTGAGATTTATTTAAAGATTATAAAATCGCAAGTGGATTTTCCCACTATTAAGGAATGGATTAGCAAGAATGATCTAGATACCATTCTTAGACCATGGTTGCTCCAAGGGATCAATGTGATATGAGAACCTACTAGTAACATCTTAATTACCTAATTTAGAGAGTGGGTTAGGGTAATAATGACTCTATTGAATAGAATATTTAGCACCCTTTCAACCATTTATGTAAACAAGAGTTGGGTGCCTTACATTTACTTCATAATAAAGAAAGGGATCAATCCTCCAATTGGAGATATTATCAACATATATCTAGAAATATAACTCATAACCATTAAGAAGAATACTAATACCTAATTATTTATGATTTCTTATCTATTGGATGCCTTACTAGCCTCCACCCAAATCCCTCATATCAAAAATTGGTCACTTGAGGTTAGATTCATAGTCTCCCACCACTATTCAAAGCTACACATATTCAAATATACTCATGACATCAAATTCATCAATCACTATGTGTATCTAGACTTGGTAGTGTCAGGTGAATATTTTGTCATCAACTAACTGAAGATAAAATTGTTATATTAGTCACAACATAATGAGATAAATCTATCTTCTCAGCAAAGGGAGGCTCCTTATAAATTATTATAAACTAAACCTATACTAAATACTAATTGGGGGGTAGAATCACACCATCCATTTCTCTTTTTTTAGAAATGATGTTCACAAAATAGAGGAAAACACCAGTGTGATAACTGAATCCATTTCTCTTTTTCAAAAATGATGTTCATAAAATAATAGGAAAACTTCTTGGGTGATAACTAGATCCATAAGAAACCCACGAAACCACAAAGTCTTTCATTGCTTCTCTTACTTATTAAGTATGTAGGACATCACAGAATGAAATGTAGCCCAAAGTCTCCACCATAAACTACAACAGACTATATGATCACAAAGGATAAAAGTAGTTCAAAGCCTTTCTAATATCCTTTGTGCTGAAATGCAAAACACATAAGCTAAAGACAATTATGGTAGCACAAAGTCTCTACAATCATCTTCAAGACATCTTCCATATTATTTTCACTTACTATGCTTATTTGATCAAATGGATAAGACTATATTTAGTAAAAAAACATAAGAACAATTTCCTACATAACACAAGTTATTTCAACACAAAGTTTGAAAGGTCACTTGCTTTATCATTCACCTGATGAAATATGATTAAAAATTTGAGCTCAAAGTCTCAAAAGTGCCTTTCAATTTGGGAAAAGTTTTGCTTTTAATAACTAAGAGATCTCTTTCATTTAAAATGAGATATTACAATATATAACATCCAAAGAAAGACTTTGGCACTTGTTTTCACAAAATGTCCCATGTTCCATTGAATGCATTGGAAAGAGGAAGTTTTGTGTAGGCACCATGCTAGAGCAAGTTACCAGTCCTAACTTTGGCATTTAACTCATATAAAATGTCTTCTCCAAATCATGGTTTGTTTGATCCTCTAAAAGGCAAGGCCGATCCTCTTTATGATACTTACATGACTATCCACTCATCTTTACTCAAATGAAGAAAAATAGACCATGCCATTAAATGCTTGCACTCTCTGATATCCACTTGGTGGACTATTCCACCCACTAGAATAACTCTTCCATTGACACTTTTGGATTCTCTATTTTATTCCCTCTTTCCTTGCTATATTTTGTTTCTTCCTACTGATCTAAGCTCTTAGGGCTATCTTCTCACCTTTTACTGGCTTCTTCGTCTCCTTTCTCAGTGGATCACTAAGTTTTTCCTCGAGTCTGTGTTATTTTAAAATTAATGGTTATTCCATTATCTTTAATTTGACATCTACAGGGACATCACCGGTCGCTTGAACCATTTTGAACCTTGAACCATCTTTTTAGAGTTCACTGGTTCAATGGTTCAATAGTTCAATGGTTCAACAGTTTAGTAACTCAATATTTTATGTTTTGAAAAGAGTCACATTCATTCAATACTCTTATGAATTCAATTTAATGTATCATTAAACCAATGATTTTAACCTTTCACTGGAACCTTCCACTTGAACCTTTTTAAACCTTTGAATCATTTTGAGCCTTTGAACTATTTTGAACCTTTGAACTATTTTGAAGTAGAGTTCAATGGTTCAATAGTTCACTAGTTCAGTGGCATTCATTTCAAATCATTGAACCCTATTATTGGACCATTTATCATTGAACCTTGGTGTCAAACCATCTTTGTCAATTTTAAGAAATGCCTTTAAGTGTTTTGAATTGTTCCTTATTCATTTTCTCGATTGAAAAACCCTTTGAAAATGAGAGATTTCCTTTTTCCAAAAAGACTTGACTAATTGGATAACTTGACTACTTAGAGCATTTTTGTTAAGGAAGGAAACCATTTTTTGGCCTATAGGACCAAAATGGTTAACATTTTGACTACAAAAATGAGTGGCTAATTTTGGGGACAACAACAGGCTCCAGTTGGGGAACTTCCATTGGTTGTACTCTGAAACAATCGAAGGGAGTAGAATCTAGACTCTAAGTGCCTTCATAAATGCCATTGGGCCATAGATTCAATCCACCCAAAAAGAAAAAGATGCCAAAAAAACCAAATGAACAACATAAAACAAATAAAGACTATACAAATGTACAACTAGACTTATCTGATACTTCAAGGATTGAAGTGCTTTAGATGTTGCCCAATATAAGGTAGTGAGAATGGCATCCCATGTTGATATCTCAATAAGAAACTATTATCACCACTGAATTGATGGATGGAAAATGAACCTCTCCATAAGGAATCAAATTTTTCATGCATTCCCTTTGGTTCTCTCCTCTTATCCCATAATAAGACTTGATCTCCAATATGAAACTCATGAATCCTTGTTTTCTAGTCAAAAAGTTTCTTCACCTAATTTTAATGTCTAGCAATGCAGTTCACTACTATAGTTTGTTTTTCTTCTAACTCAGTCAAACACATGATTCTTTTGTCAATATAACTTTTAAAAGTTGAATCTTCTACTACCTTTGCCAACTTCAATGCTAGTAATTCCAAGGTAATGGTATTTATACATTTAGACTATACATAAGTTAGAATGGGGACATACCTATTGCTCTCTTAGGCATAATCTTGTCTATCCATAAAGTATCAAATAATGCTTTATGCCAAGTCTTCTGATTGTCATTAACTAGTTTCTTGATGATAGTAACTAGATTTTTGTTACTTGATTCTGCTTGGCCATTTCCTCGTGGAAAATAGTCTGAGGAGTGGGAAAAAATAATTTCGTGATTATAGAAAAATTCAATAATATCTTAGGAAGAGAAAAATGAGGCATTGTCTACTATAATATTATTTAGAACTCCAAAATGGGAAACAATATTTTCCTTTAATAAATTACACACCACTTCTAAAGTGGCATGCTTGATTGGAATGGCTTCCACCCACTTAGTAAAAAAAGCTATTACATGAGGATATAGTTATGTCCAACACTTGATGATGGATTCACGGTGCCAATGAAGTCAATGCCCCATTTTTGAAAAGGCTCTTTGATCACCACATGCTTGAGGGGTAATGTGGCCAACTTGGATTTCCCAATGAACTGTTGACACAAATCACATCTACGGACCTAATTATATGCATCTTGAAATAGAGTAGGCCAATAATATCTAGCTCATAGAATTTTATGAGTAGTCACAGGTGCAAAAAAATGTCCTCTATAAGCCAAGTTATGAAAGGACTCTAAAATTTTACTTTGTTACACTTTATCCATGCAGTGAAGAAATACCCCATCAAGGCTTCTTTTGTACAAACCATTGTCCCACAAAACATAGTTAGTAGCTCTCAACTTAACATTTCTCTTTTCTTTTTAAGATAGATGTGTAGGACACTTACCATAAGTAAGAAAATGAGTGATATTGGAATACCACTCATCAGTATTAGTAACAAAAAGAACTATTGGTATGTCATCAGTCACTGGCTCTTCATGTCCTATTTCTTTTGATACATTTTTAGTAATTAATTGACAGAGACCTCTTCACTGCACCAGCTTAGTAGGCTTGATATCAAGATCAAACTCTAGAATTTTTGAAATCCAATTTTCCCTTTTTGTAACAAACTCTTGCTAAGTTAAAATAGCCTTCACTGTGGTATTAGGCAGCAGAACAATAGTGTGTGAATTCAGGATATAGAACTAGAAATATTTTATCACCTTAACCAATACATAAGCATGCTTCTCCATAATTGAGTACTTAAATTCATGATCTTTGATAGGGTAGCTCATTAATGATATGGGAAAATCCACACCTTTTTCCTAATGAACCAAAATGGATGAAAGTATGTGCTCAGAAGCATAACTATATACCATGAAGTCTTTGGTATAATCTAGACAATCTAGGATCGAGGCATGAGTAATAGCCTTCTTGATATCTTCAAATGATGTTGTGCCTTCTGTAGTCCATCAGAAAGTAGCTTTATCCTTCATCATGTCAATAATGTGGTGGGTTTATTCTGTAAATTTTAGGATGAACCTTCGTAGAAAATTCACCTTTTCAAAGAAAGAATGGCTGCAGACTTACTAGTAGGCAGAGTAAGATTTTGGATAGATTTGACTCTTTTTGAGTTTATTTTTATACCTTCTTAGGATATAATGTGGCTGAGAAGTTTACCTTCTGTAACCCCACAAACTAAATTATTGGGATTAAGAGAAAGACCATTTTTCTGCCATCATTTCAACACTTGTTTTAAATGATGCATATGATCAGGATGATGCTTGGAGAAGATAGTTAATTCATCAAGATATACCATGATGAACTTCCCTAATTCATCTTTGAAGGTAAGGTCCATTACTCTCTAGAATGTTGCACCATTATTGATCAAACCAAAAGGCATTTTGTGATATGTAAACATGCCCCAAGGTGTAGTGAAAGTAATTTTATGTTGATTTACTTCATCAAATTCTACTTGATTATACCTAAAAAAACCATCTAGCATTGATAACATCTTTGAGTCAGTTACTATTTTCAACACTTGATCCATGATAGGTAGAGGTTAGTTGTCCTTTAGAGAAGACTAATTGAGATTCTTGAAATCCACACATATACAAATTTCTTCATTCTTTTTCCTTATAGGATCTATGTTGGCAATCCAGGTAGAATAGTGAATTGGAAAAATTAACCTAGCATTTAACATCTTCTAGATCTTTTAAAGGATAGTACCTGATATCTTGGGATTGTATTTCCTTTGCTTCTACATGTGAGGTAATAACCCAGTCTTGAGAGGAATTTCATGCCGAATTTATTTAGGCTTGAAGGATTTTAGGTCATCATAGGAATATGCCAAAAACTTAATGTAATGGTGAATAAGAGTGATGAATTTGAGCTGTTCATTGGTATTGAAACATTTCCCAATGTTGACCATTTTGGAATTTTCTTCGATACTTAGATTTACTTGATCAAACTCTTTAGATGAACTTGAATCCATTAGTTGCTTCTTGATACACATGTCATGCTTATCAAATAGTTTCTCAATAGAAACCAAACCTTTTGGGATTTTATTACCTTAGAGTTGAAGAAACTCTTCACTAGTTCAAGAACTTGTTTTAGGAACTGGTTCTTGTGCTAGAGAGGTACTACCTTCAAAATAGAGCTCCTCAAAATCATCTATCTTTTCCATAAAAGTGACAATTTGATTATTGCCATTAAACACCGACCAATGGTCAGCATTATCAAGTACACTTTGTCAAAAGACCAACTTAATAGTGTATTTATTCCCTTTGAAATATTTGTGAGGAACCATGAGGGTTGTAAAGACATCTAATGAATCTGCACGACCATTAAACTCTCTAGGCATCATAGAAATATTGAAAGCCTTAAAACTTTCAATACAATCCCATACAAGATTGTGATAATGTCACAATATTTTATTTTTGGTTTGATAAAAATTTCTTACTTGACAAACCACCAATTCAACATCTCCTTAGGCATGAATAATCTTAACACCTTTAACATGAACAACTTTCAATCTAAGCAACAAAGATTCATACTCAGTGGTGTTGTTAGTATTGCTAAACTATAACTTATATGAAAAGGGAAAAATATCTCCTTGTGAAGATATTAATATAATTTTGGCTCCATAATTGGTAGAAGAGTAGCTACCATCAAATTATAGAATCCAGACATCATTAGAATCTGATCCTCTTAAAGATTTCTCTTTGCTAGGGAGGGAAGATCCTTTTTCACCTGAACTTTGCTCATCTAATTCTTCTAATTTTTTGTCTAAATTCTTTGAATTGTCACCCAATGAAATTTCATCTGATGAAATAGAAACATCTTCAATGGACAAAAAGTAATTACCCATTCCTAAGGATTCAAAAAAAAATTGAGCTTCAGGGTCTAACATTTGGGTGACAATATATTTTGACTCCTCAAGAAGCAAGTTTTACATGATGCCCTTAATAGGTATGCTTGCTTTAGACAGGTCCATATTCAACTCTCCACCCACATCTTTACAAAAATTATGTCTGATCAGAATGCCATAGGAAGTTAGAACATCGACCACAAAGACTATCATCTTAATCCTCTTATCTAGAAAAGTTACAAATGCAAATTGGGCATCTTTGATTTGACCGAAAAGTGGCACTTACTTGTTTTCCATGGAGAAACATATCCTAAAAGTTTTAGTTAAGGTAAAACTAAGAGAGTCTACTACCTTGGCAAGCATAGCATTATCAGAGGCTCCAGAGTCTATTATACATTTTCTCAACTTATGATCATTAATCAAAAGGAGAACATAGAAAGGTTCTATTTTCCCAAGGGCAACAGGAGGAGTAATGACAAGATTATTTCAGGTGGCTTTGTTCTTTGGGGGATCATGAGTCACTTTTGAAAAAGCTTGTCCTGTAGGGATGGTTTTGATTTTGATGCATTCAATCAACTTATCCAACTACTCAAGGTTGGATTGTAAGTATTCAAACTTAGACATTAGGATCTTGGTCTTCCTAGTATGGTTAATTATGTCAAATAACTAAAATGAACTAGAAATAAAGGAAGGAAGTCCATCATTCCAGGTTTCATTGGATGTGGGACAGGTCTGAGAAATGAAAGCAAAAGGTACAGGGTTGTTTGAGGTACTTACTTTCTTATTGATCACTGGGTCCTTTGATTGGAAAAGCAATGAAGTCCCCCATTTAGCAATTTAAATTATTGGTTGAAGTTCTTCTCTACTTTTCCCTTATTAGCTTGTTGAGTTGAATTGTTTTGGGACCTAGTAAAAATAGCGTATGATCCATCAAATACTTCTCCCTTTCTTCTAGCTTCATCTTGGTATTTCAAAAAACCAATGTTGGAGTAACTAGCTAATTCTTCTTCTCCTTCTGAAAAGAGATTAGCATCATCTTCTTGGTCCAACTCAAGTTGGAAAGAGAAATCATGTTCAACTTCATGATAACCAACTACTGAGTTAGCTGGTGTTGCTTCAATGGCAAGCTTCCCCTGTGTAGGAGGAAGGTGATTAGGTTGCCCTTGATTCCTAGAAGAATTGATTTGATATGAATGGTTAGGGAATGTCTTCCTTGGTATATCCTAATAAGAAGGAGGAACAAACATTCCTTAGGCCATTTTCCTTTTTACAGCTAACAACTCATTTGCTAACTTTTGCACCATAGGATCAGTGGTGCTTGTAAAAGAATTTTTAGTAGGTGAAGAAAATTTATTTCTATTAAGATCTCTTCTTATCTTAACTACAAGGACAAGATCATCTTTGACCTCGGTAGCCAAAATCTAAGCTACAAGAAGATCTATATGGCCAACCCACCTCAATAGAAAACTTACTTTAAGAAGTTGAGAATTGATGAAGAAGCACTTAAGATTTTTTGGTGTTGGCTGAGAAATTATAGGAATCTTGTTCCTCAGCTTATCAAATTTAGCAATGAAGTCTCACATAGGCTCATCAAGCTCCTTATTCATTTGTGTAATCTGAGCCAATAAGGCATGTGCATCTTTTGCAGGTTTGAACCTAGCCTTAAACTTAGCCTTGAGAGTGTTCCAGTCAATTATAGTCTAAGCTTAAATATGATAAAACCAATCTATGGTAGTGCCTTGCAATATTTCTACAAATAATCTTACTACTATATCCTCATATTCAATTCCTATCACATAACATGCTATGTATAAAGTTCCAATATGCTCATCAGGATGAACTTTCCCATCACCATAGAACTTGAAAAAATTAATTCTTAAACTACAAGGTAGTTCATGTAAAGGTGGGGTTAGATTTACGGGGCCAAAGGTGATACCCGAAGGGCCTTGGGCTGCCATGATATGATGATTTAAAGGAGGGATAACAAACCTTTGTGGAGTATGTATAGACAAAGTTCTACTAGTAGAGGAAAGAGAAGCTTCACCTAGTATTGGAGACTTGATGTTGGTAGGAGGAAAACTCCTAGTTCATTGGAGGTGAGCTCGTGGAGGAGAAAGATCAAAATGATTTTTCTATACAAACTCAAATACAGGATCAACAATACCTTGAGCTCTCTCACTTCACGTATACAGTGGATCTGCCAGAGTGTAGAATGGAAAAGAACTAGAACTACTTCAATTTGAAGCACAAGGCTTCAACTTGCACATTCTTCCCCAGCAGAGTCACCAAAAAGTTATTGGGTGAATATTTTATCATCAACTAATTGAAGACAAAATTATTATATCAATCACAACATAATGAGATAAATCTCTTCTCTCAGCAAGGGGAGGCTCCCTATAAACTATTATAAACTAAACCTATACTAAATACTAACTGGGGGGTAGAATCACACAATCCATTTCTCTTTTTTCAAAAATGATGTTCACAAAATAGAGGAAAAATTCTATGTGATAACTAAATCCATTTATCTTTTTTCAAAAATGATGTTCATAAAACAATAGGAAAATTTCTCAGGTGATAACTAGATCCATAAGAAACCCATGAAAGCACAAAGTCTTTTGTTGCTTCTCTTACTGATTAAGTATGTAGGTGTAGAATGAAGTGTAGCCCAAAGTATCCATTTCAAACTACAATAGAGCATATGATCACAAAGGATAAAAGTAGTTCAAATAATTTCTAATATCCTTTGTGTTGAATGCAAAACACACAAGCTAAAGACAATTATGGTAGCACAGAGTCTATACAATCAGCTTCAGGACATCTTCTAGATTATTTTCACTTACTCTACTTATTTGATCAAAAGGATAAGACTGTATTTAGGAAAAATACATAAGAATAATTTCCTACATAGCACAAGTTATTTCAACACAAAGTTTGAAAGGTCACTTGCTTTCTCATTCACCTGATGAAATATGATTAACAATCTAAGCTCAAAGTCTCAAAAATGCCTTTCAATTTGGGCAAATTTTTGCTTTTAATAACTGAGAGATCTCCTTCATTAAAAATGAGAGATTACAATATATAGCATCCAAAGAAAGACTTTGGTGCTTATTTTCACAAAATGGCCCATGCCACATTGATTGCATTGGAAAGAGGAAGTTCTATGTAGGGGCCATGCTGGACCAAGTTACCAGTCCTGACTTTGGCATTTAACTCATATCAAATGTCTTCTCCAAAGCATGGGTTACCTAATCCTCTAAAAGTCAAGGCCACTCCTCTTTATGATACTTACATGACTATTCACTCATCTTTACTCAAATGAAGAAAAATAGGCTATGCCATTAAATGCTTGCGCTCTCTGATATCCACCTAGTGGACTGTTCCACCCACTAAAACAAATCTTCCATTGATGCTTCTGGATTCTCTATTTTATTCCCTCTTTCCTTGCTATATTTTGTCTCTTCCTCTTGATTTGAGCTCTTAGGGCTATCTTCTCACCTTCTGCTAGCTTCTTCAGCTCCTTTCTCAGTGGATCACTAAGTTTGTTCTCAGGTCTACATTATTTTAAAATTAACAATTATTCCATTATGCTAAATTTGATGTCTATATGGATGTCACCAGTCACTTAAACCATTTTAAACTTTGAACCATCTTTTTAGAGTTCACCAGTTCAATGGTTCAACAGTTTGGTGGCTCAATATTTTATGTTTTGCAAAGAGTCATGTTCGCTCAGTCTTCTTATGAATTCAATTCAATGTATCATTGAACCAACTATTTAAACCTTTCACTAGAACCTTCTACTCGAACCATTGAACCATTTTGAACCTTTGAACTATTTTGAAACTTTAAACTATTTTGAAGCAGAGTTCAATGGTTCAACAGTTCAATGGTTCAGTGGCATTCATATCAAATCATTAAACCCCACCATTGAACCATATATCATTGAACCTTAGTGTCAAACTATCCTTATCAATTTTAGGAAATGCCTTCATGGCTTTTGAATTGTTCCTTGTTCATTTTCTTGACTGAAAAACCCTTTGAAAATGGAAGATTTCCTTTTGCCAAAAAGACTTGGGTAATTGGATAACTTGACTACTTAGAACATTTTTGAGAAGGAAGGAAACCGTTTTTTGGCTTGTAGGATTAAAATGGTTAACATGTTGACTACAAAAATGAGTGGCCGATTTTGGGGACAATAGGTAGAAAACATCACTGGGATCCTTATTCCCAAGATAAGACCTCTAATCAAGAAATATGTGGAGGTAGTGGGAGACATATAATTATATCTAGATTGTATAGTGATAAAACATAAATGGATTTTGATCCAACCTTATATATTGCTTGTCTATGTTCCCATCAAGCTGGCAGAGCAAGAGATTGCATACCAAATTCTTAATGGTGTGGATAGAGTGTGCAAAGACAAGAGGAAGGGCCTCTTCCATCCCTTTCATTTGAACATTAGCAAGACTATGTTACAAAATTAGGATCAAGTGAATACTATATCAAGGCATAGGGACTCTTTCAAATTATTACTTGATGAGATGAAGATGTAGAACCACAATGGCACAGTCTACACATACTTGAAATCTAAATATTTACCTAAACCAGTGTATGTGAACTAATTTGGTGTCTATGACACCACATATATCAAATCAAATAGCCTCTAATAAATATTAGCTAGGCTTAAGGGATATAACATTAGACTTGAGCATAAACTAACCAATGATGAGAAACCACCAGGAGACATATGGAAAATGGGACCCTTGCAATACCATTTTTTCCTAGACCTTTAAGGCCCCCTCAAGAATAATCACAAGTGGAAGGATAAAAGCTTCAATAATAGATTACACAAGGTCCTAGTAAGGAAAAGCTAGAAAAGAGACCTGGTGAGGAACCCTCATCCTTAGCCCTACCTCAAAGACTAAAGTCTTTAGCTGAATACTTGGACATGATTTCCTTGGAACTAAATGAAATAGTGGAGGATGCCCTCATGGTACTTTCTAAGGCATATGGCTCTCCTAAAGATGATGATCATATTTAAGAATCCTAGACCCAAGTAGAGGAGGTTGAGCAAGAAAAAGGAAAATAAATTGCCTTGGATCTTGTCCCAGTGGCACCATTAAATAAGAGAAAGGTAGATTTGGAAATTGTCCTAAAGACACCTTAATCTAGCACATCAAATTCCAATTCCAATTTGAATTTAATCAAATTTTGAACCAATAATAAGACATTTTGATCAATTTGTGCACAAATTGCTAAGGTTTTGCATCAAAGTTAACTAATCATATTTAAGGTTAATTAAACAAAATCAAGAGATTAAGTTAATTTTCTATGGAACTTTTTGAATATTTATTTTTAGAAATTGATATTGATTATCTGCATCATCAACAATCATCATTTCTTGGAAAGACATCCCTAGGCCAAAAATGCATAAAATATCTCATCAAGCCCTCCCATGCCTCATTAATGCCTCCTATTCCTCTTAAATGCCCCTCCTTCCCAAATATTTATGGGGGATATTTATGAGTTTAATTACATAATTTGGATTGATTCATGGTCACACATCTCAATATTGAGATGGATGATCATGGTTGATCCTAAACCATTTCAAAAATCTATAAATAAGAGGCCTTTCCTATTTATTTTTAATCGCTTTTATTCAAAACTTATAATGCCCAAATGCATTCAAAAATGCATTACAATTAGTGTTATAATGTCAAATTATTAAGCCAAGTTAAGCTAAGCCAAAGCCAAACATGGTGCCAGGGAGAGATGGAGGTAGTCAGACTTCATTGATGTGGACTTCATGAGCATGAACAAAGCAAACCACTTCAACAAATTATTTGGAACATCCAAAGAAAGTGAAAGAAGGTTTATTTTGCATTTTAGTTGTGTTTTCCATTCCAGTCTTGTTAACTAAGCTCCCCCATTGATATAGGATTAAGGTGTTATATATTAGCGTGTCATTTTAATTTTGATTTCATATACTAACATAATACTAATCTCCCCTTATTGCAATCCTATGTTCACAAATGGCACACCTAGTGGGACTTAGCCCCACAAATTTGGTCAAATTGTACCTATAAGAAACATACTAACCATTGTCATGTAGGATCTTAGAGTGTGGAGGAAAACAATAAAAAAATTGAGCAAAAATCTATTTTTTCTAAGCCATAATTTTGTTCTCAGGATTATGCAACCCAAATCACCTATCAACCCAACTCACTTCTCAGCCTAACTCACCTATCAACCCAACTCACCTATCAACCTAACTCACCTATCAATCAAAATCACCTATCAACCCAAATAACCTATCAACCCAATTCAAATATTAACCCCACACAACTATTAACCCCACTCGCATGTCAACCTAATTCAACTATCAACCCAACTCATTTGTCAACCCAAATCGACTATCAACTTGAGAACTAAATTATTAATGTCATTTTTTCAAACTATTAAGTGCTTCAAATTAGGCCATTTTAATCTTTTCTTTAGATTGATTGGGTAGTTTATAATTATATTTAAATGCTTTTGAATAACCACACACCTTTGAAATTGGTATTAAAAAGAACTTGATCAAAAATCATGCACACTTTAAATTTGGATAAAAATGAACATGTCATGTTTCTCACAAATTTGAATTGGTGCCTAAAATGAACCTAAGATTTATCTAAGTCTTAGGTAATTTTCATTTAGTGCCTAAAATGCATCATAACTATTTCAATTTGGTGTTTTAATTATGAATCTAGGCTATCTTGAATCTTTAATTTGGGCTTAAAATAAGCTTAGGTTTTTACTATTTCATGTGGGTTTTTTTGTGTGAAATATTTGCCATTTTCACACTTAAAGCCAAGGGGATAGTAATCAATCTAATCACACATTTCAAATTTAGTACAATAAATCCAAATCACTTCAATTATTTGCAAACTTTCTTGTTGATTCTCTTAACAAAAAGAGACATGCATGTATGCTTTATCATCCATCCCCTTTAGGCAAATTTTGGGATCAAAAGTGCCATCTCATCACAATTTGAGCTTATTCCAAGGCATAGAAATAATGTCATCTAAATCAATCCCTAGAAACTTGAAATAGTTTGGGTGATCTTGAAATGACCCTAAAGTCTTTCTATTAAGTTATTTATTTTTATTCAAACTTAGCTTGTGAGGGGGGCTTCATTATCTCTCACAAGTTCTTTAGGGAAGCTTTGACCTAGGGTTTCATTTTCCAAAAATTACTTCATCAACCACTAGGATCAGATTTTTTAGTGGTTAATCCACATTCTAGTGTTATAGCTACACTCAAGACATATATGTACATTATACATCTCACTACACTGAGCAAGTGATGGATGTAGTGGTTGCAAAAAGAACAAGACATTTTTGCAACAAGCTAAGTGCAATAAATACCCAATTAAAATGTTTATTCTCTTTTTTGATAACATGAATTTTTTTAGACATGATATCCATTGAAAAATTATTGAAAACTAATTAGTTTTAGTCAACCCCACTTTACCACACCATTAATAGGAATTTGGACAATTTACTTATATTTTGTCATTTTCTTACTTGGTATTTTGAGACTAAAACTTGTTTATTTATTTATAAACCATGTCAAAAAAAAAAAAATTATATAACACTCTTTTTTCTAAAGAGGTTTTATGTTGTCTATTTTACACCACACTTGTGCCTTGAAATTTTTGTTAAACTTATTTGTGTGTATGTCATTGAGTTTCAAAGGGTAGCATTAGGCTGCCCAAAACCTATCAAATCATTTTTCCTTTGAATCTTTGAAATAAAACTTTTATCAAATTATCATAGCATGTTAAAATTTGTTAAACTACTCAATTTTTTTCAAAACTTGTTTACCATTATGCCAAAAAACTATTTTTTTCAAACCATGTCATGTTTACCATTTGGACCTTATTTATACATCATCATGCTGTCCAATCTCATCTATCTTGTTTATTCAAATCCTAGTATTCAACATTGAGTTGTCAATTAATTTTTTCAACTTTGGATTCAAACATTGATTGATTTATGTTGAGGCCTTAATTCATGGGGTTGATAAAAAGATCTTTCTCTTTTGGGTTGAATAAATTTCATTAATTGATTATCTAGATTTGAAAACTATTAATGGTTTGTTTATTCAAATGCCTATTCTCATCATTGTTTGTGTTTTCATTTAGGATAACATAGCCTTTATCCAAATTCCTTTTGCCTTGTCTCTTATACCTTTTGATCATGTTTACATTTGTTCTTATGTGTCGAGTCTATGTCAAAGTTGTTTCCAAACTTGTTAGATTAAATCAAATCACATCATCCTTTATTTCAAACCTAGAGTTTAATGCCATTAAACTCTAGACTCAACATAGACAGGTGATAGTCAAAATTGATAACCCATTTTATCCTCTATTTTGACATTATATTTGGATAAAAAACCTAGTGACTCTTTTCCCTTTCATATTTTAGACCTTGTTTGGAACACTTTGACCTAGAATTTTGACATGCTAGTTTTTATTCAAATGCTTGACCTTTTGTGTGTATGAAATTTGACATTAGAAATTTGATGTTAAAATATTTTATTCCAAATATTTAGCCCAAACCATTTTTAAGATATAGCTCCATGATCAAATCATTGTTTGGAGATACAACTCTACTTTTGACCAAGATAGACCATGTTTAAACCATTTGTCCTTTGGACATAGTTTTTTAGAGTTTGAAGAACTCTAAGCCTTTTTGTTTTAGAGATTTAATCATTTATGAAGATATTTATAGCTACACTTATGGTGGAGTCATGTATAATCCAGCTTATGATAGAATGGCCACACAAAATGCCAGTAGGAACCCTTACAGAGAATGATTTTCTAAGGATTTTTATTATTCTCCCTACAATACTCCATATGGGGAACATAGTCAAAATACACAAAATCCAAATAAAATTACCAATTGGGATGATATGTTTTATAAGGAGGAATTTTAAGACCAAACTATAGATAATGTTGTTTGGGATATGGATCCATACCCTCTTTACAATAATCAATACACAAAACATATTCAAGAACTAGCTTATGATCCAACTCAATATTGGGATGATATGGTTTATAAGGAAGACTTATATACTTTTTATTTCATGAGAAGTCAAGATCCACAATGACCCTTCATCAGTCTAGGACCTCATCCTTTGGCTTATGCAAGAAACCAAGCTTTGCACCACCCTATTTTCACCATTTCAGGACTTTATCCTTTGTCTTATGTGATCAATCATGCTCCCTAATGCCCTAACATTATCCAACTATAGACCATTCCTTGTATGGTAATAATACCATAAAATCCTCAACCAAGCCAATTATTTGAAGACCAAGATGTGTTCAAAATTGGTATTTTCCAACTCATTAGAAACCAAGGCCAAGAAAACCAACCAATTTGAGAAGTTTTTGTTAAACCAACCATTTATGATCAGTTAGCCTATGATGAATCACCTTTCAATCATATACTATTTATCAAAGAGTCTCACTCTAATAAGTCAATATTTTTTTAGTCATTTCTTAATGATTAGAAGTACCTTTGGGAAAATAATTACCTTGACCATATGCTTATTTTTTAAGATCATCTATTGATAATCTAATCTTTGAGCATTTAACTCTTGACCTTTTTCCCATTATGGAGGAGTTTCACTTTGGTAAACTAATTTTTGTGGATCCCATTATGCCATCATAGGCTATTACTTGTCTGAAATAAAGCACTCAACAAGACATCATTGTAATATAGTACCCATCAGATGAAGAATTAGAGTTAGAGTTAGGTTTTATTATTGAACCACCAT
The DNA here is from genome assembly GCA_037957365.1 of Torreya grandis. Classification (NCBI taxonomy): domain Eukaryota; kingdom Viridiplantae; phylum Streptophyta; class Pinopsida; order Cupressales; family Taxaceae; genus Torreya; species Torreya grandis. Next base: position 4,715,470 of record JARHVA010000313.1, read on the forward strand.
CATATTTAGCATGAAAATTAGAATCAACATTAGTCTCAACATTAGATTTAGAGTCCATTGAGTTGGAATCAGATTCATATGTAGAATATGTTCATGGATATTACAACATTAGTTATCCATGCATTACAGATCAATTTGAATACATTTGTGATCTTTTTATGATTTTTGAAGACAAGTACTTTAGATTTGACATAAGTTATCCTAGTGTCTTCTATGAGGATTGTGCAACCTCTTCCCATTCCATAGGCAATTACCACTAACCAATATAGCCATTTCATTAACATTTAATCTCCCACAAGTTTTGATTAGGACTAATAGAATCACACTTTCATAAAATGTATCCATGGTGACATAGTAATTAAAGAAGATCAAGGAGGCCATGACCACATTCATGTAGTAGAAGAACACTCTCCTAGTGAAACATTTTCAGAGGAACTAGGGGACACACAAAGTTCAAACTCATCATCTTTTAGTGAAATTTTTTGAAAGTATTAGAAGAATAATGAAATTCAAAATCCAATGTTCATTAGTGTAACCTTTTTGGAGGTGATATCATAAAATAAATACAACTTCATTGGTGAAAACATCTTCAAAGTGCTAATAGTTGATAAAAAAAAATCGTCGCTACATGATGAAGGCAAAATCAAAGATCAAACCAAAAGATCTTCCAATCTATAGCCTAATCAAATGGTATGTACTCTTAGGCCCAAAAAATAAAATAATCTGGTGGTCCTATTGAGAGAACAAGTATTCATCTCCACTAAAACCAAATTTATGTTGAATCTGACATCAACAATGTTACGTGTCACTGGAAGTCCTGATCTTAATTTATTTCCCCTCCATTATTCATCATAATCATCTACCATTCCATTTCAAAAACAAACCTACCATCCATTATTTGTCCTTGTTTACCATCCATGGCCATACTTTCCTTTTTATAGGCTAGAAAGATATGTTATCTTGAAATTTGAAGGAATTAGAATCCATGACCAATGAAGATCACAATGAAATTCTCAATGTCTAAATCTCTAGGCAATTCTTGATAGAGAAACTATTTAAATGAGGTGTGGGATAGAAATTAACATGATCAAGTATTTTATTTGTATCATTTTCTAATTAATATGTGCATCTCCATTTTATTAGGAACAATAGAATCATATTATATTTACCATACCTAGGATAAAAACATCAAAAACCAGAAATTCTTAGGCCAAAAGCATATACCATACCATTTCATTTGCCATATTATTTTTTCCATTGTTTCATATCCTTCCCAATCACCCCATCACTTGGGGGAAACCCTCTTACCATTTTATCCAATATATCAAAACCATCATTATCATAGAGTAAGACCATTCTAATTTTCCATTCCATTGTTATTTAGACCAAAGCCTATTTTTATCCATCCTACCCAATCATGTTTTGATCTTGGTTCCTTTGGTTCTTCCTATACTTTTTATGAGGGGATTCTGATCAGGTTTCAAAAATCAATCAAGTCCATGTTTAAATGATAATATATGAAGTTAGTGTGTCATTTGATATAAAAAGATATCATTCATTTTCCATCATATGTCAAGTTTATTTATGTGACCCTAATTATATCTTCCTATGGGAAAATTAGTGTTCATTGGTCTTACTACTAATTATAACCACCTATGGGAAAACTAGGGGTAACATTTTTTTATCATGCATTATGTATCACCTTACCATTGTTTTTTTGATTTGACTATCCATTTACTAGATTTAAACACTTAATGGGACCTAATTTTTTTTTTATCACCTTTTGTGTGAATGTAATTAATATGAATTGAGGTCATTTTGGGGCTATTTAGGTCATGATCAATTCATGTTGAGGTCACCTTAGTCCCCCTAAAACATGATATATTTATTTTATGAATAACCTAAGCCATGATCTTACAATATTATGAGTAACCTAAGCCACGATCTTACAATATTATGAGTAACCTAAGCCACACTCTCACTATTTTATGAGCAACATAATCCATGCTCCCATTATTTTACACATAACCTAAGCCATGCTCTCATCATTTTGTGAGAAACATAAGACAAACACTCTCACAATTTTATGATTAGGTATTTTTAATTCTCTAATGAGTTAAGATACCTCAAATTTCCAAAAATATTTAAATACTTCAAAATCCTAAAACATTTGTCTTGTCTAAGCCTAGTTAGTTATCCTTGATCTACCCTACTGGGGAAAAATCATTGTTAGGATGATTTATTTTGCTTTTTTTTTTAGGATTTATATTTTTTTGTTTATTTCAAGTTATTTATCTATTTTTTTCACTTTTTTTCACTTTTTTGTTTGTATTTTTGCTTTCCTATTTGTTTATTTTTAGCACTGTTGCCTTGACTCAGTCTATATGTGTTCATTGGGTGATTCCTTGTTCCCTTTATTCTTGAGTCCATCCATATTCATACATCAACATTATCATCATATTTTTTTATCATTGGTGTATTATTTTCAAGTGTTTATTATTTTGGGAGTCAATCCTCATGTACATTTTAGGATATTATTCATGATGTTCTATCACGATACATACCATCATGTGGTATAGAAAAAATTAGCTTCAAAAAGGTCCACAAGAAATGGAGACATAGAAGTTTCTCCTTGGCACCTTGGCACCTTAACAATACCTTCCATCCCACCATTGATAAAATAAACCCCCTAACCATTCTATTTGTATTATTTCTAATAAGGATGAGCATCTACTCATTGGTAGGTACAACTAAATTATTTCTATTGATCAATCTTATTCTTCTATTCATCTCTTTCATCAATTTAAATTTACTCATCTTTAATATGTATTATAGGTTATATCCTTTAGTTATGATTTCTAATCATCCTTAACTTAGGCACAATCATCTTTAAAAAATAATTCAAGTCCCCTTAATAATTATAATTGCTTATGGGAAAATCAATATTTTGAATTTTATTATTGATTATAACCACCTTTGGGAAAATCAATATCCTTTTTAAATCAATGCATGCAAGAATTTTGTCATTTGGATTAATCTCATCCATGGGTTAATTCCACCTTTATTCTTGCTTATTTTTGAGGGACCATCTATCATCAAATCTGATGGCCACTCCCTCGAGGGGGAATCATCATAGGCTTCCCAAACACTTTTTGGAAATTTTTATTCAAACATCATCTTATTTTTGGAATACATGACATATTTAATTATTTTAGATTAAATTAATTTACCTATGGTTTGTAACATCTTCCCAAATAGGGGCAAACTATAGACACCTAAATATGGCCACTAGTAGCCTTCAATCAGGGTTTTGACTAGTTTCCACCAAAATGCATAATTTGGTTTTAAAATAATAAAACAAATTAAAAACTTTGAAATTGACATATTCAAGTGTCAATTTTGGCCAAATTATCCCTAAATGGGTCAATTCAATTTATGGTCCAACTAACTTTGATCAAATCATTTTGAGTCAAAATGCCATTTTCACACTTGGATCCTCTGGATTGGTCTTTTCTATCAAATTTATTATACGAGATACGTGTCTTTGTTATTTTTAATTGGAAAGATACTAGATGGGATAATTTTTCCAATTCATCTAACATTAACTTCCAATTCTAATCCAGTCAAATTTCAATTCAATAATATGATATTTTGACCAATTTGATTAATTTGGGCACAAATTGCCATGGTTTTGCATCAAAGTTGACTAATCATGTTTAAGTCTAATTAGACCAAATCAATAGCTCAAGTTAATTTTCCAAGGAAATTTTTGAATATCTATTTTTATAAATTGATATTTAATATCTACATCATCAAATGACATCATTTCTTGGAAAGCCATCCCTAGGCGATAAATGCGTAAAATATCTCATAAAGACCTCCCATCCCTCATCAATGCCTCCCATGCCTCTTAAATTCCCCTTCTTCCCAAATATTTATGGGAGATATTTATGAATTTAATTACATAATTTGGATTAATTCATGGCCAAAAATCTCAATCTTGAGATGGACGGTCATGGTTGATCCTAAACCTTTTCAAAAATCTATAAATAGGAGTCATTGCCTATTAATTTTTAAGCTCTTTTATGCTAAATTTATAATGCCAAAATGCATTAAAAAATCCATTGAAATTATTGTTATAATGTAAAATTATTGATCCAATCGAAGCCAAATCTAAACATGGTGCCATGGAGAGATGGAGGTAGCCACACTTCATTAATACAGACTTCATGAGTACAAACTAAACAAACCACTTCAAAAAACTATTTGGAGCATCCAAGGAAGGTGAAATAAGGTTTCTTTTTCATTTTAATTATGTTTTACATTCTATTATTGTTAACTAATCACCCCCATTGAGATAGGCTTAAGGTGTTAGCTAATAGTGTGGTATTTTAATTTTGATTTCATATACTAACATAATACTAATCTCCCCTTATTGAAATCTTATGTTCATAGGTCCCAGTTGGATTAAAGAGGCCAAAGTTGACACTGATTCACCCCATGAGTGAGGTTAACCTATTTAGTGATGAGTACCCCATCCATGGATAAATCATCCATAATTGGTTTATCTATGGAAAGATGTAAAATATCCCCACCTGGCACCCTTCATGAGCCCTAACCAGGATTGATAACATTGATGTGCATGGAAATATCAAGCCATAAATAAGGGATTTAATGAATGAGGAGGAAGAAATAAGACTAGTGACCATTAAAGGTCTAGATATAAAGTAGATGGATTCTCTAAGATCATCAATTAGTACCCAAATAAAAGCCCTTGAACATACAAAATATATAAAACCAAATACTATTTTATAATTCAATCTAGAGGTATCTATATTAGAGAGAGTGACAACAAGAAAGGTCATGGTAGGGATTAAAGAGTTCACATTCCAAAAGTTTGAGCCATTTGTGGGCTTAACACCATTTACGGGATAACATCTTGGTGAACTACCCCTCCATAAAGAGGAAGTTGAAATCCTACCTAAGGCTTATTTAGCTCAAGTGAAAGCTAGCATCAAGGGAATGAAACAAATAATATCTAACCCAGAGAGGGAAAATGAGGGTTTGAAGGCTCATGTTATCTTATCATTTCCTAAGGCAATAATTAAATTACTAGGTGAATCCTTCTATGATATGTTTGAGGCCTTAAAAGTAATGAAGCTAAGGCAAAGTGTGTTAGCACAGTAGAATATAGTGGATAATGGTTTAATAACCCAATGGCAAGCTTTAAAGGATAAAATAATAGGGATTATCAACATTCAAGTTAGAAATCAAATTCCTAGTTTCAAAACAATTAGTCTGGGGAATTTGAATTAAGGAATTTTTATTGACAAGGTCTAGAGTCTAAATACATGGTCATAAGAATTGGAGAGGCTCCAGAAGGATGATGAGGAGCTAGTGGAAATGATTGAAAAATTCTTGGGGACCATGCTAACTAATCCTACACAACCCACTATCTTAGGCATCATCAAGGATAATGATTTCAAATATAAGGCTACCTTGGTAACCTAGGAAATAAAACATAAAAGTCAAGGCTAGTTTAGGGGTGATAATAGTAGGATCCTAGACATGATCCTTAACGTAGGAAAAAGGATATTAGAGGTTAGAAGCATCAAATAAGTCATAGCCAAAAATGACAAGGAATTGAATGCTCTGGTTGACAATGAGGAGGAGTATCTTTTAAAACCAACTTTAGATTTGGGACTAGTCAATGAGTAGCACCAAAAGGCTATCAACATCTTCCTATAATAGTAAGAAATTTATTAGGCACAAGGCTCACCAAGTAGTTAAATGATATTCTATTTTTTAAAAGACTTTGTAGTATTTTGAAAAAAGAATATCCTTTTCTAAAGGCACATGCTAGTTTGTTACCATGTTACCTCTAGGTTAGTTTAGTTTGGAAAAACAAGTGTATTCCAAAACTTTCTAAAAAAGGATAGCTATCCTTATTTTTTATACATTTTTATCTTGTAACCAACTAGTATACTTCCTTGTCTTCATATAAAAGGTAATACTACCATCCTATACAAGGAGAGAATTTTGAGCAAAATTTTTATACTTTGAGCAGTTAATACAATTAAGGAATTCTGAAAGGATTGTCCAAATTTGTTTATGTTAATTTTTACATGAATTTTATCTCAATTGGTAGTCTTATGTCATAAATTTGAATAGATTATATTAATTATGTGTTGTATATTTAATTATATGGATGCCACCTTTGTTATTATGATAGATTAGTTGAATGATCTTGAATTTGATTCATTTTATTTTCTTTGCACTAGAATGTGTTAATGGTATTTGAGTGTGGTGGAAAATCTTTAAAGTAAATTTAATTCTTACTTTTACTTCACTATATCATCATTTGAGGGTTTTTGGATGTGTAGTGAGATTTGATTTTATGATATTTTTCACTATATACTACTTCAATGTATACTCAATTGTAACTGAAACTTTGTCATAATATTTGAGGTTAAGATCAATAATCACTTATTCTCTTTCTACCTTACCCTTCTTTTTTCTTCTTTTTAACCATATCATTTTAGATTTCATTATAAATATTAATTTAGATTAGTTTGTAGTTTAAAATTTGGTCATAATTCACTAGTATTAGCATAGATACTTACATTTTTTAAAGATTTGGTCCATGATGGCTCCCAATCACCAATTAATATAAATTTTGTGGAATAGTTAAACATTACTTTGTTGTTATTTCACCACAAGTAATATAATTTACCAAAACCTACTACTCATGCTCTAAATTATGATAATTCTAAATTAAGAAGTGTTCTTTGAACACTAAGGACACCTATGATACATTTAGAGGTGTCAACAAATCCCGTTAGTGCTATAAGGATGGCATCTTTGTGAATTGGTTGAATCTTTATTAATATTTTTGTTTTAATGTAAGATTTATGTTATGTTTTCATTTTTACATAATTCTTTGCTTAGAAGTCTAAAGATCATTTATCTTTGCAATCTTTGACATATCTTTGTGCTTCCTTTAGACAAAGATCTTATTTCTTTAAAATTTGATGCCTAGTTTTGGTAAATATGGCTTAAGATTTAAAAATACATAGTATTTGAGGTTATAATATGCTATTTTGATCAAATATTGATATATATTTCACATATCTAAGTTTATTTAAGCTTAGACTTATGAAGATATACCCTATTTACAAAATTGGACACATCTTTGAGCTATCTTAGTCAAAAACTGACACCCTTTATTGTTCTTTATACAAATCTTTACAAAATTAGCTTAATGTGTAGGTTTAATATTTTTTATTTATAAGTATTAACTTGACACATCGTATTTCAAACATGATTTTCAATCTTCAAGCTATAATTTCCAAGGATTCAAATAAGATCACAATCAGAAACATGAGAACCTTTGCTTGAGCTTGAAGTCCATAGAATTACCAAGCAAGATAATGATAGGCTTAGATTTGGTCCATGATAGCTCCCAATCACCAATTAATATAATTTTTTTTGAATAATTAAACATTACTTTATTGTTATTTCACCACAAGTAGTATAATTTACCAAAACCTACTACTCATGCCCTAAATTCCAAAAATTCTAAATTAAGAAGTGTTATTTGAACACTAAGGACACCTATGATACATTTAGAGGGATCAACAAATCTAGTTGGTGCTAGAAGGATGGATTCTTTGTGAATTGGTTGAATCTTTGTTAATCTTTTTGTTTTGATCTAAGATTTATGTTATGTTTTCATTTTTGTATAATTCTTTGCTTAGAAGTGTAAAGATCATTGATCTTTGCAATCTTTGACATATCTTCATGCTTCCTTTAAGCAAAGATCTTATTTATTTAAATTTTAATTCCTAATTTTTGTAAATATGGCTTAAGATTTAAAAATCCATAGTATTTGAGGTTATAATATGCTATTTTGATCAAAGATTGATATATATTTGTTGGGTGAATATTTTGTTGTCAACTAACTGAAGACAAAATTGTTATATTAGTCACACCATAATGAGATAAATCTCTCCTCTCAACATGGGGAGGCTCCCTATAAACTATTTTAGACTAAACCTATAATAAATATTAACTGGGGGGTAGAATCACACCATCCATTTCTCTTTTTTTAGAAATGATTTTCAAAAAATAGAGGAAAAATCCTATGTGATAATTGAATCCATTTCTCTTTTTTTAGAAATGATGTTCATAAAACAATAGGAAAACTTCTCAGTTGATAACTGGATCCACAAGAAATCCATGAAAGCACAAAGTCTTTCGTTGCTTCTCTTACTGATTAAGTATGTAGGACACCATATAATGAAGTGTAGCCCAAAGTCTCCATCGAAAAATACAACAGAGTATATGATCACAAAGGATAAAAGTAGTTCAAAGCCTTTCCAATATCCTTTGTGATAAAATGTAAAACACACAAGCTAAAGACAATTATGGTAGCACAAAGTCTCTACAATTGGCTTTAGGAAATTTTCTAGATTATTTTCACTTGCTCTACTTATTTGATTAAATGGATAAGACTGTATTTAGGAAAAAGACATAAGAACAATTTCCTACATAACAGAAGTTATTTCAACACAATGTTTGAAAGGTCACTTGCTTTCTCATTCACCTGATAAAATATGATTAACAATCTGAGCTTAGAGTCTCAAAAATGACTTTTAATTTGGGTAGAGTTTTGCTTCTAATAACTAAGAAATATCCTTCATTCAAAATGAGAGATTACAATATATAGCATCCAAAGAAAGACTTTGGCACTTATTTTCATAAAATGGCCCATGCTACATTGAATGAATTAGAAAGAAGAAGTTTGGTGTAGGGACCATGCTAGAGGAGGTTACCATTCCTGACTTTGGCATTTAACTCATATCAAATGTCTTCTCTAAAGCATGGGTTGCCTGATCCTCTAAAAGGCAAGGCCACTCCTCTTTATGATACTTACATGACTATCCACTCATCTTTACTCAAATGAAGAAAAATAGGCCACACCATTGAATGCTTTCACTCTCTAATAGCCACCTAGTGGACTATTACACCCACTATAATAACTCTTATGTTGATACTTTTGGATTCTCTATTTGATTCCCTCTTTCCTTGATATATTTTGTCTCTTCCTAGTGATCTGAGCTCTCAAGGCTATCTTCTTACCTTCTATTAGCTTCTTTAGCTCCTTTTTCAGTAGTTCACTAAGTTTGTCCTCAGGTTTGCATTATTTGAAAATCAATGGTTATTCCATTATCCTAAATTTGACATCTATGGGGATGTTACTTGTCGATTGAACCATTTTGAACCTTGAACCATCTTTTTAGAGTTCACCGGTTTAATGGTTCAATAGCTCAATGGTTCAAAAATTCAGTGGCTCAATATTTTATGTTTTGCAAAGAGTCACATTTGCTCAGTGTTATTATGAATTCAATTCAATGTATTGTTGAACCAATTGTTTGAACCTTTTGCTGGAACCTTACGCTCAAACATTTTTGAACCTTTAAACTATTTTGAAGCAAACTTCAATGGTTCAATGGTTCAGAGGCATTTATTTCAAATCATTAAACCCCACTATTGAACCGTATATCATTGAACCTTAGTGTTAAACCTTCTTTATCAATTTTAGGAAATGCCTTCAAGTGTTTTGTAATTTTTAAATGCAAAAATCCACCTTTTGAACCTATGATTTCCTTAGCCAAAAAGGCTTATGCAATTGAATAACTTGACTGATCAAAACTTTTTTGAGAAAGAAGGAGACCATTTTTGGCCTACAGGACCAAAATGGTCAACAGGTTTTCCACAAAAATAAGTGACTAGTTTTGGGAACAACAACTAGCTCCAATTGGGGAACTTCCACCGATTATATTTTGAAATGATCGGAGGGAGTAGAATCCAGACTCTAAGTACCTTCATCCATGCCATTGGGTCATGGAGTCAAGCCACCTAAAAAGAGAAATATGCTAAAAAACCAAACAAATAACACAAAACAAATAAATACTATACAAATGTACAACTGAACTTATCTAATACTTCAAGCATTGAAGTGCTTCAAATGCTACCCACTGTGAGGTAGTAAAAATGGTGTTTTATCTTGATATATTAGGAAGAAACCATCTTTACCCTAGAATCAATTATTGGTGAATGGACCTCTCCACCAAGAATCAAATTTTCTATGCATTCCTCTTGGTTATCTCCTCTTGGCCCACAACAAGACTTGATCTCTAGTCTAAAAACCACAAATCCTTGCTTTCTTGTCGAAGAGTTTCATTACATAATTTTGATGTACAACAACATGATCCACTACTATGGTTCATTGCTCTTCTAGTCCAATCAAGCACATGATTTTATGGTCTCCATTGAACACTTGCCAATGGTTGGCATTATCAGGTACACTTGGTCAAAAGACCAGCTCAATAGTGTACTTGTTCCCTTTCAAATCTTTATAAGGAACCATGAGGGTTACAGAGATAGCTAATGAATCTGCATGACCATTAAACTCTCTAAGCACCACAAAAATATTGAAAGCATCAAAAATTTCAATACAATCCCATACAAGATTGTGATAATGTCACAATCTTTCATTTTTGGTTTGATATAGATTTCTTACTTGGCAAACCACCAATTCAGCATCTCCTCAGGCATGAAGAATCTTAACACCTTTAGCATGAGCAGCTTTCAATATAAGTAATAAAGATTCATACTCGGTGGTTTTATTGGTATTGTTCAACTAAAACTTATATGAAAATGGGAAAATATCTCCTTGTGGAGATATCAAAACAATTCTAGCTCAAGAACTGGTAGAAGAGCAGCTGCCATCAAATTCTAGAATCTAGACATCATTAGAATCTGATCTTCTTAAAGATTTCTCTTCACTAGGGAGGGAAGATACTTTTTCACCTAAAATTTTCTCAACCAATTCTTCTAATTTTCTATTTGAATTCTTTTAATTGTCACCCAATAAACTTTCATATGATGAAATGGAAACATCTTCAGTGGATAGAAAGTAATTACCCATTCCTGAGGATTTAAACAAAATTTGAGCTTTAAGGTTTGACATTTGGGTGAAAATATATTTGGAATCCTTCTTAGGAATTAAATTTTGCATGATTCCCTTAATAGGTATCCTTGCTTCAAATAGGTCTATATTCAACTCTCTATCTACATCTTTACAAAAATTATGTCTGAGCAGAATGCCATAGGAAGCTAGAACATCAGCCACTAAGACTGTCATCTTAATACTCTTATCTAAAAAAGTTTCAAATGTAAATTGGGCATCTTTGATTTGACCCAAAAGTATCACTTACTTTTTTTCCATGGAGAAACATCTCCCAAAATATTTAGTTAAGGTAAGACCGAGAGAAGCTGCTACCTTGGCAGGCATAACATTGTCAAAGGCTCCAGAGTCTATTATACAGTTGCTCAACTTATGACCATTAATCAAAAGGGAAACATAGAAAGGTTTTATTTCCCTAAGGGAAATAATAGGATTAATGACAAGATTATTTTGGGTGGCTTTGTTCTTTGGGGGATCATGAGTTACTTTTGAAAAATCTTGTCTTGTAGAGACAATTTTTCTTTTAATGCATTCAATCAACCTATCCAACTGCTTAGGGTTGGCTTGTAAGTATTTAAACTTAGGAATTTGGATCTTGGTCTTCATAGTATGATCATTTATGTCAAATAACTGAAATGAACTAGAAACAAAGGAAGGAAGTCCATCATTCTAGGTTTTATTAGGTGTGGGACTGGTCTAAGAAATGGAAGTAGAAGATACAAGGTTGTTTGAGGTACTTTCTTTCTTATTGATCACCAGGTCCTTTGATTGGAAAGGTAGTGAATTCCCCCATTTATAAATTGAAATTATTCATTGAGGTTCTTCTCCTACTTTTCCTTTATCAGCTTGTTTAGTTAACTAGTTCTGGGACCTAGTAAATATAGTGTATGATCTATCAAACACTTCTCCCTTTCTTCTAGCCTCATCTTGGTAACTTAGAAAACCAATGTTGGAGTTTCTAGATAATTCTTATTCTCCTTATACAAAGATATTAGCATCATCTTCTTGGTCCAACTCATGTTTGAAATAGAAATCATGTTTAGCTTCATGATAACCAACTACTGAGTTAGCCGGTACTGCTTCAATGGCAAGCTTCCCCTATGTGTAAGGAAGGCGATTGGGTTGCCATTGATTCCTAACAAAATTACTTTGATATGAATGGTTAGGGAATGTATTATTTTGTATATCTTGATAAGAAGGAAGATCAGACATTCCTTTAGCCATTTGCCTTTTCAGAGTTAACAACTCATTTGATAGCTTTTGCACCATAGGATCAGTGGTGCTTTTAGAAGAATTTTTAGCAGGTGAAGAAAATTTATTTTTGTTAGGATCTCTTCTTATCTTACCTGAAAGGATAATAACATCTTCAACCTCGATAGCCAAAATCTAAACTACATAAATATTTATATGGCCATCCCACCTCAATAGAAAACTCACTTCAGGAAGTTGAGAATTGATGAAGAAGCACTTAAAATTTTTTGGTGTTGGCTAAGTAATTGTAGGGATCCTATTCCTTATCTTATTGAATTTATCAATGAAGTCTTGCATAGGCTCATGAGGCTCCTTCTTCATTTACATAAGCTGAGCTAACAAGGCATGTGCATCTTCTGCTAGTTTGAACCTAGCCTTAAACTTGGCCTTGAGAGTGTTCTAATCAGTTATAGTTTGAGCTTGAAGATGATAAATCCAATCTATGATAGTGCCTTGCAATGTTTTTATGAATATTATTAGTGCTATATCTTCATATTCAATGCCTGTCACACCACAAGCTATGTAGAAAGCTACAATATGCTCATTAGGATGAACTTTCCCATCATCATAGAACTTAGGAAAATTCTTTCTTGAACTACGAGGTAAGTCATGTAAAGGTAGGTTTAGATTTAGAGGGCCAAAGGTGTTACCCCAAGGGCCTTGGGCTGCCATGATATGATGATTGAAAGGAGGGATAACAAACCTTTGTGGAGTATATATAGACAAAGCTCTACTATTAGAGGAAAGAGAAACTTTGCTTGGTATTAGAGACCTAACATTGGTAAGAGGAAAACTCCTAGTTCGTTGGAGGCAAACTCATGGAGGATAAAAATCAAAATGATTTTGTTGAACAAACTTGAATACAGGATCAAAAATACGTTGAGCTCTCTAGCTTCACGTATATGATGGATCTTCCAGAGTGTAAAATAGAAAAGAACTAGAATTGCTTCAACTTGAAGCATGAGGCTTCAACTTGCAACTTTTTCCCCAATGGAGTCACCAAAAAAAATTTGGGTGAATATTTTGTCATCAACTAGCTGAAGACAACAATTTATATCATTCACAACATAATGAGATAAATCTCTCATCTTAACAAGGGGAGGCTCCCTATAAACTATTATAAACTAAACCTATACTAAATACTAACTGTGGATAGAATCACACCATCCATTTCTCTTTTTTTAGAAATGATGTTCAAAAAATAGAGGAAAACTCCTATGTGATAACTGAATCCATTTCTCTTTTTTTAGAAATTATGTTCAAAAAATAATAGGAAAACTTCTTAGGTGATAACTGGATCCACAAGAAACCCATGAAAGCACAAAGTCTTTCATTACTTCTCTTACTAATTAAGTACGTAGGACACTTAGAATGAAGTGTATCCCAAATTCTCCACTGCAAACTACAACAGCGTATATGATCACAAAGGATAAAAGTAGTTCAAAGCCTTTCCAATATCCTTTGTGCTGAAATGCAAAATACACAAGATAAAGATAATTATGGTAGTACAAAGTCTCTACAATGCTTTAGGACATCTTCTAGATTATTTTCACTTGCTCTATTTATTTGATAAAATGGATAATACTTTATTTAATAAAAATACATATGAAAAATTTCCTAAATGACACAAGTTATTTCAACACAAAGTTTGAAAGGTCACTAGCTTTATCATTCACTTGATGAAATATGATTAACAATCTAAGCTCAAAGTCTCAAAAATGCCTTTCAATTTGGGTAGAGTTTTAATTATAATAATTGAGAGATCTCCTTCATTCAAAATGATAGATTAAAATAAACATCATCCAATGAAAGACTTTGGTGCTTATTTTCACAAAATGGCCCATGTTGCATTGAAAGCATTGGAAAGAAGAAGTTCTATGCAGGGGCCATGTTGGAGTAGGTTAAAAGTCCTAACTTTGGAATTTAACTCATATCAATTGTCTTCTCAAAAGTATGGGTTTCCTGATCCTTGGAAATGCAAGGCCACTCCTCTTTATGATAGTTACATGACTATTCACTCATTTTTACAGAAATAAAGAAAAATAGGCCATGCCATTGAATGCTTGCACTCTCTGATATCCACCTAGTGGACTATTCCGCCCACTGAAATAACTCTTTCACCAATTCTTCTAGATTATCTATTTGATTCCCTCTTTCCTTGCTATATTTTTTCTCTTCCTACTGATCTGAGATATTGGGGCTATCTTCTCACCTTCTGTTGGCTTCTTCAGCTCCTTTCTTAGTTGATCACTAAGTTTGTCCTCAAGTCTACATTATTTGAAAATTAATGGTTATTCCATTATCATAAGTTTGACATCTATGGGGATGTCACCAATCACTTAAACCATTTTGAACCTTGAACCATCTTTTTAGAGTTCACCGGTTTAATGGTTCAATAGTTCAATGGTTCAACGGTTTGACAACTCAATATTTTATGTTTTGTAAAGAGTCACATTCATTCAATATTCTTATGAATTCAATTCAATGTATCATTGAACCAACTATTTGAACCTTTCACTAAAACCTTCCACTCAAACCATTTTGAATCTTTGAACCATTTTGAAGTGGAGTTCAATGGTTCAATGGTTCAATGGTTTGGTGGCATTCATTTCAAATCATTGAACCCCGCTATTGAACCATATATCATTCAACCTTAGTGTTGAACCATCCTTATCAATTTTAGGAAAGGCCTTCAAGTGTTTTATAATTTCTTCTTGTAAAAATCCACCTTTTGAACCTGTGATTTCCTTTCCTAAAAAGGCTTGTGCAATTGAATAACTTGACTGCTCAGAACATTTTTGAGAAAGGAGACTATTTTTCCCCTATAAGACCAAAATGGTCAATAGGTTGTCCACAAAAACAAGTGACTAATTTTGGGAACAACAATATTTCACATATCTAAGTTTATTTGAGCTTAGACTTATGAAGATATACCATATTTGTAAAATTGGACACATCTTTGTGCTATCTTAGTAAAAAACTGACATTGTTTATTATTCTTTATACAAATCTTTACAAAATTAGCTTAATGTGTAGGTTTAATATTTTTTTTATATAAATATTAACTTGACACATCATATTTCAAACATAATTTTCAATCTTCAAGCTATAATTTCCAAGGATTCAAACAATATCACAATTAGAAACATGAGAACATTTGTTTGAGCTTGAAGTCCATATAATAACTAAGAAAGATAATGATAGGCTTAGATGTTCCATATCTTTTCCAAGCTCACCACTTCAAGGTACCCTTACTTTCAATCTTCATTCATATATGGCTTTTTTGGGAGATTCTTCAATCAATGTGCTAGGAGTGGTACATATCTCCCACGTAACCCTAGAAAATACTTGGTAACATTTAGTCTAATTGATATTGTAACTGTTAAAGAGCACATTAAATCTTTTAAAGATACTTTAAGGTTGATAAATGTCGTACATGAATATGTATCATGTATATTATTCCCATTTACTTTTAAATATGTTGTATGTTAATGGTTTCTCAATATTTTTGATAATTATATTACTACCTGGGATGGTTTCACTAATGGTTTTATAGATCAGTTTAGAAAAATTATTAGTCCATGTATCATTTACCACTAGTTCACCATCATCAGGAGGGATGAAGTTGATCCCATAAGGTCCTTTAATGTTAGGTTCTATAAAATGTATAGCACTACCATAAAATATTATAACCATGATGAGATTTTAGGTCTATAAATATACAAGGATGTAGTAGATCCCATGACTTCTATATTTTGAAAAAGATCTCTTCTAGATATAACTTCACTAGCCAAGGCTTATTCTAAATTAGTGATCATCAATGATCAATGCATCCCTAGGAAAAAATGGCCTACTCTATCCCAAATATCAATCCACATTTTCCCATTTTGAACATCTTCCCTAACAACAATCAAAATGTTCTATCCTTGAATCAACTCCCAAATTTGAATCAATTGTCTTTGAGTCATGATGCTCTCAATCAAAATTTAGGATTATTGAGCCATCCTAAAAATAATAGATTCAATGCAAATGATCAAAGAGATTTAGTACTAGTTGCTAGTGTTAATAATAACTAGGTGCACAATTCTAAAACTCCCAAGATTGAGAATGAATCTATCCTGAAAATGATCCAGAAGTTAAGCATTGATTTCCTTCAGCTAAAAAAATAAGTTGGTAATACTAGAGAGAGATCTAGTAGGAAATTATCATTCCAAAGGTTTAATAGGCTAAATAATAGATTTTAGAATGATATTTTCCATAATAATAAGAATAATTAACCAACTCATGAAAAGAGGACTATGGACATTAATCTTATTAACATTGCTTTGCTTGATTATTGTAGAGTGTATTATATAGCCAAGCATGATGAAATTGAATCCATTGATTTTTCTAGTGCTTTTGAATCTTTCCAAGAGGATTTAGACACATTTGAAGTGGTCCCTAACAAAGATAATGGTACAGGTACTCTGGGTCCAAGCTTGTTGATCAAAATTTCATGGTGGACACTTTTGATTTCCCTTTCCAAGAGGACAATGAACCTAATGATGTCCTTGAGGAAATCTAGGCATTTTTACAATTCTTGAAGAAGACTTAGCCTTTGAGGAATAGAGATCAGAGGCATCCCTTGACTACCTCAATGCCTCCAATTAACTATAGAACTCCTCCAGACACTTCTTCAAGCAATGATCCAGAACCACCCAAAGGGATTACTTCTAAGCATAATGTTGTTCTTAGTTCTTCAAATAAGACTGGTTATAATATTATTACATATATGAATAAGGTAAAATATAACATCACATTGTATGAATTAATGTATATCATAAAACAAAGGGGTCTCTTACTGGAATCATCATCAAAGAGATCCAACAAACCATCCAAAACTGACAATGTTAATGTGACTATGCACAAAGTTAAGGAATAATCTCATCCTTTCCTATTTACAGTTAGGATGTTCAGTAAGAAATTACATAATTAATTATTATATTTTGATGTATCTACCAATATTATGTCATCAAGTATTTGTAAAAAACTTGGCTTAACACTTATTATGTTTGATAGAGTTGTTACTCAATTAGATAAGTTTAGAGTCAAGGTGATTGGAGAATTATTAAATGTTCATATGAATTTTGTCTTTGATCCTAGAGTACAATAGTTTATTGATATCTAAGTTGTTAGCATTCCTTATGTTCATGGGATCTTGTTAAGTAGGGAATGGACCAAAGCTCTAAATGGATACATGTCCATAGATTGTTCACATTTGTGGTTGCCTTAGAAAGGTGTTCCAAACCAAATCAAGGTTGATAGAGAGCCAAGAATGATGCATATGATAATTATGTACACTATTTTCAATGAAAAGTTTAACATAATTAACTTAGAATTAGGGGTTTTCACCCTAGATAATTCAAAGGTATGTGATTCTAAGAGTACTCATAGTACTATTGGGCTATGGAAGCTATATTTTAATGGTGCTAGGTGTAAGGATAGATCTAAGGTTGGTATTATTCTAACTGACCCTATTGGTAAGAAATAAATGCATCTTATAGGTTCTAGTTTCCTTTCACCAATAATTTTACTGAATATGAGGCTCTTATCCTAGGTTTTCAATTTTCTATAAAAAATAAAGTCAAATAAATACTAGTTTATGGTGACTCAGAACTAGTAGTCAACCAGGTAAGGAGAAAATATCAATGCAAACTCTCATATCTCAAGAGGTATAAGTTTAGGGTCTGGGATCTAATTGAGTATTTTGATGCTTTTAGTATTGTTTCTATCCCTAGAGAGGATAACCAAGCCAACCTCATGCCTAACTAAGACTCACCCAACTTTAGCATTGAGTTGATACATTATCCATCGGACTTAGATAATGTGAATCATTTTCAAGTCTTTAGTGATGATAAATATATATTGGATTTCATATCTAATTCTATCTCATTTGAGGCTCACATCATTGATGATATTGATGAAAATACACATAAAGAAGGCAAGTTTTATGGTAAAGTCATTCAACTGAAATGACAATAAGATTCCCAAATACATGATTGCCTTAAAGAGGTTGTTTGATCAAGACAAGCTAGCTATGGTTTCTAATATTCCCATGGTAAGTGGTAAAGACTACAATACTATTAATATTTTCCCCAAATATCAACCTCAGCTAGTTAATGTTGGAAAATCTTGCAATAACTTTGAGAATAAGAAGGACAAAGAACTGATAACCAAGAACAAATATGTCATAGCTTGGTCTTATGATGACTTAAAGATATTTGATCCAAGATTCATCACCCATACTATATCCCTTAAATAAAGTTGTAAAACTTTCAAGAAAAATCAAAGACCTAGTAACCTTATCTTAGAATTAATGATGTTTAAAGAGGTCAAGAGATTACTAGATGTTAAAATTGTATTTCTCATTAGGCATCTATCTAGGTGGCTAATTTGGTGCTAGTCAAAAAGAAGAATATTGAGATAAGTATATGCATGTAATTTATAAATTTTAACAAAGCATATAAAATGTATAACTATCCTCTTCGATATCTTAACTAGGTGATACAAGTTGTTTTAGGATTAGCCATGATGTCTTTTCTTGATTACTTTTTAGGATACAACCAGGTGTTGGTTGACAAAGAAGACAGGATGAAGACATCATTCAAAACTAAATGGGGGAATTTTACCTAAAAAATAATGCCTTTTAGATTAATAAATGTATGAGATAATTTTCAAAGGGCAATGGACCATGCCTTCCAAGGTTGGATTGGTAAGTGTATCATTATATATATGGATGATCTAACCATTTTTTATAAAAATAGGGAAGATCACTTTATACATTCACAACAAGTATTTGAGAGATTTTAAAGGTATGGAATCTCCCTAAAACCAAAGAAAAGAATATTTTATGTTACTGAAGGAAATTTATTAGGTCATGTCATAATTAAACATGGGTTCCCCATAGATGCTAATAGAGTGGAAGCTATGTCTAAGATAGAGCCTCCATATATTAAAAAAGAACTAAAATAATTTTTTGGTAAGATAAATTTTGTAATAAATTTCATCTCTAGATTTGTAGAGATTGTCAAGCCATTAAATGACATGCTAAATAAGGATGCAAAGGTCTCATGGAATGAAGAATCTAGGAAGGAATTAAATGACATCAAAGAATATAAATTAGTTAGGCCCTAGTTTTGATAAGTCCTAACTTTTCAAAGGACTTATATATGTATTCTTTTGCATTTGACCATACTATGGCTGCAATTTCAACTCATTAGATTGATGGGTGTGATCACCCAATAGATTTTATGAGTAATAAATTTAAGAATTATGAATTGAATTATTTATTTATTGATAAACAAACATATGCATTAGTTAAGGTAGTGAAGAAATTTAGGCACTATATCCTTATAAATAAGGTGCATGTTGTTTTTCCTGACCCTGACACCAAACTTATGCTAAGCTAGAATGAACTAGGATAATGTAGAGGTAAATGGGTGTTATTTTTACAAGAATATGATAGAGAAATGAAAATAGTGAAACTAGTAAGGTGCCAAGGTCTAATCTAAATGATTGTTAATACCATCCCTACGCTAAGTATTATGAAAGCTGATCAAAAAAAATTTTAAGTTATTGAGTGGTATGATTCCATAATTGATTTATTTATTAATGGTACTTGTCTTAAAAGACTAACAAGGGAGAAAAAGAGGGCCCTAAGGCTTAATATATCTAATTATCTGATCAAATATGGGGTCTTATACAAAAATAACTTTGAATGGGTCTACTTGAGATGTGTCTAAAAAGAAGAAGCTAACCAAATCATGAGAATCTTCTATGAGAAGTTTATCCATGGGTACCCATCTAAGAAGAATAAAACACACTAGATCCTTAAAGTTGTCTACTATTAGCCAACTAATTTAAAAGATGCTCATAAGCATGTGAGGGAATGTCACTCCTACCAAAATTTTAGCTCCAAAGAGCCTAAGGTATTAATGCCTTTACAACTAGTCATTGTTGATAAACCATTTACATAATAGGGGTTATAATTTTTAGGGGTAATCAACCTCAATTCATCAAAAGGCCAAAAGAATATCCTAACTACTATAGATTATTGCACAAGGTGGACTAAAGCTATAGCCACCAAACAATGTAGGATAGAAGAAGTGATCAGTTTCTTAGAGGAAAACATTTGTATCAGATTTAAAACCCCAGTCTCTCTAGTGTGTGATAATTTATATCCATAGAGATGATTGAATGGGCATATGATAATACATGTGTCTCATGTTTTCATCCAACTGTTACCCCCAAGGAAATGGAGTGTCTCAATCTACCAACAAGAACTTAATGAAAAAAATGAATAAGCATATTATAGACAAGCCCAAGACTTATCATAAGATTCTCAAGTATAATTATGGGTAGATAAGATAAGGATCAAGTAATCTTTAAAATCATCACCATTTCTATTGGTTTATGGCCAAGAGCCTATATTCCCTTATCACTCTCAAGTTTCCCACATACAATTTCATGCAAGAATATATGGAAGAAGGCCAGGAGATTGAAAATTCAAGATTTCTAGACATCATCTAGATGGAAGATGCACATGAGAATGATTTTATTGATTTTAGTAGACATCAGACCGCAGTGAAGAGGTTGTTTGATAAGAGATCAAAGATTAAGGTGTTCAAACAAGGGGACTTAGTATTCCTTTGGGACAAAGCATATAAGCCTGAAGGAAAACATAGAAATTTCACATCTTTGTGGATTGGCCCATATTATTTTTTAGACATAATTGGAAATAACACCTTTAGACTCAAAGACTTACAACGAGTATAATTCACACTACCCATCAATGGGAAATACCTCATTCATTACTTCTTTGCTACTCTTCCTGAGGTATTTATGGATTAACTCTATAAGATGGTTAGAATTAGTGTGGGTAAGATAGATAGGTTCTTTTATTTCTTTATTTATTATCCCTTATTTGTATATAAACATGTATATATCAATTTATTCCCTTTTATTTCTTGCTTTACTGCTTTCTATTATGTGTTTAATTTTGTTTCTTCATTCTTTTCTTCCAGTAAGTCCTTTTGGAAAATCCTGAGCTCAATGTTTATTTAGTCTACTTGAATCTCAAAAGTTATGGAATGTGAGTGTGAACCTAATAACATACGCTAACCATAGTTAAAAAATGTGAGACTAATGTTATGATTTGAATAAAGTAGTAAAGACTAATTAAAGACACCAACTATTCCATGAGAGCCTAAACATTGTATTGACCTCAATTTGGTTTTAAGAAGAGTTACACTTGTAATATGAAAGCTTAATATATTGAGGAATAATCATGTTTGTACTTAACAGAAATCCTTGCTTGGGACAATGTTTTAAGCCATAGGTGATTTTTTGAGGATCAAACACTTGACCAAATACTTAAACTTGGCTACCCTGGTTACCAACCTTATTGAAAACATAAAATATATAAAATTACAAAAAATAATAGTGCAATGCAAAATCAAAATATTTTCAAGCATAGGTTATTTTGGTAATCTCCACCAAGGCTATGGATGCTTGGGTAGCAATGGAGCAAGGCCATGATTGGGGCCAAAGTAATATTTTTTGGGGATATAGATGCTTCATTGGTAGCAGAGCAATGCCTAATCCTTTCCTAAACTAGACACATGGTTCTTCATCAATATCTAAACATGCTCCAAGTTATTTTTAGTGATTAAAGAGCATAAACTAGTAAGTTTATGCTCTGAATCCCATGGAGAACAATAAGTGGAATCAAAGCACATACATAACATGGCTATGTCCTAATTTTTGATGCTAATTTTTCAAGTGTAATGTTTGTTTCAACCATAAAATGATCTGGGTAATGACATTGATCAAGTGGAGTGGATTATTTCATTACTTGTATAAACTAGAGTCTCTAAGTTTTAATATATTTCTATTTTTCCCCTGGAATTCAACATTTTTTGAGGTCAACATACCATCATTTTTGAAAATTGGTACCCTAGAGATACTTTGAACCTTAACCTTGAAAATTGTGGCATGTTTTTAACATTATTAAAATTTGAAGATCATCCACTTTGATAAAGTTGGCTTACTGATTTATGGTTTTGCTTTGAGCTTGCCTAATGTTGATAATGATTGGTCTTCGTGTCTTATAAGTTATAGGTTTAATGGAGCCCTATTGAAAAGATCATGCTTAAAATCAATGGATTGACTTTATTCAAGTTTTCATTAGCCTTTAGTTTGTGGAAATTTGAATCTGTATTCATATTCTAAAAGCTCCCTTCCAAAAACCATATCATAAACCCTTGGTTCAAATTTGAATTTGGTGGCAACATTTTAAATTTTTTTTGATCTTAAGCCCAATTTTTATGTTAAGACTTGGTTGTGTTTTCAACATGACCAAATCTTAGACTAAACATTATGCTTAGTCCCCTTTTATTTGTCCCTTGTGTTCCTTATATTTATAACATGGTCCAAGATTATGCTAGTAGGATCCTTTTATTTTATTCATGGTCCCCTTTGCTAAAAACTATAGCCTAAATTTATAACCCTAAGGCCCAGTTCACATTTATCAATGCAAATGAGACCTTAGTCTTAAAGCTTTAGCCTAAGTCTCTATCTATCTATGTCTAACTTTCATATTGGTAAGGTCCTTTTTATTATTTATAGCATGTTCCCCTTTATTATTAAATACTTAGCCTAAATACTTAATGTTAAGGACCCATTCATGTTTATTAACATGAACAAGACCTCAATATTAATGTTTTAGCCTAAGTCTTATTTCATCATGGGTCCTAACTTAAAAACCTTAGTCCTTTATAGATCTGAATGTCCTCACTTCATCATAGATTTTAATCAAATAGAGCAAAGCGAACATTGAAAATTTAAAGGCACATGAAGCTCCATAGAGTCACCACATGACACTCCTATATTTAAAGTTTGGTGGCAAAGGGGTCCCACATATTAAATATAACCAATGGTGTGTGACTACTCTGATCACAATCAAATGGCTCTCACTTCATCATGAATTTAATTAGATGGACTAAATTGAATCCAAGATCCCAAGAAGCCCCATAGAGCTATCATGTGACACTCCTATATTGGAACATAGTAACTTCATGAACTTAAATTTTATGTTCTCATGAACATAATTTAACATCTATGAGGCCATCATTGATGTCCATGAGATCATCAAATTCAATCTCATATAACATTTTGTCTAGGCAAAAGGGGCATGTTTTCTGTCATTCAAGGGGTCATTCATGCTTTAAAACTTAGCATAAAATATCTTAACCTACGTCTTTTGATGTTTATTAATATGAAATAGACTTAGCCTTAAGAATTTTATCCTAAGTTCTTTTTATGACCATGTACTAATTAACATTCTTACATCTTGAAGGATCTAATGGTCTATGTTTCATCATGGGGATATGATCCAATGATGTGAAATCATCGACAAATTTTCAATAGAGCTCTGAGAGCCCACAAGCTTGACACATGGTAAACACATTTTCAATACGAAATTGGCAAAGGTGTCAAAGCTCATAAATCCTATGTCGGTGCCAAGTTGCACAACCATGGGGATTGATACCAAAAGAATCCAATGACATGTAAGGGCCTAGATCATTATCAATGGCTTACACTAATCTTTTGATCTTCATCAAATGGTGTAAGGAAAAATACATTTTTAAATGCTAATGACTAGTACTTTGGATGCCTTTATGAAAAATACCACAAAAATTAATAGATATATGCCAAATAAGTGCCACACAAACACAAAATGACAATAATAAAGATCTTGTGTGATAAAAAATGGAAACATATAAAGGCAAAGGTCTAAATTATATTCAAGTCATGTATGAGTTGAATTCAAAGTAATCCATCACCATTAGAGCTTCAAAAAATCCCCCAAATTTGCCTAAAATACCTAATTTGAGATCAGATTGATTATAATTAATCTAAAAGAGAGTCTAATTACAATTCAATAATAAAGGAATTGAATTAGAGACCATTTAGAGCACCATAGTAAGCAATTTGAAAAAGTAAGGAAGCTATGAAAGCTCAAAGGCAATAATGTAGGGATGAGAAAAATTTATATTTGTCTATAGACAATGAAGGGAGGGTCTTCAAAACACTAACCTCAATATTTTTGTATTGAATATAGGTAATAGGAACTAGTCTGAGCTTTTTTGGACCATTGAAGAGATGAAATCCATAAATTATTAAGGTGTGCAGCTAAAAGCTTCACCAAATGAGCATTTTGCAAAGTTGCTAGAATTACACAGTCATCGGTGTCGGTCAAGAGTGACCAAAGTCGATCAGGAGTCGACTAGGGGATGCCGGCATCAGTTATGTTTGGCCAACGTCGGTCAGGTGTAGACAGGTAAGAACCGATGTTGGTCACCTGTGCATCCAGAATGCTATTTCCATGGACAGAATAGAATGTTTGCATGTTAAGATTAAGTGTTAGTCCTAAGTCTGCATCTCTATTAGTAGTAATACTATTTAGATCCCTTGATTAGGAGGTGCATCTAATGGTTGTAGTTGTATTCTCATGTTTCCTAATTATTATATAATAGGATAGATCTCCATAGCTTAGCAAACACAATTGTTGAATTGGTCAATAACAATATAGTATTGTATATGTGTATCATTCTAGGTTGTTGGAATTGATTATAATTGAGAGAGAGAGCTCTTGAGGGAAAGAGATCTAGAGAGAGATCTGTACATTTGAGAGAGGTGTGGAAGAAAAGAAGTTTCTTCAATTGTATTCCTTCTATAAAGAGTTTAATACAAGTTTTTAGGGTGTTTTCTTGTATCTCTTATTGTTTGCTATTATATGATTCTAGTTGCTTTCAACTCTGGTTTAATTTTGTATTTATTTCTTTCATATTGTAATCAACATTGTTGGTTGATCCCCAACAAGTGGTATCAGAGCTTAGGTTGACTAACAGGTGGTTCAAATTTGGTTAGTGTTTTTGATTACAGGGTACTCAAAGGGATTTCTATTTGAGTGGGAGAAGCAATGGCAGAAGAAGGTAAACTGAGAATGGAGAAGTTTAATGGCAAGAATTATCAACATTGGAGAATGTAGATAGAGGATTATCTATATCAGAAAGATCTATACTTACCATTACGTGGGATTTCAAAAAAGCCCAAAGACATGGATGATGAAGAATGGGAAGTTCTTGATAGAAAGGCTCTTAGATCTATAAGATTGATTCTGGCATCCACTGTGATATCTAATTTGTCACAGGCAAAGTCTACAATAGAGTTAATGACTACTTTAGCAAATTTATATGAAAAACCCTCAGCTTCAAATAGGGTATATCTTATGAAGCAGTTATTTAATTTGCAAATGCAAGAAGGTGGATCTGTATCTAATCATCTAAATGATTTCCATGGAATTATGAATCAATTAAGTTTAGTCAAAATAGTGTTTGATGATGAAATTAAATCTATTTTAATATTATGTTCTTTCCCTGAAAGCTGGCATAGATTGGTAATAGTAGTTAGTAATATTGCATCTGCTTCAAATATTTTAAAAGTAGAGGATGTTGTTAGTGTAATCTTGAATGAAGAAATTCGTAGGAAAAGCACAGAGGAAACATCAGGGAACGCTTTAAGTTTTGAGAGCAGGGGAAGGCAAAAAGAGAAGAGTAAGAGGAGATCAAGGTCTAAGTCAAAGATGAGAGGTAGCTCCAAATCCAAAAATGGCAGGAAGCTACAATGCTGGAATTGTGGAAAGATAGTGCACATAAGCAAAGATTGCTGGTCAAATCCTAAAGAAGACAATTAGCATGAAGGTAAAGAAGAAGCAAAAGTTGCAGGTATTGCACAAGATGCTCTTATATTCTCTTTGCATAATAATATAGAATCTTAGGTGTTAGATTCTGGTGCCTCTTTTCATGCTACCCCTAATAGAGAATATTTTAGTGACTATGTCCATGGAGATTTTGGAATAGTTTACTTAGGGGATGATGAGCCTTGTAAAATTATTGGCAAAGGAAAAGTGCAGGTGAAAATGCATAATGGCAACACATGGGTGTTGAGAGATGTTATGCATGTTCCCAGCTTGAAGAGGAATTTGATTTCTTCAGGAAAGTTAGGGGATGAGGGTTATACAGTAACTCTCACAGCTAAATCTTGGAAGGTGACCAAGGGTGCACTTGTAATGGCCAAAGGTCAGAGAGTAGGTACTCTCTATTTATGTAATTGTTTTACTAATAATTATCCTTCTGTATTATCTACTTCAGATGTGGATGCAAAATTGTGGCACTCAAAGCTTGGCCACATGAGTGAGAAGGGAATGTCTATTCTTAAGTCAAAAGGTAAGCTTTCAGATTTGAAAAGCATAGATCTAGATTTTTGTGAGCATTGCATGTTTGGAAAATAGAAGAGGGTGAGTTTTCTCAAGACTGGGTCAACAAATAAGAAGCATAAGTTGTAGCTTGTTCACACAGATGTGTGGGGACCAGCTCAGGTTGCTTCTATTGGAGGATCATGGTACTATGTTTCTTTCATAGATGATGCTACAAGAAAGGTATGGGTGTATTGTATTAAGAAGAAATATGATGTTTTTGACACTTTTAAGAATTGAAAAGCTATGGTTGAGAATGAAATAGGTAGGAGATTAAAGTGCCTGAGATCTGACAATGGTGGTGAGTTTTGCAGCTTTAAGTTCAGAAGTTATTGTTATAAGAATGGAATACATAGGCAAAGGACGGTTCTAAGGACACCTCAACAAAATGGAGTTGCTGAAAGTATGAATAGAACAATAATGGAGCGTACAAGGTGTATGAGATTGCATGCTAGTTTGCCCTTAGAGTTTTGGGCAGAAGCTGTGGATACTACAGTGTACCTGATTAACAGAGGACCCTACACAACTCTGGATGGTGGAATTCTAGAAGAGGCATGGATAGGTAAAAAGGTAGATCTCTCATTTCTCAAAGTTTTTGGTTATGAAGCCTTTGTGCATGTTGATAAGGAAAATAGAAAGAAGCTGGATGCTAAGTCTATGAGGTGCACATTTATTGGCTATGGCTCTGATGATTTTGGATTCAGGTTTTGGAATCTAGGAACTAACAAGATAATTAGGAGCCGTGATGTTGTTTTCAATGAAAAAGTGATGTATAGTGATCAGCTTAGGAAGCTAAATCAATCTGGTTAGAGCAATGGAGAATTAGATGAGGTGACGGTCCAAAATGAGCTCACGAGAAAAATTAATCACAGACAGGAAAACACAGAGACCGACATCGATCAGGATGGAACCAACATCGATAATACAGGAACTGATGTCGGTCATATAGTGACTGACATCAGTCAAGCAGGAAATGACGTCGGTTAGGAAGAACTGATGTCACCCAGTAATAGGCTTGGAAGTGATCGAGGTCGGTCACTGTCAGAGAATTTGGGCAGACAGCGTGTTGGGAATGAGTTTCAGATGCCCATCAGGAGGTTAGAAAGGGTAAGTAAACCTCCAATTAAATATTCCCCTTCATTATTCTATTTATTTCTAACTGATAGTGGAGAACCAGAGAGTTTTGATGAAGAAATATAGGTAGAATCCAAGAATTAGTGGGAGATAGGCATGAATGAGGAGATTGATTCCTTAAGGGAGAACCAAACATGGGATTTGGTTGAGTTTCCAACAAGAAAGAAAATAGTGAAGAATAGATGGATCTATAGATTAAAATAAGGTGAGAATGGACAGATGAGATATAAGGCTAGGTTGGTAGTGAAAGGATTTGCACAAAAACCAGGTATTGATTTTGGTGAGATTTTTTCTCCTGTTGTTAAAATGA
Source organism: Torreya grandis (assembly GCA_037957365.1). Lineage (NCBI taxonomy): Eukaryota > Viridiplantae > Streptophyta > Pinopsida > Cupressales > Taxaceae > Torreya > Torreya grandis. Next base: position 4,743,553 of record JARHVA010000313.1, read on the forward strand.
CTTCTATACGGACTGTATTGTATTTAGTTGCTATTGAGGATTTGCATCTTGAGTAGCTTGATGTTAAGACAACATTTATTCATAGAGATTTGGATGAATAAATATTTATGGATCAGTCGAAAGGATTTGAGGTCAAAGGTAAGGAGAAGTTAGTGTGCAGATTGAAGAAAAACTTGTATGGCCTCAAGCAAGCTCCTAGATAGTGGCATTTGAGATTTGATAGGTTTATGATTGAGCATGGCTATAGTAGGTGTCAATCTGACCATTGTGTGCATTTTAAGAGATTGGATAATGGTAGATATATTATTCTATTGTTGTATGTAGATGATATGTTGGTTGCAGGATCACACATGCAGGATATCTTTGAGTTTAAGGTGAAATTAGCTCACACATTTTCCATGAAGGATTTGGGAGCAGCAAAGAAAATCCTTGGCATGAGCATTAAGAGAGACAAGAAAAATCACAAGTTGATTTTTTCTCAAGAGGATTATGTGAACAAGGTGTTGAAATGGTTCAATATGCAGGATGCAAAACCGGTAAGCACACCTTTGGCTGGACATTTTAAGTTGAGTAAATAACAATGTCCTAATTCACATGATGAGGTAGAGTACATGAGTAGAGTTCCATATGCTTCCATAGTAGGGAGTTTAATGTATGCAATGGTTTGTACTAGACCAAATATTGCCCAAGCAGTGGGAGTTGTAAGTATGTATATGGCCAATCTAGGGAAAGAGCACTAGAAAGTAGTTCAGTGGATCCTTAGATATCTGAGAGGGACCAGCAGTAGGCATTTTTTCTATGGAGGTTTAGATACTTCTCTACATGGTTATGTAGATTCAGATATGGCAGGTGATTTGGATGGTAGGAGAAGCACCACAGGATATGTTTTCACTGTTGGTGGAATGGTGGTTAGCTGGATATCAAAGTTGCAAAAGGTTGTTTCCTTGTCAACTGCAAAAGCAGAGTATATTGTAGTCATGGAGGTTAGCAAAGAGATGATATGGATGACACGGTTCATGGAAGATCTTGGAAAGGAGTAAGAGAGTTGCAGATTATACAGTGATAGTCAAAGTGCAATTCATTTGGCTAAGAATTCAGCCTTTCATTCAAGAACAAAGCATATACAGCTTAGGTACCACTTCATTAGACAGGTATTGGATGATGGTGAGTTGAAGCTGGAGAAGATCCATATAGATAAGAATCCTACTGATATGTTAACCAAGCTGGTAAGAAAGGAGAAGTTGAATCTTCATTCAACTTTTTTTGGTCTTCATGATTGAGTTTGAAGATGGAGGAGCTAGAAGATGTTCTTGTACAGGTACTGGTGTAGCTGTTTATATCCAAGTGAGAGATTGTTAAGGTGTGGAGCTAAAAGCTTCACCAAATGAGCATTTTGAAAAGTTTTTGGAATTACACAGTCATCGGTGTCAGTCAGGAGCGACCGACGTCAATCAAGAGTCAACTAGGAGATGTTGGCATCGGTTATGTTTGGCCGACATCAGTTAGGTGTAGACAGGTAGGAACTGATGTCGATCACCTGTGCATCTAGAATGTTATTTTCATGGACAAAATAAAATGTTTACATGTTAGGATTAAGTGTTAGTCTTAAGTCCGCATCTCTATTATTAGTAAGATTGTTTAGAACCCTTGATTAGGAGGTGCATCTAATGGCTGTAGTTGTATGCTCATGTTTCCTAATTATTATATAATAGGATAGATGTTCATAACTTAGTAGACACAATTGTTGAATTGGTCAAGAACAATATAGTATTGTATATGTGTATCATTCTAGGTTGTTGGAATTGATTGTAATTGAGAGAGAGAGCTCTTGAGGGAAAGAGATCTAGAGAGAGATCTATACATCTGAGAGAGGTGTGGAAGAAAAGAAGTTTCTTCACTTGTATTCCTTCTGTAAAGAGTTTAATACAAGTTTTCAGGGTGGTTTCTTGTTTCTCTTATTGTTTGCTGTTATCTGATTCTAGTTGCTTTCAATTTTGGTTTAATTTTGCATTTATTGCTTTCATATTGTAATCAACATTATTGGTTGATCCCCAACATAAATAAATAAGAATAAAAGGTTGCCATTATAACCAAAAGGTACTATAATCTATTTGGAGTTCAAATGGCTAGTCTCTACCATGAAGCTACCAAACTAGAGGTAATATACTATATCAACATCCTTACTCCCACTTTCAAGGATTGTAAGATCTATCTGAGTTAGATTATTCATTAAATGACTTTTAAAACAATTGCATTCAAATCCCCATTAGACTTTGAGAGTTAGTACAAGCTTCCAAAACACCAAGTGTATTTTCCAACTATTAAGGAATGGATTGACAAGAATGATATAGACACCATTCTTATACCATGGTTTCTCCAATGGAGCCATGTGATCTGAGACCCTATTGGCAACATCCTAGTTTCCCAACTTAGAGAGAGGGTTAGGGTATCATGAATCTATTTAATATAATATATAGATCCCCTTCAAGCACTTATGTAAACAATATTTGGGTGTCTTACATTTAATTCATGATAAAGAAAGGGATCACTCATCCATTTAGAGATATGATCAACATATATCTAAAAAGATAATCCACATCCATTAAGAAGAAGAATAATACCCAATTATTTATGATGTCCTATTTATTTTAATCCTTACTAGTCTACACCTAGATACCTCATATCAAAAATTGGTCACTTGAAGGTAGATTCATAATCTCCCACCATTACTCAAAGCTACACATATTCAAATATAGGCATAACATCTAATTTAGTTGTGACTATGTATACAACCTTGTTAGAAGCCATCATAGGGATCCATATTCCTAAGATAATCTCTCTAATCAAGAAATATATGGAGCTAATGAGATACATTTGGTTGTATCTAGATTGTACATTGATCAAAATTAAAGGTATTTTAATCTAACCTTATAGATTGCCTATCTATGTTCTCATCAAGTTGGTAGAGAAAGAGATTGCATACCAATTTCTTAATGGTGTAGATAGAGTATGTAAAGATATTAGGGAAGGTCTCCTCCATCCTTTTACTTTGACCATTGTCAAAACTATGTTACAAAATTGGGATCAGGTGAATATTGTAGCTAGGCATAGGGAATCTTTCAAATTACAACTTAATGAGCTGAAGATGTGGGACCCCAATGGCATGGTTTCCACACACTTGAGATCTAAATAGTTGCTCAAACTAATGTATATTTATAAACTCAATGTCCATGACACTATATATATCAAAGAAAATAACTTCAAATAAATATTGACTAGGCTTAAGGAATATAACATTAGACTTGAGCATAGACTGACCAGTGATGACAAGCCATAAAGAGACATATGGAAAATGAGACCTTTACAATACCATTGGTTTCTTGAACCTTAAATTCCCCCTGAAGATAAATCACAAGTGGAAGGATAACAGCCCCAAGCATATATTACACAAGGTCCTAGTAAGGAAAAGTTGGAAGAGAGACCTAATGAGGGACCCTCATCCTCAGCCCTACCTCAAAGACTAGAGTCTCTAATAGAATACTTGGACATGATTTACTTAGAGAAAAAATAAATAGTAGAGGATTCCCTCAAGGTTATTTTTGAGGCATATGGATATCCTAAAGAGGAGGAGCATGTTGAAGAAGCCTAAGCCTGAGTAGAGGATGTTGATCAAGAAAAACAAAAAGAAGTTGCCCTGGATCTTATTCCAGTGCCACCATGAAATAAGAGAAGGGTAGAATTAAAAATGGTCCTAGTTGGATCAAAGAGGATAAATTTCACTCTCACTCACCTAATGAGATAGGTTAATTTATTTAGTGATGAGTACCCCAATCATGGACCAATCATCCCTAATTGGTTCATTTATGGAGAGGTACAGAACATCCCCACATGGCACCACTCATTTCTCCTAAATAAGAGTGATAAAATTGATGTGCATGATAATATCAAGCCATGGATAAAGTATTTAATGAAGGAGGAGGAAGAAATAATAATAGTGATCACTAAAGGGTTAGAGAGCAAGCTAATGGATGATACAAGAGCATCAAGTAGTACCTAGATAGAGGCCCCTAAACATCCAATGTATACAAAAATAACTACTAATATATAATTCAATCCATATATAGCTAGATTAGAGAGAGTAAAAATAATAAAGTGCATGGTGAGGAATGAATATTTCACATTCTAATAGGTTGAGCTATTTGTAAGCTTAACTCCAGCTAGGGGACAATATCCTAGTAAACTACCCATAAGTGAGGAGGATGTTGAAAGCGTAGTTGAGGCTCATTCAGCTTAGGTTAGAGATGGTATCAAGGGGATGAAATAAATAATATCTAACCTAGAGAGGGAGAATTATTATTTGAAGGCACAAGCTATCTTATCAGTGCCTAAGACAATGATCAAATTATTAGATGAATCCTTCTATGATATGTTTTAGGCCTTAGAAGAAATGAAGCTAAAGCAAAGTGTGTTGGAAAAATATAATATAATGGCTAAGGGTCTAGTAACCCAATGGAAAGCATTAAAGGATAAAATAATAGGGATAATCAACATTTAGGTTAGAAACTAGATTCTTAGTTCAAAAAAATTATTCTAAGTCATTTGAATGCCATTCATGGAATTGTTGTGGACAAAGTCCAAATTTTGAATGCATGGTAATAGGAATTAGAAAGGCTCTTAAAGGATTATGAAGAGAAAATGGAAAGGATTTAAAAAAATATATGGACCACGCTAACTAATCCTATATAGCCCACTATCTTAGGCATCATCAAGGATGATGAATTCAAGTACAAGGCTACCTTGGTAACCCAAGAAATAAAATGAAAAAAAGTCAAGTCTAGTCTAGGGATGAAAATAGTAAGACCTAGACATGATCCTTAATTCAAGAGAAATGGTAGATAAGGTCAAAAACATCAAAGAAGCCATGGATAAAAATGATAAGGAATTGAATGCTTGGGATGACAATAAGGAGGAGTGTCTTTTAATACTTGCTATGGATTTGGATCTGGTCAATGAGTAACACCAAAAGGTTATGAACATTTTCCAGCAATAGTAAGAATGTTCTCAGGTGTAGGTCCCACCAAGTAGTTAAATGATATACTATTTTTCAAAAGACTTTTTAATATTTTGAAAATAAAATATCCGTTTGTAAAGGCACATGTTAGTTTGTTAGCATGTTGCCTCTAGGTCAGTTTAGTTTGGAAAAGGATGTGTATTCTAGAACTTTATGAAAAAGGATAGTTTTCCTTATCTTTTGTACATTTGTATCTTGTAAGTGATTGATATACTACCTTGTCCTTCTATAAAAGGAAGTACTACTATCTTGTAGAGGGAGATAATTTTGAACAAAATTTGTATACTTTGAGTAGTTAATACAATCAAGGAATTCTAAAAATATTATCCAAATTTGTGTCAATTGTTACATGGTTTTTATCTCAATTGCTTATCTTAGGTCTTACATTTTAATAATTTCTATGAATTCTAAGTTGCATATTTGATTACAAGGTTGTTAATTTGTGCTTTTTATAGATTAGTTGAATGATCTTGAATTTGCTTCATTTTATTTTCTCTACATTAGAATGTGTTAATGTTATTTGATTGTGGTAGAAAATCTTTAAAGTAAATTTAGTTCTTACTTGTACTTATCTATATCATCCTTTGAGGTTTACCTAGTGTGTAGTGAGATTTGATCTTATGTTATTTTTCACTATATACTAGTTAAATGCATACTTAGTTGGAATTGAATCTTTGTCATAATATTTGGGTCTAAGATCAATAATCACTTATTCCCTTTCTACCTTACCATTATTTTTGCTTATTTTTAACCACATCACTTTAGTTTACATTTCATTGTAAATATCCATTTAGATTAGTCTATAGTTTAGTCTTTAATAATAATTCACTAGTATTAGCATAGATACTTACATTTTGTAAATATTTGGTCAATGGTGGCTCCTAGCCACTAGTTAATATAAATGCTATGGAGCAGTTAAACATTACTCTATCACTATTTCACCATAGGTAATATAGGTTGGAAAAACCTACTACTCATGCTCTGAATTCCTATAATTCTAAAATGAGAAGTGTTGTGTAAACACTAAGGACACATGTGATACATTCAAAGGCATCAATAGGACTTTTTCCTAGATGAATTATTTAGATAAATTAATGTGAACATTTTGTCTAAAACAAATCCCTGAAAGAATTAGTCTATAGGCATTGACCCAAAATCATTTTTCTAATGAACACCCTGTGTGATTTATTACTAGGAATACTATTAGTCTCATCATATGTGGCCAAAATAAAATCCAAAGTAATTATTATTAATACTTTAAATACCTCCATCAATTTGAGCTAGCAAATTTGAATTATACATGAAATAAAGCCAAGTAAATATTAAACATTTATGTCACGTGAACTATTATTCAATGTAGGATTATAAATAGGTGATACACTATGATTGAAATCCATCATTTTTACTTGAGCTAACTTGTATTTAGTGTCTTTTACTATCTTACAATGACAAAGAGACCTAGTTCCTAATTTAAGAGTATATTGTGAGTAAAATTATGATTGAACTAGAGCTGAGTTATTTGCACCATCATATATAACACACAAATTATAATGTAAGAGAAGCACAAAGAATGCATAAATGGCATCTACATTTAGAACATTTTGAGGTACCAATTTTATATCTCCATATTTGATTAAACACTCAATAGAATTCACTGATATAATATTTGACACCATAATGTTTAGAGATAAATATATGAATTATTCAGTGCTAGGGGATGCCATTGAATCAATAGACTTATTTTCACTTGAAGATGACATGACATTGGAAGATAGATTGTTTGTGAAGGAATTACTAGAATTCAAATTCTAGAGACTAAATTTTACTGTAACAAAGTTAGAAGTGATGCCTTGCATCAACCTCTTAAGAGATTTGTTCTTCTCTATCAAGATATTGTAGGATGCATTCTTACATCACTCTAGCGAAAACATAGTGGTTGATTTCATCTTATGGCTATATTTTCAAAGATATTTGTCATTGAGCATCCATGATGTCTACTTTAACATTCACACATTGATGTGATTTAGTGTAGAAACTTCAATGGAGAATTTGTTGTCTTCATGGATCCTCCTTGACCATACTATCACATGGAAAGGGAAGAAGTTGAAGGGGCCCATCCTAATTGATAGATTTAGAATGGGTAGTTATATTGGTATGACACTCTTCAATAGATTATATAGTATGCCCATCATTCACTTTGTTAATTTAGATTGTATACCACTATTATATATGATGTTCATACATGATGTCATTTATGCCCTCAATGAGATCATAAGCCTAAGACTAAGGGAGAAAATCATCCAAAAAGATAGGAATCCTATACCCATTAAGGATTCTTCATGATTTCATATCTATTGGACATAGTCATGGGAATGTGCTACAAATACCTTGGCACATTATAGACCCCAATTATGGATTTTGAGAAGAATAAGATTTTTGATCACTATCATTTCATGCATATTTATTTTTATACCAAACACATGGTAATAATATTTGAGGACATCTATCCTTAGATATGGAAAGCCATTCATAGCTCACCTATGCCTCAAATTACGCATAATATTATGAAGAAATTGGCTAGGAAAGGGTATTAGTTCCTCTAACCCAATTTTATTATCATCATGGTATGGGAAACAAGGTTGGCCCCTTGTGTCTTCCAAGGTTTTTTCTAGACAATTTGGTTGAATAAGAGATTGCCTTCCAATTTTGGAGAAGAATTATATAGGATTTGTCAAGGCAAAAGAAAACATTATATTATCATCATCTCATAACCATTGGTAGGATGCCCTATATAATGATAAAACATCTCAAGGATGTATGGGGAAAATGTAAGAGCTATCCTTTCCTTGCATTTCCACATAGATACTATGATCTACATGGGTTGATCAAAAAACACATCCATAGATTCAACATTCCATATAGTCATGAGCCCTATGACTATGAGTTCATATTTTTGAGTACTAAGTCAAATGAAGAAGTGTTGGAATAAGCACAAATTTATGTGTTAAATAAGGACCATATAAGAATGATCCAAGCTAATCCTTTGATCTCCACCAAGGATTTATATATCATAAAGGTGCTCTTTAATTGATGGCAACATTTATATTTTTGGAGAGGATGGTTTGAAGAGCAATCTAAGGACTAGGCTGCCTCCTCCTCCCAAGGACTCTCTCTAAAGTTAGAGATTAAAGTAGTGAAGAAGGAGCCTAGGTTATCCAATCCTAATTTAATTAGGGGAGGACAAGTGGCAGACCCCATCAACCTTGAAAATGATAAGGAAGAGAGAACATAAGATGAGCCTACTATAAGTTCTAGCTAGATGTCTATTACTATGCCCCAAATTCATATTATTTCATCTATATTAATAAAATCTCCTAGAGAAGAAAAACTTTCACCATAAGACTCCCCTACTTAGGTAAGGACCCCCTTATTTTATAAAAGAAAGCTTGGGACCCCCTATGGGTAGTCCTATAGTAGAGGCATCATAGGTATTGTCTATTGAGCCTCCACATTCAAAACTAGCTAGGAGAGATGTGGTAATCATCAAGGACATTGAAGATGATTCAAATGAAGAAGTCGAGATAAAGACATCCAAGGATATAAACCTCCAAGTAGAGCTTATGGAGCTCCCTCTTCAAGGTATCCAATCATTTTCCAATTTTCCCTTATCTTCTATATGCATCTTTGAGAAAGATACTTATATGGAAATTCCTACTTCCATTCCTTCCAACACCATTACTATTATTTATCCTTCCATCTCCACTTCTATTCCATTCACTAACCAATCTATTATGTTCATACTAGAACTTCCATGGCTGGATACCTCAAGAAAAAGAAGGTTTGTAGGAAGGTACAAATAACTTTGGACACTTCACATCTCCACATCTAATACACTCAAATCACCCTTAAATTTTCAAGTACCACTTCCACATAAGAGACCATAGTGATAACCACTGCTAGGGAGAGGAAGGCCAAGCCCCAAATAGTCATGTTTCATCTACTTCCTTAGTTTGGAGGAGTGGATTGGTCAAAAATCATATGGCCTTTGCTTCTATATGTCTCACCAAAGCCTCCAAGAAATAATATAAATATCAAGAGGACGTAGAAGAAGTTTCTACCATAACCTCTAATGCATCATAACTACATATTCCTCCTTGGGTAGTTGATTTGAAGAGTAAGGTTTCTCAATTGCCAAATTTTAAGATCATCGAGCTCCCATCTATTTCCACCCTATTTGATCCTTCAACTGGAAATATCTAAAGGGTGAAGAAAATGAAATTAGAACATGACAAGGGAACCTTGATGATCTTGAAGGGAAACAAAAAGGTGTTATACCTTACTAAAATGTAAAATAGGTAGCCAAGGTAATCATTGTATAAATAAAATCTAGCATACCTAGCTCAAAAACATAAGGATGCCATAGTTTTAATCTATGAGGGCACAAATATAGATAATCAAGATTTTAGAGGCATAGGTGCAAGTATTAGAGAATGAAGTGGAGAAGCTTAAGGAAAAGGGGAATATAGTGCACATCCTTTGTGGCACTAAATTTTAAGTCTAACAAGTATATTTAAAATGTTTCAACTCCCTAGAAGAAATGGATTCTATGAGGGTTAAGATGGTACCTCATGTGACCCAAGTTAATTAAATGTACAACTCTCTAAGAGATGATCATGCCAAATTGAAGATTCTAGTGGTCTCTATTGGCAACTCAATCTACAATCATCTTGACTTAATGAGTATGTTAGAGGCATCCAATTCCTTAAACCTAATATTTATTAGGTAATATGAGGTAAAATATTGGTTATATAACATTGGGGATTTAGTGTCCAAATATCAAGCACATGAGGCTCAAATTATTTATATTTTGCATGAGGTAAAGTTATCTAAGGTGAAAGATTCAACTAGTAAGCTAATAAGTAGGCACAATTTTGACAATATAATCCATAAAGTAGCTGATGAATTCAAATAAAGTTTGTAAGGTTTATCAATTGATGAAATTGAATTAGAGTTAAACAAGGCTCAAAAGAAAGTCACCAAAGTTGATATATTCAAAAATAAATTTCAAATAACTAAGGATGAGCATGCAAAGATCCTTATATAGTTGAAGATAATTCATTAGTATTCATTGATAAATTTATATATCATATGAAAATAACATGGAGTATCACATAAATTCGATGAAGATAATGAGTCAAAGAAGAAGCAGGCTTCTAACAATGTAACTACAACTAAAGTTTCCATGTTGACTTCTATACTGACCAAAATGCATGTAAAACTTTAGATGAATAAGTCTTGATAGGTTGAATCTTATGAATGTATAGTTTTATAATGACTAGTGTATTTATATTTTGAGTGGTGGATCATAAATAATAAACTTTGTATTTTATGTACATGCACACATTGTATTATTTTGAAAAAGTTAATTTTTTTATTATTGACTTCGACAATTTTTAGACCATAGTTGGAACATGTTCTAATTGGTACTTGTAACCAATTGCATGAAATTTGAGGATGAGGTTACCCTTTTCCCAAGTCTATATATACAATTATAACTCCAATTAGTTTGATGAGTCAAATATTTTTTGGAATATAGAGAAGTGAGTACTTTTGATCATCAACAAGGTGTCTTGAGTATTTTTTTCTCTAGTTTTGTGTAATATTTGTTATTTATATGGTTGTATGATTCAATAATATTTAGTGTGCTATATTTGTGAGTAGATTATTGTTTTATTAATTGATACACAGATCTTAAGATGTGTAATGGCTATAGAAATATAAGTAAATATATCAATTAAATTAGTCGAGTCAATTAAATTATATTTCTAAAATTTTATCTATGCTTTCTTTTATATATTTTTATGTGTGTGTGAAATAACTACCTTAGATAGTTTGCTTGCCTAAGCCATAATCTCTTGATCAAGGGTTTTCAACAACTACCCTAAAAAGAACAACCTTTATCTAAGGCATGTGAACTTCCTACATCTATGTTTCCTTAGACTTCCTAGATGTGTTTGACTGCATGTGTTCTTTTGCTATTAGCAACAAGTAAAAATTATATAAATCATAGATCTATTCAAAAACTAATCAAAGGAATAATATCCAAGAACCATGGAGTTGTCTTCTCTTCCCTATCTTACCCTCCTTTTGAGTTTGTTCTTAAGACCTGCCCACTTTAGCTGAGAGGCCATCCACCCATCTAGCTCATGTATAAATTAAATTTATTAAAATACCACACCTCCATCCAAAAAACCTTGTTAACAACATGCATTTCCTACCCCTATTCCATTAATAGGTTGAAATACACTGTAAGCATTCAAATCATTCCCAAGAATAGATTTCACCTCCATTGAGATCCTAATATGTTATATGGTACCTTGTTAAACTATAGTGCAAATAAAACACACAACAATAGTACTCCATTAGCACTAGAAGGAGGGCCTTATAACACCCCAATAATAGAGGTTATTTTTTGTGTAGAGTTACATTGGAGTCACCCAAAAGAGTGAATAGATCCAATTCTCATGTTAGTTTATTAGCATCACTATTGATATGTCATAAGAGACCCAAAGTTTTGCTAATAACTCTATTTTAGAATAATCTACCACCTCCACTAAGACACCTCTTACCCATAAGGAACCCTTTCACTATTAATCAACTAATGGCTCAAAAATCCCCTAGTTAGTTGGATCTACCATCACCATCCTAGGATACATGCATGACTTGCCTCAGAATCTTGAAAAGTATCTACCATATTTGTATCCCTCAAGACCTAGGATAATAGAAGAGCATATCAAATATGTTAAAACTTCTTTAAGATTAATGAATGTAATTGATGAATATGTTTCATGTTGATTATTCCCTTTTACTTTAATGGATGTTACTTATGATTGGTATTTGAATCTAATAAAAAACTCCATCACCAATTGGTAGGAATGCTAAATATATTTTCTTGTGTAGTTTGGACATGTCACCAATCATGTATTGGTATATCAACACTTCACTAGTATGAAGAGGGAGTCTAATGAGCCCATCTATGATTTCAATGTAACATGGAAAAAATGTACAACTGGTTGACCCTGAGGTATAAACTAAAACTGGCATTAACATTAGAGATGTATAAGAATGAATTGGACCTTATCATCATCATGTTCCTAAGAAAATAACATACTACCAATACTTTAGCATTAGCATTCAGAGAGGCTATTAGCATCAATATACAACTCAACCTAAAGACACCTAGGGTACCTAATATCAATAATGGATTTATATTGTTTAATCTAATACCACATGTGAAGTAGAATGTTCCAACATACAATCAAAATTAGTTATACATGCTACCTCCATTGATACAGATGACAGCCAAATTTTGGCTACTTCAACAATCATGTGATAGGAAATAGTTACCAATAGAACCAACATGTAACTATACTTCCCATATCTATTCTACAAGGTATAGATTCCACAAAATCAAAATTAGATATATTCAAATATGGTCCAAAAATTAACCAATGATTATTTGAATATGCAATGAAAGATGGGCAATGTCAATGCCCCAACTAGAAATCAGAACACCAAGTAACAAAGATATAGCATGCCATTTAGTAGGCTTGTAAATAATATGGAGCCACCTGACAAGCTCTCAAAAATCAACATCACTAAAATGGCTCTCCCTAATTGGTCTAGAGTATACAACATGACCCAATATGGTAAGATCAATTGTATTGAGTTATATATAGCATTCAATATCTTTTAGAGGGAAGTAACTAGGATCAGATGAATAATTTGTTGATATCTCATCAAGATCTTAGATATTCTAGCACAATCATATTCTTTAAGACTCATGAGTTTCCCTTCCCAAGAAAATATGATAATGAACCAAAAGATAATACAGATGAAGTTCATGCATTCTCATAGATCTAGAGAGGTGCATCAAAATGAAGGAATAAATAACCACTTACCACCTTAACTCCCATAAACACCATGACAATTCCTCCAAATCCAAAAATGGACAACAATACACCCCCTCTAAAAGGGATGATCAGCTACCAAACAAGGAATAACTAAGTAAAGGAGGATATAACATTGTGGAAGATATGAAAATGATCAAAGAAAATATAAATCTCCATGAGTTAGCCAAAATCACTAAGCAAAAAGAGTTGTTATGGAAGTCCATTATCAGGAAAGCCCTTATAAAGACAACTAGAGTGACTATGAATAAAGCAAAGGTTGCTAATGCCAATGTCATTTACAAGATCAACCTTGAAGTGCCACCATTTCTACTGACCATTAGAGTATTTAATAAGAACATTCATAACTATTTGGCTGATTATAGATCATCTTAAACTATTATTCCTACTTTTATAGGTATAAATATTGGTCTTACTCCAAACCCTTCAAAGAGATTAGTCTCTCAGTTAGATAAAATGGTAGTAGTAGTAGTGGGATAATTGAATAACATATGCATTCAAGTAGCATCTGAGATGAGAGTAAAGATGACATTGATATCCAAGTGGTAGATATATTGGAATGTTATAGATTATTGTTGAGAAAATATTGGTCTAAAACACTTAATGCATACCTTTCCATAGACTTCTCCCATATCTAGATGTCATAGAGAGGAGATTCAAACCAAATCAAGATTGATAGAGAGCCAAGAATGAAATATTACATCATAGAGATAATGTAAAAAATGAGGAGGTAAAGTATGAATCTCCCACTCTTTGTATTTTTACCTTCACCACTCACAATCCATCACAAATCCTAGAACATGAAGATTTGAATCAGCTATGGACTATGCATTTTGGTTAGACAGGTCAAAGCAAGATTAGGAATAGGAATGCAAATGATAGATCCTAAAGGTAAGAAGTTTTTAGTAACTTATAGATTGTAATTTTCATGTAATAAAAATAGATATGAGTATGAATATCTAATTTTGGGACTATAGTTTACATTAAAAAAATTGTAAAGCAGGTAAAAGTATTTGTTGACTTAGAGTTGGTAGTTCACCAAGTAAGAAATAAATATCAATGAAAATTGTCTTATTTAAAGAGATATAAGATTAGAGTATGGGATTTAATTGAAATATTTGAAGCTTTCAACATAGTATCACTCCCTACAGATCTAAATTAGGATGTTCGTTCACTAGCTACTATTGCTACCAATCTCGAGCTATTATAGATGTCTGAGGCGAAGAGATTTTCTATTGAATTGGTTCCTTGTACCTCTATTCTAGATAATGTAAAAAAATTCTAGGTCTTCAATGATGATCAATAGTTTATTTAGTTCTTAACTAAATCAATGGATTTCAAGTCTGAAATCAGTGATGACAAGGATTTTAACCACTTTTGTCAACAAAAAATAGACAAAGAGGGCATTCTCTAGCTCAAATAAATTTGGATTACATCCAACTTAGTCTCTTTGGAAAGACCATTCGACTTAGATCCTCAGGTGTAATATATTAGATATACCAAGGTTGATTAATCATACTTAAAGAGGGAAAATATGGGAGATGACCATAATCCATGTTATGTGAATATTGGCCTTAGTTTCATTGTGGAGGAAAGACAATGAATCAAGGGTTTGATTGCTCAATATAAGGATGTTATTTATTGGACTTATGAAGACCTGAAGGTGTAAGACCCACAAGTCATCACTCACATAATTTCCTTGAAGTAAGCCCATAAAATATTTATATAGAGACAAAGGCTAGTAAATCCTATTCTTGAGCCTCTTATTCAAAAGGAAGTGGAGAAGTTATTAAGTCCTAAAATCATCTTCCCAATATGATATTCTACTTGGGTGGCCAATTTGGTTCAAGTAAGAAAGAAGAGTGGTGAGATCAGATTATATGTGGATTTTAGAAATCTAAATGGGCTTTTGAGAAAGATAATTATCCTCTACCTTCTCTAGATGAAGTAATATAGGTAGTGAATGGTTCTAAAATGATGCCATTTTTGGATGGATTTTTAGGCTACAATCAGGTACTAGTGTAGTATAAAGATAGAATGAATATGATGTTTACCATGAAATGAGTTACTTATACATATAAAAGGATGCCATTTGGCCTAATCAATGTAGGAGCTACCTTTCAATGTGCCATGAATCATGCCTCCAATGGACTAATATAAAAATGCATAATCATCTATATGGATGATCTCCCAATGTTTTTGAAGAATAGAGAGGATCATGTAAGTCACTTATCATCCATATTTAAGAGATGTAAAAAGTTTGAGATTTAATTAAACCCAAAAAAAAGTATATTTGAGTCACTGAGGGGAAAATATTGGGACATATTATCACAAAAGATGAGATCGGCATCGATCCAAATAGAATCAAGGCAAGTTAAAAAATCTAGTAACCAAATAGAAAGAAGGATGTCAAGTCATTTTTGTGGAAAATAAACTTCATAAGGAAGTTTATCTCAAGGTTTAAAAAAATCATCAAGCTTCTAAATGCCATGCTCAAGAAAGATTCCAAAATAGAGTGGACAACTGAAGATATAAGGTAATTTCAAGACATAAAATATGCCATATCCCAAACTCTAGTATTAATTAGTCTAGACTTCACAAAAGATTTATATTTGTATTCATTTTCTTCAAAACACACTATTTATATGGTTATCACATAGAAGAATGATGAAATTAAACATCTAATTGCCTTCATGAGTAAAAATCTAAAGGATGCAGAGCTTAAGTATTTGATGATTGACAAGAATATTTTTGCTCTTGTCAAAGAAGTGAAGAAATTTCAACATTATATCTTAAGCAACAAAACCATTTCTATTATACTTGATCCTATTATCAAGCTCACCCTTTCACATAATGAGCTAGGAGAATGTTGAGGTAAATGGATGGCCAATCTCTAAGATGTTTCACATAGATATTAGGCTTAAAAAGATCATTATAGATCAAGACATTATTCAACTCACGATTGAACCTGATCCTTGAGTCGCCATTAAAGAGGTATGTGCAAAATAAGTTTCCAAAAGATAATGGTATATAGATATAATCTAGTATTTACTTATAATAAATTGCCCCCTAGAGCTTATTAGATAAACAAGGAGTTATTTAAGGCTCAAACCTACTCATTTCATGATCAAGAAGGGAGTCCTTGATAGAAAAAATTATGAAGGTATTTATCTTATATGTGTATCTATAGAGGAGGCTAAGTAAATTCTATAAAAATTACATCAAAACATAGGTAGTATTCACCCTACTCAAAATATAATAATACATGAAATCTTAAGGTTGGGTTACTATTGGGCAACCATTTTTAAGGATGCATATATGCACGTGAATGTTGCAAATTTATGTCACACAAATTGGTATTCAAAATAGGATTATATATAGGCAATATACTATGATTGAAAGCCATAATTTAAATCTAAAATAACTTGCATTCAAAGTACTTTTTTATCTTACAATGATGAAGAGCCCTAGTTCCTACTTCGAGAGTATACTACAAGTAAAAATATGACTGAGATAAAGCTGATTAATTTACACCAACATGAATAACACATAATAAATATAGTAATAGAATCAAATAGCATGCAATAATGGCATATACATTTATAACATTCCAAGGTACCAATCCACCATGTCCATAATTGATTAAACACTCAATGGAATTCACCGATACAGTAGTTGATGCCATAGTGTTTGAAGATAAATACAATAATTAATCAGTGCTTTGGGATGTTATTGATTTAGTAGACTTATTTTCCATTAAAGATAATATGATATTGGAAAATAAATTGTTTATGAAGTAATTGTTGGTGTTTAAATTCCAGAGACTACGTTTTTCTATAGTAAAGTCAGAAGTGATGCCTTGTATAGACCTCTTGAGAGATCTATTCCTATAGTAATATATTTTAGGACATGTTCTTGCATCACTCTAGCAACAAAATAGTGGTTACTTGTATTTCAAGGCCATATTTTCAAATATATTTGTCATTGACCATCCATGATGTTGACTTAGACAAGCACACATTGGTGTTACTCAACATAGAGAATTTGATAGAGAATGTTTTATCTTCATGGCTCCTCCCTAACCAAAATATCACATGGAAATGGAATATATTAAAGGGGGCCATCCCAATTAATGGATTTAGAATGAGGATTCACATCAACATGGTATTCCTCAATAGATTATATGGTATGTCCAACATTGACATTATCAATTTGGCTTAGGTACCATTGTTATATATGATGCTCGTACATGATATTACATATGCCCTCGGTGATATCATAAATGTGTGGCTAAGGGAGGAAACTATCCCTAAAAATAGGCATCCTACACCTACTAGGGATTTATTCATGATTTCATATCTATTGGATTTGGTCATGAGAATGTGCTACAAATACCTTAACACATTGTGGACCCTAGACATAGACTACAAGAAGAAAAATATTTATGATCATTATTAGTTCATGTATGTTTATTGTTATACCAAGTACATGGTAAGAATCTCTGATGATGTATATCCTCAGATTTGGCAAACCATTCCTGACTCGCCTATGCCCCAAATTGGGCATAATATTATGAATGACTTACTTGGGAAAGGGGATTAATTCCTCTACCCCAATTTTGCTATGATCATGGTATGGGGAAAAAATGTTGGCCCCTTATGTCTTCCAAGGTCTTGCCAGTCAAGTTGGCCAAACAAGAGATTACCTTCCAGTTGGGGAAGAGCATTGAGAAGGATTTGTCAAGGTAAAATAAAGCCTTATATTATGTCCATCTCATAACCCATGATAGGATGACCTATTTAATGATAAATAATCTTAGGGATGTAGGGGGTAAATGTAGGATCTATCATTTCCATGAACTTTTACATAGAGACTGGGATCTACATGGGTTGATCTATAAACACATCCAATGATTCAACATGTTATATAGTCATGATCCCTATGATTATGATTTCATATTTTTGAATGCTAAGTTGGATGAGGAAGTTTTTAAATAAGCAAAAACTATCGGGTTATAAGAGGACCATCTAAGAATGATCTAAGATGATCCTTCATCTCCACTAGAGAGTTAGATAGTAAAAAGGTGTTCTTCAATTGATGGTAGCATTCATACTTTTAGAGAGGATAGTATGAGGAAGAATCCAAGGACCAAGCTACCTCCTCTTCCCAAGGACTCCCTATAAATTTTAATCTCAGACTAGTGAAGAATTATCCTAGGCTATCTAAGCCTAGTTTAGCTAAGGGAGGACAAGTGGGAGACCCCATTATCCTTGAGTTTGATGAGGAAAATAGAACACAAGAGGAGCTTGATGAAAATTCTATCAAAATGTCCACTATTATGCCTTAGATTCATATTATTTCATTATTGGGATAGAAAATCTTAGAGTAGTAGTATGTTCACCATAAGAATCCCCTACTTAAGCAAGGACCCCCTTAGTTTATAAAATAAATCATAGGATCCCTGCATGCAATCCTATAATAAAGGCATCATAGGGCTTACCTACTCAGCCTCCATGTTTATAACTGACCAATGGACATGTGTAATCATCAAGGACATTAAAGATGATTCAAATGAAAAAGCTGAGATGGAGACAACCAAGGCTATAAGCCTCTAAATAGAGCCTATGGATCTCTCTCTTCAAGCTATCCAATTTTTTGCTAGTTTTCCCTTATCTTTTGTGTGCATCTTTTTGAAATATACTTATGTGGAAATTCCTACTTCCATTCCTTCCTCCCAAAATACTATTACTTATCCTTCCATCTCCACTTCCATCCCATTCACCACACCAATCCATTTTTTTCCTATTGGCACCTCCAAAATTAGAGACCTCAAGAAAAAAAGGTGTGTAGGAAGTTACAAATAGCTTTGGCCACCTTATAGCTCCACATCCAATTCACTCAAATCACCTTTCCACTTCCAACTAAAAATTATATAGAGGAGACCATAGTGACAACCACTAATAGGGGGAGGATGGCCAAGCCCTAAATAGTCATGGTCCATTCACTTCCTCAGTTTAGAGGAGTGTATTGGTGAAAATTCATATACCCATCCCTTTTAGAAATCCTCACTAAAGCCTCTAAGAAATAGAAAAAATCTCAAGAAGAGGTAGAAGAAGAAGTTGGTACCACAACCTTTGATGTATCAAAACTATATATTCCTCTGTAGGCAATGGATTTGAGGAGTAAGGTTTATAATTTGCCAAATTTTAAGATCACTAGGCTCCCATCTATTTCCACCCTCTTTGATCCTATAAATGGTATCATATAAAGGTTGATGAAAATAAAATTATAAGATGATAAGGGAACCTAGATCATCTTAGAGGAAATATAACAGTTGTTCTCCCTTACTAAAAGGTTGAACAGGTAGCTAGGGTAATCATTAAATGAAAAAAAACTAGTAGACCTAGCTCAGGCACATAAATATGCCATAGTTATGATCCACAAGGGCATGGATCTAGCTTGTAAGGAGTTAAAGGTAGAGGTTCAATTATTATAGAAGGAAGTGTAGAATCTCAAGGAAAAGGCCAAGATAGTTGACATCCCTACTAGTATTGAAGCTGAAGTCTAGGAAGTAACTTCAAGATGTTACAAATCCCTAAAAGTAGTGGAGTTTATGAGGGCTAAGATGACCCCTCATGTGAGCCAATTTAATCAATTGTACAATTATTTGAGAAATGATAGTGATAAAATGAAGATGCTAGTGGTCTACATAGGCAACTCACTCTACAGTCATCTCACCTGAATGACTATGTTAGAGGCATAAAATGCATTATACCTAGTAGTAATTAGGTAGGAGGAGGAAAAATATTGGTTGTAGAACATTGGGGCTTTAGTCCCTAAATATCAAGCATATGATGCTCATATTCTTTAGATTTTGCATGAGCTAAAGTTATATAAGGTGAAAGACTCCATTGGTAAGCTAATTAATAGGCTCAATTTTGACTAGCTTATCCATAAAGTGGTCGATGAATTGAAATAAAGCTTACAAGGTTTGTAAATTGAGTAAATTGAATTAGAGTTAATCAAGGTTTGAAAGAAGGTCACCGAAGTTGAGATCTATACAAATAAACTTTAAATAACTAAGGATGAGCATGTTAATCTCCTTAAATAGATAAAGAGAATTCATCAGTATTCATTAATAAATTTAGATATCATATGAAAATAGTATGGAGTGGCACATAAAGTCTATGAATATAATGAGACTAAGAAGAAATAAGCTTCTAGAAGTGTAACTACATCTTCAGTTGCCACATCAACTTCTACATTGACCAAAGTGCATGTAACACTTTAGATGAGTAAGCCTTGATAGGCTTAATATTATGCTTGTACAATTTTGTAATGACCAGTTTACTTAAATTTTGAGTGGATATTTATAAATAATTGACTTTTTATTTTATGTACATACACATGTTTCATTATTTTGAAGAAGTTAAAATATTTATTTTAACTTAGATGGGCTTTAGACCATAGTTGGAACTACATGTACTAACTGGAACTTGTAACTAATTACATGAACTTAGAGGATGAGGCAACCCCTTCTCCAAGTCTATATATACAATTGTAAGCCCACTCAATTTGATGAATTAAAATAAATTAGAATATAGAGAAATAAGTAATTTTACTCATTAGCAAAGTGTCCTAAGTATTTTATATCCAATTCTATACAAGTAGTTGTTATTTATATTGTTATATGATTCAATAATATTTGGTGTGCTATAGATGTGAGTATATTATTCATTCATTCATTGATACACTAGCCTTAAGAGGTGAAATATCTATTTAAAGATAAGCAAATGTATTGATTAAATTGGTTAAGTTAATGGAATTATATTTTTAAATGTGTATCTATGCTTTCTTTGGTGTAGTTTTATTTACGTGTGCAATAGCTACCTTAGACAAGTCACTTTCTTGAGCCATAATATCCTGATCAAGGGTGTGAAATAGCTTCCATAAAAGGATCAGACTTTATATAAGGCATGTGAACTTCCTACATCTCTATTTCCTTAGACTTCCTATCTGTGTTTGATTATATGTGTGCTTTTGCTACTAGTAATTGTTGATGTATTGGATTTGTACCCATGGGCAGGAGGCTGAGCTCCTACCTTTTCCACACACAATAATGGAAACTGCCCTCTCACTTGTGGGACTGGTGAAGCTGGAGGGGAGAGTCTCTAGATGAGGGATAACTCTCTCTGATGTATCTTTTAGGCCCTGGTTTCTCCTACTACTAACAAATCAAATGTAAAAAAGGGGGGATGAAAAGAGAGTGAGAGAGAGAGAGAGAGAGAGAGAGAGAGAGAGAGAGAGAGAGAGAGAGAGATGCTGAAAATACAACCTAAGCCTAAAAAATAAAAGGTGATACACCAGAAAAGGTTGATCTACTCTGCCTGAACATACATTTTCCATTGAGAATCAGCTCCCATATACTTCATCTAACATGAGAAAACCTTTTGTATTAGTGGGTCAAGGGTCCATGGAGATATAGGGAGGAAATAACTACTAGAGGCATTTTGAGACACACTACAGTAGCCTATCCACATCACCTATACTCCTCTAGGGACACTTCTGACAAACTTGTAAAAGGAAACTCAAAAGATGCACCAGATATGCTAAAATCATTCTACAAAAGCATTAAGAAAATGAATTAACATAGAATCAAGGCATAGACATGTACTAAAGATGAAAAACTCAGAATGGAGGTAAAAATTCTATGTTTCAATTCAAGGTAAAATTTTGGCATCTCTGCCTTACAATCCTGAGAGATTTTTGGGCAGAGTTTTACCTTAAGGCTGAAAGTTGGTCCTTTTATCCAATGAGAAATTTACAATATATAGAAAGAGGAAAAGAACTTAGTGCTACCTGGGAGAGATTTTGGTACCCTTTTCTACCTATGGCCCATGTGTGTTTTGAACCTTTGAAAGAGCAAGCCACTGTTACTGATGTCATTCTTCTAGGAGAGGCCTATTGGAACCATGATGTATAATCACCAAAATTGACTTTGGCATTCAAACATTAATGTGAGAACATGGCTGCACCTCTTTTTTGAAAATAGACTATAGTTTGTCCCCTCTTAAATGCCAACTTGGAGAAAAATAGGCCACACCACTCGTCTGGTAATAACTCACCTTCCCTTCACCACTTGAATGCTTTTTCTTTTCTGCTCCTTGTCTTCTTCTTGCTCTTTCAGCCCTTAGGGGCAATCTTCTGGCGAGTCACTACATTCCTTAGGCTCCTTCCATGGTTGGCGCTTAGATAGTTCAAAAACAAATGGCTACTTCACTGTGTTAAATTTGACATTTGTACAGTCGTCATTCAATGTCTAGTTCATCTCCTTGAAAATGATGACTTTTGAGATGTCACCATCCTTGGAAAAATGTCATCGGGTCTTTTTTATGGGCTTCTATGCTTTGGGCTTTTCCCCATGGACAAAAAATCTATGGGAATTGGCTTCTTTGTCTTTTCCCTGCACTGGTAGCCTTTTAAACTGAGCTTTCCCCAAATTCCTTTAGGCCTTTTGTCTGAAGGAATTCCTTTAGACAAAAAGTCCAAAAGAATTCAACCTCAAACAAAAATCCAAACTTACCCTTCGGTTGCCTTTCCTTTGAAGTGCTTTCCCTTTGCAAGGGATTTTAGACTTAGAAACTACCCTCTATAAGGGCTTCTTAACCTAGCATTGCCCCTCGGCTTTGGGACACACCCTTGAACCAAGCCATTGAACCAACCCATTGAACCAAAAAATGGTTCAATGGTTCAAGACTACGTGTTGAGCTACTTGAACTAAACTGATGATGTGATGACGTTGAACCAAGTGATTGAACTGATCCATTGAACTAATTCGTTGAACTAGTTCAATGGTTTAATGCTACATGCTGAGCCCATTGAACCAAGCTGATGAACTTGTCGATGAACTTAAATGTTGAACCAAGCTAACAAACTTTGCTAATTAAACTAATTGAAATGAACCAAGACATTGAACTAACACGTTGAACCAAGCCAATGAACTGAAAGCCACCTGAACCAAGTGATGAACCAACATTAAAATTGAAGCTTGATGAAACTCAAGTGGTTGAACCAAGTTCCAATTAAACTAGTGAAGTGTTAAACTTAGTGGTTGAACCAAGCCGAAGTGTTGAACCAGTTCATGAACTAAGGCTGATGAACTTATGCAACCTAAAATTGACTGGCTCTGAATAGCAAGGGAAGAAGGGGACTGATTTTTGGCCAATTAGGCAAAAAATGGTCAACAAATTATTGACTCCTAGGGGAAGCATGCCTGTTATGCTTAAAGACTAGTTGCCTTGTAGTCCATTAGGCAAGGAGTTAGATGCAGCTTAAACAAAGATCAGAAATAGCCACAAAAGATCCAAGAATCAAACATGAAGATTTTTACCCCACATGCAAAGGGAAACACACAAGGATAAAAACACTACCTATGCAAAGTAAACTTAGGGAAAATAGGAAAGGAAACTAAAAAAACTACTATATACAACTAACCAGGAATATTTGCCTCCCTCCTAGATTAAAGGGAAAACTTCTTAAGTCTCCTTCCTAGCAAGAAGACTTATGGTGCTAGGCAAATGGCTGAATGAAAAGGAGATTTGGTGACCTGATCCTCTTGCCTGTCACCTGGATTGGCTGGTATCTGAGGGATCAGATTCAAACATGTTTCCAACACACATGTATTCCTTTTGTTCCTAGAAGCTTACTAAATGCTGGTCCTTCATGCTAGTGCATATCACCAAGAAATCTGTGGTTGTTGGCTCATCACCATAAGCCCTTTAATCTACACATTCCCTCTGCAATGCATCATGCTCTGGCTTATTTCCTTCTACCTTGTTGAAGACTTTGTCAGACTCATCCTCTACTTCCTCTTGGCCTTCTTAAAAAAGGGTGACTATTGTGATGTCTAAAATGGACTCAAAAAATGATTGCTCATCCCACAGAACATCACCTCTTTATTCAAAGATCTCTTCTTCAAGGCTTTCCTCAAGGCAGAATAGCCTCTCCTTTTCCACCTCAAAGATTAGGATCTCTAGATGTTCAAAGGTATCCTCCTGATCCTCCTCTAACTGAGGCTCCTCTATGTAGTCATCCTCCTCATCGAAGCAATAAGGAAGTTCATCAAACAAAGGGGGAGAGAGCTCACCATGCTTATGTTCCTCCTTGTATTAGTAGAACATCTGCATATATGCATGACCAATGTCTTCTACATTGCTGATGAGGTCTTCACAAGGAGCCTCCATGATGATTTATTCTTCATTATCACTCATGACAGCCTCTTGGGAAACTATAGATTGGATCTTCTACTCCTCATTTGCCTCCTACAAAATAGGTTCCTCCTTGAGAAGGGGTGAAGTGAAAAAACCATGTGGAAGAGGAGGCAGCCCTTGAGCTAAATCGAATGATTCTCCTCTTTCCATTTGGCTAAAACTTCATTAATATCAGGTGTGGTCTGATAGCTCTCTTGGAAATGTGTAGATGGGGTGTGTTTAGACAGAATGTGCCATTGGGTCTGAACCATCCATCACACACTGGCTAAGGAATCTCTCTCTAGATTCCAACTCTACAATTCTCCTAGCCATATCATCTTATAAGAGCCTTTCCTAGAGGTCACCAGCATCATCATGAGCAGGAACAGCCTCAGCTTCTTTAAGGTTTTGAAAAAAACCTTTCTTCCCCTCCTTTCTGCCCCATAATTCTACCATTTTTCCCTAGTTTAGGATCTCAAAATTGGAATTTTGCTCCTATGAACAGGTAGCAACTTTGTTTTCTCCAAGGTCCTGGGGCTCCTCCACAAGGTCTAGAAGTTCTATCTCTCTTTCACGAAGCAGCCTCATCCTAGCCTCTAAATATTTAATTTGCTTGGCTAGATTATCCTGAAAGAGTCATTCTTGGAGGTCACCAACATCATCCTCTTTAAGGCTCTGGGCTGGTTCCTAACATTCCTTCCTATAACTCAGAATCTACACATCATGCTGAAATACTTGGGGAGGTTGAAGAATGCTAGGAAGAGACTGTTGATGCACCAAAAGAGTCTCTAGAAGAGAGATATGCTGACTCATGGTATTTTCCCCAATGGAGGATTCATAATATAAGGAATTGAGAAGATTGACATCTATTAGGGGTTGCTCTAACGCCCTTTGATGTTGGAAAGCCAAGAACATGGGATTGAGAGTAGACACACCAGATGAGATGGAGTGAGCAAGTGTTATTTGATAGAAAGGATTTGGCATATAAGAGGGTGCTTTCTTTAGGATAGGAGGGGGGCGTGCAAGGCTGACTACCTTGGATGAATGGATTCCTCCATTTTTCTACCTCCTCTTGCATGGATTTCAAGGCTTAAGCTTGCTTGAACAAACACACCTCTTTGTACATCAGCTCCTGTCGATAATCATACTACTCATCTAGTTTGTCAATCTCCATTACCTACTTCTCAAACTCTAGTGCCACCTCCCTTATCATTTAAGGGAAACTAGGAGAGCTGGTTGACGTGATTCTCTAAATTTTTTGAGTTTTATCGAAGTCATATGAAGGAATACAAGGTCCATGATTTTGTGCAAAGGAATTATACATATAAAAATAAGATTTTTGATGGCACCAAGTTACTTAACCAGCTGCTTCAACTCGGAATCACCATTAGTTTTGATGCAAAAGCCTCTAAAGGCTAGTTGATTGAAGAACACACCAAAGATTCTATAGCTCTTTGGACAAAACTTATCCTAGTTAGTCCCACCAGGCGTGCCAAAAATTGTTGATGCAGTGGATTTACACCAGTGGGCAGGCGGTCAAGCTCCTACCTTTTCCACACACAACAATGGAAACTCCCCTCTTGCTTGTGGGACCAATGAAGCTTGAGGGGAGAGTCTCTAAATGAGGGCTAGCTCCCTTTGATGTATCTTTTAGGCCCTGGTTTCTCCTACTACTAACAAATCAAATGTTAAAAAGGGGGAATGAAAAGAGAGAGAGAGAGAGAGAGAGAGAGAGAGAGAGAGAGAGAGAGAGAGAGAGAGAGAGAGAGAGAGAGAGAGAGAGAGAGAGAGAGAGAGAGAGAGAGAGAGAGAGAGAGATGCTAAAAATAGAACCTAAGCCTAAAAAGTAAAAGGTGATACACCAAAAATGGTTGATCTACTCTGCCTAAACATACACTTTCCACCAAGAACCATCTCTCATACACTTCATCTGACATGAGAAAACCTTTTACATTAGTGGGTTAGGGGTCCATGGAGATACAAGGAGGAAATAACTACTAAAGTCATTCTGAGACACACTACAATAGCCTATCCACTTCACCTATACTCCTCTAGGGACACTCTTGATAGACTTATAAAAGGAAACTTGAAAGATGCACCAAACATGCTTTAATCATTCTACAAAGGCATTAAGAAAATGAATTAACATATAATCAAGGCATAGACACATACTGAAGATGCAAAACTCAGAATGGAGGTAAAAATTCTATGTTTTGATTCAAGATAAAATTATGGTAGCTCTGCCTTACAAGCCTGAGAGATTTTTGGGTAGAGTTTTGCCTTAAGGCTGAGAGTCAATCCTTTTCTCCAATGAGAAATTTAAAATATATAGAAAGAGGAAGAGAACTTAGTGCTGCCTGGGAGAGATTTTGGTGCCCTTTTTTGCCAGTGGTCCATGTGCATTCTAAACCTTGGCAAGAGCAAGACACCATTACTGATGTCATTCTTCTAGGAGAGGCCTACTAGAACCATGCTTTACAGTCACTAAAATTAACTTTGGAATTCAAACATTAATGTGAGAACATGGTTGTGCCTCTTTTCCCCAAACAGACTATAGTTTGTCCCCTCTTAAATGCCAACTTGGAGAAAAACAAGCCACGCCACTCGTCTGGCAATAACTCACCTTCCCTTCACCACTTAAATTCTTTGTCTTTCCTACTCGTCTTCTTCTTGCTCTTTATTTTATTTTACTTTAGTGTGCATAAAAACCACATCAATATTACTCCACTGGGACTAGAAGGAGGGTCTTATAACTCCACAATAATAGACTTTATTATTTGCATATAGTTACACTAGAATCACCTAGAAGAGTGACCAGATCTAATTCCTAGGTTAGTTTATTAGCATCACCCTTGACAAGTCATAGGATACCTAGATCTATGCCAATAACTCCAATTAAAAACAATCCACCACTTCCACCAAGAAACCCCTTACCCATAAGGAACCATTTTCCTATTAATCAACCAATGGATTAGTAACAACCCTATTTAAGTTGGATCTATCATCATCATCATCATAGGAGATGTGCATGACTTGAATTAGAATCCTATAAAGTATCTACCATATTTTTCTCCCTTAGGACATAAGACAATAGAAGAACATATCAAATCTGTTAAAGTTGTTGTAAGATTAATGAATGTAATTGATGAAGATGTTGCATGTCAATTATTCCATTTTACTTTAATGTATTTTTCTTATGATTGGTATTTAAATCTAACATAAAACTCCATCACCAATTTGGAAGAATGTCAAACAACTTTTCTTGCATAGTTTGGATAGGTCACCAATCCTAATTCACAAGTATGAATAGGGAGCCTAATGAGCCCATCTATTCTTTCAATGTGAGATGGTAGAAAATGTACAACTAGTTAACCCTAAGGTATAAACTAGAATTGATATTAACATTAGAAATGTACATGAACACTTAGGACCCTACCACCTCCATGTTCATGAGAAGAGAACCTAATACCAATACTTTGGCATTAGCATTCAAGGTGTATATTATCATTGATAGATAACTCAACCCATAGAGACTTAGATCACCTAATATCAACAATGGATTTTAAACACTCAATTTGATACCACATGTGAAGTATAATGTTCCAACATATAATTAAAATCAATTGTACATGTTACCTCTATTGATACATATGACACAATGAAATTTTGGCTACTTAAACAATCATGTGATATGGAATAGTTAAAAAAAGAACCAACATGCAACTACACTTCCCATTGATGTTCTGCAAGGTGTAGATTCCATAAAAGATGAATTGGAATTTATTCAAAATATGGTCCAAAAATTAAGTAATGATTTTTTGAATATGCAATGAAAGATGGGCAAAGCTAATGCCCTAAATAAAAATCAGAAAACCAAGTTTCAAAGATATAATAGACCATTAAATAGGCCTATAAATAATATGGATCAACCTAACAAGCTCATAGAAATAAACATAGCTGAAATGACTCTCCCTAATGGGTAAAAAATACACAAAACACCCCAACATGGTGAGATTGATTATGTTGAGTTCTATACAACATTCAATATCTTGTAGAGGGAAGTAACTATGAAGGATTAGATGAATAATCCACTAGAATCTCATCAAGATCCTAGATCTTGTAACATAGCCATGTTCTTCAAGACTCATAAGTTTCCCTTCCTAGGTGAAGATGATAATGAACTAAAAGATAATATAGATGAAGTTCATACTTTCTAGTAGTTCTAGAGAGGTCTATACAACTTAAGGAAAAAGTAACCACTTATCACCTTGACTCCTCCAAACACCATGATAATTCTTCCTAATCGCAAAGTAGAAAATAATCCACCCCCTCCAAAAGGGAATTATTAGCCACCAAATAAGGAAGAATCAAGTAAAGAAGGATATAACATTATGGAAGATATGAATAATATCAATGAAAATATAACTCTCCATGAGTTAGCCCAAATCACTGAGAAAAAGGAGATGTTATGCAATTATATTACTAGGAAAGACCTTAAAGAAAGAACTATAGTGACTATAGACAATGCATAGGTTGATGATGCTAATATTATTTACAAGAGCAAGCCCAAAGTGCCACCATTTCTACTGACCATTAGAGCATTTAGTAAGAACATTAATAACTATTTTGTTGATTTTTGAGCATCTACAATTGTTATGCCTACTTTTATATGTAAAAATCTTGGTCTTACTCTAAGACCTTCAAAGAGATCAGTCTCTCAGCTAAACAAAATGGTAGTAATAGTAGTGGGAAAATTGAATAAAGTACACATTCAACTAGCATTTGAGTTGAGAGTATAGATGACTATCGATATCCTAGTAGTAGACATACCAAAAGGCTATGAATTATTACTAAGTAGAGATTGGTCCAAAATGTTTAATGGATACCTTTCCATATACTTCTCTCATGTTTGATTTCCATGGAGAGTAATTTTAAACCAAATCAAGATTAATAGAGAACCAAGAATTAAATATCCCATGACAGAGTACAATGCCAAAAATGAGGAGGTAAAGTATGAGTCTCCCACTCTTGGTACTTATACCTTCACCACTCATAATCTAGCATAAAACCCAAAATCTAAATGTTCAAATCAGCTATGGACTATGCATTTTAATAGAGCCAAGTCCAAGCAAGGATTAGGCATAGGTCTTCAGCTAATTTATCCTCCAAGCAAGAATTTTTTGGTAGTTTATAGATTGTAGTTTTTATGTACTAACAATAGAGATGAGTATGAAGCTCTAATTTTGGGAATACAATTTACATTGAAGAACAATGTAAAGTAGGTAAAGGCATTTGGTGACTCAGAGTTGGTAGTTTAATAGGTAAGAAACAAATATTAGTAAAAACTATCTTATTTAAAGATATATAAGCATATATCAAGGGAATTAATTGAAAGATTTGAAGATTTCAACATAGTAGCATTCCTGAGAGAGAAAAATCAATCCACTGATTCACTAGCTACTATTGCTGCCAGTCTCAAGCCATTACAGATGTCTAAGGTGAAGATGTTTTCTATTGAATCAGTTATTTATACCAATATTATAGACAATGTAGAAAATTTTTAGGTATTCAATGATGATCAATAAATTATTTAATTCTTAACTAACCTAGGGTATTTCAAGTACCAAATCATCAATAACAAGGATGTTATCCACTTTTGTCAAGAAGAAATAGATAAAGAGGGCATTCTCTATCTCAAAGAAAATTAGATTCCATCCAACTTAGTCTCCTTATAAATACCATTTGACTTAGATACTTAGGTGTAATAGCTTAGATAGCCCAAGGTTGTTCTTTAGACTTAAAGAGGGAAAATTTGGGAGATGACCATAATCTGTGTTATGTGAATATTGGGCTTAATTTTATTGTGGAGGAAAGATAGTGAGTCAAGGATTTAATTACTTAATATAAGGATGTTATTGCTTAGAATTATGAAGACATAAAGTTGTATGACCCAAAAGGCATCACTCACATGATTACCCTAAAGCAATACCATAAACCATTCAGATAGAGGCAAAATCTAGTAAATCCTATTCTAGACCCTCTTATTTAGAAGGAAGTGGGGAAGTTATTCAGTACCAAAATCATCTTCCCAATATGACATTCTAATTGGGTGGCCAATTTGATTCTAGTTAGAAAGAATAGCAGTGAGATTAATTTTTTTGTGGATTTTAAAAATTTGAATAAGGCTTCTAAGAACGACAATTATCCTCTGTATTTTCTAGATGAGGTAATATAGGTAGTGAATGGTTCTAAAATGATGTCCCTTTTAGATGTATTTTTAGGCTACAATCAGGTGATAGTATAGTCTAAAGATAGAATGAAGATGGTGTTTACCATGAAATGGGTTACTTACACATAGAAACAGATATCATTTGTCATAATCAACATAGGAGCTACCTTTCAATGTGCCATGGATCATGCCTTGAAGGGACTAATAGGAAAATGCATAATCATCTATATGGATGATCTCACAATATTTTCAATAATAGAGAAGATCACATAAATAACCTAAGGTCCATACTTGAGAAATGTAGAAAGTTTGGGATTTCATTGAAACCAAAGAAAAGTATATTCAAAGTCACTGAGGGGAAACTCTTAGGACATATTATCATAAAAGATGGGATCACCATTGATCTAAATAGAATCAAGGTAATTTAAAAAATATAGAAACCAAATAGCAAGAAGGATCTCAAGTCATTTTTGGGTAAAATCAACTTCATAAGAAATTTTATCTCAGTGTTTGAAGAAATCATCAAACTTATAAATGCCATGCTCAAATAAGATGCCAAAATAGAGTGGACAACTGAAGCTAGAAGGTCTTTTTAAGACATAAAATATGCCTTATCCTAGGCTCCAATATTAAAAAATCTAAACTTCACAAAGGATTTCTATTTTTATTCATTCACTTCAGAACACACTATTACTATGATTATCACATGTAAGAATGATGAAACTAAGCATCTGATTGCCTTCATGACTACAAATCTGAAGGGTATAGATATCAACTATTTAATGATATATAATTAGATTTTTTATCTTGTCAAAGTAATGAGGAAATTTTGACATTATATTTTGAGGAACAAAACCATTTTTATTATATCTGATCCTACTATCAAGCTCACCCTTTAATAGAATTAGCTAGAAGAATTTTGAAGCAAAATAATGGCCAATCTCTAGGAATATGACTTAGATATTAGGCCTACAAATATAGTTGGAGTTAAGGGAATTGTTCAACTCATGATTGAGCTTGATCCTCAAATCACTAGTGAATAGGTATGTGTAGCACAATTTTCTAAAGGAGAATAGTATACATATATAATTGAGTATTTATTTATAAGAACTTTCACCCAGAGCTTAGTAGTGAAATAATGAGAGCTTTGAGGCTCAAATCTGCTCATTTCATGATCAAGAAGAAAGTCCTCTATAGAAATAAATATGAAGGTATTTATCTTAGATGTGTATTTGCATACGAGGCTAAGGAAGTTCTAGAAACTTGCATCAAAACATTAGTGGTCACCCTACTGGGAATACCACAACCCATAAAACCTCAAGGTTGGGTTACTATTGTCCAACTATCTTTAAGGATGCACATATGCACATCAAGAACTACCATGAGTGCTAAGTATTATCCAAGAGATAGTCACATGTAGCAATTCATCTATAACCAATTATTGAAGGAAGATCATTTGCATAGTGGGGTTTATATTTCATTAGTATAATTAACCCAAATTCCTTAGTAGGCCTTAAAATTTTGTTTATGGCTATAGAATATTATACTAGATTGATGGAATTAATTACCAAAAAAATAGTAAAGAATAGTATGTGATTTTATTTCTAGAGGAACACATAACAACTAGATTTGGCATACCCATTTATTTGGGGTGCGATAATGAACCAAATTTTATATTAGTAGAATTCACTGCATGGGCACATGACAATTAGGTCAGCTTTTAACCACTACCCTCAGGGAAATGGATTAGTAGATTTGAATTAAAAAAATATAATTGATGCAATCAATACATCAATAGGTTACAAGCCTAGGGATTGGCACAATCTACTAAATTATGCCCTTTGGGTAGACCAGATGAGATATAAACAAGACTTGAAAGCTTCACCCTACCTATTAATGTATGGCCATAGACCAATTTTCCCCATCACATTTAAATTTCCCACCTACCAATTCATGAAAAACTACATGAAACCCAATGATAAAGTGTAATTAAGATTACTTGATATAGTATAAATGGAGGATTCAAGAACTGAAACCTTGTAAACACCAGTATGTATTCAAAAGATAGATGGATAAAAGAGAAAAATTCAAAGCATTCAAAATTTTGGATATGGTGCTACTATAGGATAAATCCCACAAAAATAAAGGAAAACATGATAAGTTTTCCCCATTATGTATTAGACCTTATTAGATTTTCAAGATCATGGGAAATAATGCATTTTGTTTGAAAGACCTCCAAGGCAATAAGTTTACATATCTAGTCAATGGATAGTTCCTAAAACATTACTTCAGAGTTGTTCCATCTATGGACATTACCGATTGAGAAGATTAAGATAAGTTAGATGTAGGACTAGAATAGATTTCCATGCTTTCTAGTTTAGTTTCTTGTTGTCTAGTTTAATTTTTTCACTTTTTAGTATTTGGTTTTCTTAGATTAGATCTTAGTTCTTTCTAGAGTAATTTCCTACTTTATAGATTAATTATTCTTTTTATTTTTGACATTTGAGGGTTTTTTTTCTCTATTTATTGAAAATATAAAATTCAAAACAACTGAGTTTAATACTTTTAGAAAAGGGGAAAATTTATCTTAACACATTGGGGGCTAGTTTATAAATTAGGTACATCCTATATTTTTGAGACTTTAGGACAAAGGAAAGTGAGCGCAATATTATTTAAAATTATGTCACAATTGAATACTTTTACTAGGCATATGGAAGTTTTTCTTGGGTTACTTCTTACAAATTAAGAAAATTTTGTCCTTTTTTGGATCAAATTCACTCATCATGTTAAATACTTATTGTAAGTGATAATTCTAGGTGAAGATTTGGTTAGTAGGGATGTTCTAGTAATGATTTATTTTATAATAATACCAAATCAGTAGGGTTTCATATCCTCTCTTTTCCATTGATATGAACTTAATAAAATAAAAGAGAAAGAGAAAAAGAAACAATGAGTTCAAAAGATCAAAAGAAAATTAAAATAGCTCACATGATGAAATAAGGTCAATGTACCATGAATCATGGTTATAAGGAGATAATGGAAGAAGTAGAAAAGAAAACTAAGGTATCTCTACCAGGGCTATGGATGCCTAGCTGGTAGTAAATTAATGACTAAGATCCCATTGATTCAATGAGATTTAATGAATACTATAATGAAACCTATAGCTTCATCAAAACCTTTGAAAAACTCATCACAATAAGGACTAAATAAATTACACATTCAACATAGACATATCTAGGTAATTGGACGGTAAGTATGTTGTGTGAATTGACTTAGGAGTCTCTTTAATTTTTCTAATTTAAAGTTTTTATATATGACATACTTCAAGATTTATCTAAAGATTGTGAGACTTGAGTTCTAGGTTTTTTTAATACTTAGGAACATTCCCATTATAAGTCATCATTTATTGTACCCAACATCCCCTCTTTTCTTGAGGAGGAAATGGGTACCCACTTTTTTTAATTATGGTCTTAATATGGATCCCTTTCTCATATATTTTTTTGAAAAATTTGGAAAATCTAAGGCATTTCACTTTTGGTAGAATGATATTGGCATTGTGTTTTATGAGGCTAAATTTTGTATTGAAAAGATGAATTCTTTGGGTTTATATTCTTTGAGCTAATTATTTCAACCCTTATGTAAATTATCTTTTCAGATGTTATGTTTTAGATATTCATGGTGCTATTTTATTTTGTTTTTATTGTTTGTAAAGCTATATATTTTTGGGAAATTATTGCAAGCATTTTTACCAAAAGAATTCTCTCTAAGGAATTCAACCTATGGACTCTTTACCTTACATAATGTTAGATTATAGACATTTCCATAAAATAAATTCCTTGATGGATTATCCATTTGACCCTATCTATCCTACCCTTTGGAACTTTTGAAATGACCCTTAGCCATATGGAAGTACCCTTGATTAATTTCAAAAGTGCCCCTTAGCCTTCACAAAGTAGACACTTCTAACAACTTTTACCCCAAATTAGACCCTTCAAATTCTATCCATATACCCTTTGGGACCTTTTAAACTATCCCTTCGACCTTCTTGAAAGAATCTTTTGTCCTTTTAACTAGCCCTTTAGCCTTTCCCAAATTGACTGCTTAAACCTTTTTTCGCCCAGCTCTTTTAGGGCATATACACTTTAGGCCTTGTGTAAATGAACCTTCAAAATTTTTATCCCTAACCCCTTACCCTATGAAACTTATCCTTCAGGATGTTTCTTTTGACACCTTTTCCCCATGAAAAGTGGCCTTAAAATTTTGTATTTTGGATTCTTTTGTCATGGATATACCCTTCAGGATTTTAATCCAAGACTTTGACCCTTTTCAAAGTGGCCACTTACCATTTGGATATTTTTAAAAAAACCCTTTGACACTTTCAAAGTGTCTATATGACCTTTCTCTTTCTAGACATACTCTTTGGGACTTTTGTCTTGGGCCTTTTATCCTTTAGCCAATTCATTTAGACATTTTATTGAAGAAAATAAATACACTTCAAACCCAAGCCACATTTCCTTTGTTTTTCAGGTAACCTACCCTTCAAAACTTTTAAAATTCCCCTTAGCCATATGAAAGTAGCCTTCAAGAAGTTCAAAAGTTCCCTTCAACATTTAAAAATTAGATCCTTTAGGACTTTTGCCATGCATAAAATTTCCTATTAAATGGAAATTTCAAATCAAAATTACCCTTTAGGTAAATTAAAAGTGCCCTCCATACCTTCAAAATAACCTTTCAGGATAATTTATTTAGCATTTTTTCCTAGGTGAATTCTTTAGAGAAATTATTGTAGATATTTTGTCCAAAAAAAACCCTTGAAATAATTAATCTACAAGCATTGACCCAAAATCATTTTTATAATAAACATCATAAGTGATTTATTACTGGGAATACTACTAGACTCATCATACTTATCCAAAATAAAAGAAAAAATATTTCCTATTAATAATTTAAATACCCCCACCAATCTGAGCTAATAAATTTGAATTATAAGTGAAATAAATCCAAGTAAACATTCGACTTTTATGTCTCATGAACTAGTATTTAATTCAAGATTCTATATAGGTGATATTCTGAAATTTAAATCCATCATTTACATCTGAGTTAACTTGTATTCAAAGTCTTTTTCTATCTTATAATGACAAATATCCTTAGTTCCTACTTCAAGAATACACTATGAGTAAAATTATGAATAAGCTAGAGCTGAGTTATTTGCCCCAGCATATATAGTATGTAACACATAATGTAAGAGAAGCAAGAAGCACATATCAATGACATCTACATCCAAAACATTTTTAGGTACCAATATGACATCTCCATATTTTATTAAAGACTTAATAGATTTCATTGATACATTCTTCAATGCCATAGTGTTCAGAGATAAACATAGGAATTATTTAGCACTATGGGATGTCATTGATTCAGTGGACTTATTTTCATTTGAAGATGATATGAAATTGGTAGATAACTTATTTGTGAATCGATTGTTGGTGTTAAAATTCTAAATACTTCATTTTATTGTAGTAAATCCATAAGTTATGCCCTACATCAACCTCTTGAGATATTTGTTCTTCTCTAGCAAGATATCATATGCCATGTTCTTGCATCACTCTAACAACAACACAATGGTCACTTGCATCTCAAGGATAGATTTTCAAAGATATTTTTCATTTAGCATCTATGATATCTACTTTAAAAAACACACATTGGTGCAATTCAACACAAAGAATTAAATGGAGAAGGTGTTGTCTTAATGTCTCCTCTTTCACTAGACTATCACATTGAAAGGGAATAAATTAAGGGGGTCTTCCCAATTGATAGATTTAAAATGGTGATTTGCATCGGCATGGCTCTCCTCAATTTATTATATAGTGCTCCCAACATTCACTTTGTTAATTTGTATTGGGAACCATTATTATATATGATGCTCAAACACAATGCTTCATACACCCTCAGTGAGATCATAAACTTATGGTTGAGGGAGAAAATTATCCATAAAGACAAGCATCTTACACCCATTGGGGATTTATTTATGATGTCATATCTATTGGATGTGGTCATGGTAATGTGGTAAAAAAATCTTGGTGCATTGTGGACCGTAGCCATATATTATGAGAATAACATGATTTTTGATCATTATCTTTCATGCATGTTTATTATTATACCAAGCACATGGTAAGAATCTTTAAGGATGGCTATCCTCAAATCCGATAAGCCATTCATGAGTCACCTATGCCTTAGATTGGGCATAATATTATGGATAACTTGGTTAGAAAATGGGATTAATTCCTCTACCCAAATTTTACTATCATTATGGTATGGGGAAACAAGGTTGGCCCCTTATGTCTTCCAAGGTTTGTTCTAGACTAGTTGGTCGAATAAGAGATTGCCTTCTAGTTCTGGAAGAACACTGAATAGGATTTGTTGAGGCAAAATAAAGTCTTATATTATGTTCATCTCATAATCACTAGAATCTTGATATATATAATAAGAATGCATCTCAAGGATTTAGGGTGAAAATTAATGAGCTATCCTTTCCTTGAACATCCACACAAAGATTGGGATCCACATGGGATGATCCATAAACACATCCATGGACTCATCACTCCATATAGTCATGAGACCTATGACTATGATTTCATATTTTTAAATGCTAAGTCAGATGAGGAAGTGTTGGAATGAGCACAAATTGCTAGGTTATATGAGTGCCATATAATAATGATCCAAGATGATCCTTCAATCTCCACCAGGGTGTTAGATAATATAAAGGAACTATTAAAGGAATGGTAACATTCAAGTTTTTTGAGAGTATAGTCTAAAGAGAAATCCCAAGACCAGGCTACTTCCTCCTTCTAAGGATTTCATCCAAATTCTAAGCTCAAAGTAGTGAAGAAGGATCTTGGATATCCAAGCCTAGTTTAGCTAGGGGAGGACAAATGGGAGACCCCATTTGC
Organism: Torreya grandis; assembly: GCA_037957365.1. Taxonomy (NCBI): domain Eukaryota; kingdom Viridiplantae; phylum Streptophyta; class Pinopsida; order Cupressales; family Taxaceae; genus Torreya; species Torreya grandis. The sequence continues at coordinate 4,781,022 of JARHVA010000313.1, forward strand.
CTTGACCTTAATGAGGAAGAAAGAACATAAAAGGAGCCTACTATAAGTTATACTTATATGTCCACTACTATGCCCTAAATTCATATTATTTCATCTATTGGGATAACAACTCCTAGAATAGTAACATCATCACCACAAGACTCCCCTACTCAAGAAAGGACCCCCTTAATTTACAAAATAAATATTAGGACCCCTATGAGAAGTTCTATAGTAAAGGAATCATAGGGGTTGTCTACTTAGCCTCCACATTCATAACTAGCTAGGGGAGATGTGGTAATAATCAATCATATTGAAGATGATTAAGATGGGGAAGTTGATTTGGATATAGCCAATGTTATAAGCCACCAAGAATATCTTGTGGATCTCTCTCTTTAAGGTACATAATCTTTTGATATTTTTTCCTTATCTTCTATATACATCTTTGAGAAAGTTACTTTTATGGAAATTCCTACTTCTATTCCTTCCACCCCACTAGTAATATTTCTCCTTCTGTCACCACTTACATCCATTCACCATATCAATCCCTTATGTTCTTAATGGCACCTCCATGTTTAGAAACCTCAAGAAAAATAAGGTGTCTAGGAAGGTACATATATATTTGGCTACCTCACAGCTCCATGTCCAATCCACTCAAATCACCCTTCCACTTCCAACTACCACTTCCATAGAGGAAACCACAGTGACAACCACTGGCAGGGGGAAGAAGGCCAAGCCCAAAATAGTCACGATCTATCCAATTCCTTAGTTTTGAGGAGTGGATTGGTCCAAAATAATATGGCCTTCCCTTTTACCTGTCTTCACCAAATCCTCTAGGAAACAACATAAAGCTCAAGAGGAAGCAAAAAAGTATGTTGTTACCACAAGATCTAATGCATCAGAAGTAAATATTCCTCCTTAGGCAATGGATTTGAGGAGTAAGGCTTCTTAATTGCCACATTTGAAGATCACAGAGCTTCCATCTATTTCCACCTTATTTAATCTTCCAACTAGTATCATCTAAAGGGTGAAGAAAATAAAATTAGAAGGTGAGAAGGGAACCTAGATCATCCTAAAATAAAGGTAAGAGGTGTTCTCCCTTACTAAAAGATAGAACAAGAAACTAGGGTAATAATTGTATGAAGAAAATCTAGTATACCTAGCTTAGGAGCATAATTATTTCATAGTTAGATCTATAAGCACACAAGGGAAGATTGATAGGAGCTAGAGGTAGAGGTGAAAGTATTGGATAAGGAAGTAAAGTAGCTCAAAAAAAAGTCTAAGATAGTGCACATCCCTATTAGAATTGAAGGTGAAGTCTAGGAAGTAGCTTCAAGATGTTATAACTACCTAGAAGTAATGGATTTTATGATGGCTAAGATGGCCACTCATTTGAGCTAGGCCAATAAATTGTAGAACTCTGTGAGAGATGACAGTGTCAAATTGAAGATGCTAGTGGTATACATATCCAACCCACTCTACAGTCATCTTGACTTAATGAATACAATAGAGGAATACAATACCTTGAACCTAGTATTCATTAGAGAAGAGGAGCCAAAAACTTGGTTACAAAATGTTGGGGCTTTTGTCCCCAAATAATAGGCATGTGAGGCTCAGGTTCTTTAGTTTTTTCACAAGCTAGAGTTATTTAAGGTGAAAGACTCCATTAGTAAGCTAATTAATAGACTCTATTTTGATAAGATTATTCATAAATCATCTAATGAAATTAAATATATCTTTCAAGGTTTGTAAATTAATTAAATTTAATCATGGCTCTAAACAAGGTCACCTAAGTTGATATCTTCAAAAATAAATTTCAAATAACCAAGGATAATTATGTGAAACTCCTTGGATAGATGAAGAGAATTCATTGACATTCATTGTTAACTTTAGATATAATTTAAAAATATCATGGAATATCACATAAAGTCTATGAAGATAATGAGGTGAAGAATAGGTAAGCTTCTAGCAGTGTAACTACATATTTAGTTTACACTGACCAAAGCACATGTAACACTTCAAATGAGTAAGCCTTGATAGGTTTAATCTTATGCATGTACAATTTTGTAATGACTAGTATACTTAGTTTGTGAGTGGATAATTATAAAAAAATGAATTTTTATTTTATGTACATGCACATGTTGAATTATTTTTAAAAAGTGAAAATATTTATTTTTATCTTAGATGGTTTTTAGACCGTAGTTGGAACTACATGTTCTAATTAGCGCTTGTAGCTAATTTAATGAAATTAGAGGATGAGGTGACCCGTTCCCCATGTGTGTGTGTGTGTGTGTGTGTGTGTGTGTGTGTGTATATATATATATATATATATATATATATATATATATATATATATATATATATAATTTTAACCCCGCTTAGTTTGATGAGTCAAAAAAAATTGGAATATAGAGAAGTGAGTAATTTTGATCATCAAAAAAGTGTCTTGATTATTTTCTCTCCTATTCTGTGTAATTAGTTATTATTTCTATGGTTGTATGATTCAATAATATTTAGTTTTATATAGATACAAGTATGTTTTTGATTTATTTATTAATACACCTATCTTAAGATGTGAAATATATATTGAAAGATAATTAAATGTATCAATTAAATTGGTCAAGTTAATTGAATTATATTTTTGAATGTGTATCTACGTTTTCTTTGGTGTAGTTTTTTTGTGTGCAATAGTTATCTCAGATAATTGGTTTGTCCATTACATAATCTCATGATCAAGGATGTGTAATAGTTTCCATAAAATTAAAAACCTTTATTTGAGGTTTGTGAACTTCCTACATCTCCATTTCCTTAGACATCTTAGTTATATCTGACTGCATGCATACTTTTCTTACTAGTAATAGGTACCAGTTATAGAAAGCATAGGTCTATTCAAAAACCAATCAATGGAGTAATTATCAAGAACCACAGAGCCTTATTTTCTACCCTAAATTACCCCCCTTTTTATTTTTTTACTAGCACCTACCCTCTTTATATTATAGGCTAGCCACCCATCCAACTCATGTAGAAATTCACTCTGTTAGAAGGCCAGACCTCCATCCAAAAAATGTTTTCAATATCTTCCATTCCCTACCCCTATTCCATAAAAAATTTAAAATACATTTAATACCTAAAAATCATACCCTAAAATGGAGTTAACCTCCATTGATATCCTAAAATGTTAGAGGCTACTTCATTCAAATGTAGTGTGTAGAAAACCCACATCAACAATAACCTTTAGTAAGAAAAACAAAATTTAAGTGATTCACTAAACCATGAAAATCTAATTACATCATATTAAAATACTAAAGCCTCTATTATCATTTAACATATTCAAAGTGGGTAGCCACTCAATCAGAGAAAAATAAGGCATTATCTAGTGTCATACCCTATTTTCCCTTAAAACACAATAACCAAAACTTTCCGTATAAAACTTTCATATTTAATCCTTAATGTTTTCTTGGTTATGGAATATGCTCTATGGGAATAATAAAATATTATCACAATAAAATATACCTAATAGGTTTCAAAATTAATTTTAAGATATTAACAGAAGATTTAAAATTTAGAATTTAAACTTATAAGGAGAAAAACACAATCCAAAAAAATATACATACAAAGTTTTATCTTGGTCTTGCTCCCATGGTGGTATGACACAAGAAACAATTCCAATATCACCATCCATCTTATTCATCTCCTATTTTATATTCCTCTTTCTCACCCCTACCATAGTGACAACCTAAGTAGGCCTAAAACCCTTAATTCTCTCTCTCTCTCTCTCTCTCTCTCTCTCTCTCTCTCTCTCTCTCTCTCTCTCTCTCTCTCTCTCTCTCTCTCTCTCTCTCTCTCTCTCTCTCTCTCTCTCTCTCTCTCTCTCCAAGTCAATGACCCAATGATGGTTGATTCAATCCAAGCACTTAGAGGAAAAACCTAACCTCAAAAAACCATAATCAAAGTCCAAAACCATGACAATCCCATGATATTATTAAAATTCCACCCAAATTAA
>JARHVA010000313.1:4790000-4835000 GCA_037957365.1 Torreya grandis
TATGATGAATGTTACTAAGAAGGTGTGCATGCATAATATGTGTTTTGGGGACATTAGTAGTATGGTTGATGTTTTTAAGTTTCATTCAGGAATGAATGAAATAAGTTATGCATGAAGTATACTTTAAGTGGTGGAAATAACACATACTTAAAATTTATGAGTCTATACATACCTACATATATATATATATATATATATATATATATATATATATATATATATATATATATATATATATATATATATATATATATATATATATATATGTATGTATGTATGTATGTATGTATATGTGTATATATATATGTATATATACATATATATATGTGTGTGTGTGTGTGTGTATACACACACACACAGAGATATATATATATATATATATATATAAATATATATATATATATATACATACATACATATATACATATATATACATATACATACATATATATATGTATGTATATGTGTATATATATGTATATATGTATATATATATACACACACACAAACACACACACACACACACACACACACACACACACACATAAATACATACATAAATACTTATACATACATACATACATACACACACACATACATACATACATACATACATATATATATATATATATATATATATATATATATATATATATATTATATAGACTCATAAATTTTAAGTATGTGTTATTACCACCACTTAAAGTATACTTCATGCATAACTTATTTCATTCATTCCTAAATGAAACTTGAAAACATCAACCATACTACTAATGTCCCCAAAACACATATTATGCATGCATACCTTCTTAGTAACATTCATCATATAATGTCAACAAGAATATAGATCCATCAATCTATGATTACTTTTCTTTCAGCATTCATCATTTGTGGGTTATTTTAGTGTCCCGTAGCAACCACAACAAACATCAAAGAAGCCATACAAGGAATTCACATGCAACCCAAATTTTTCCAACATGCTCTTTACAAATTGTGAGTTTACATGATGGCCACATGGATTACAATCCCACCATCTCACCACACTTACCTTTTAGTATCATAATAAAGTACATAAAATTTTAAAAATACCATCATATTAGGACTTTACATTGCTTCTCCTAAGCATAAGATCAATATGTATTATATCCATGCTTAAACAATTATAAATATTTATTTTAGAATATAAAATTTTTAGCTATATATAGACAATACCTTGTATACAACATAGTTAAACTTACTAATAAAAACATAAATTAAATCAATACATTCATTCTAGAACATTATTTTCAATTAATTAAATAATTAACTCATTCATGGCATGCTTGAATTTACAATTCAATATGTGCTTGTTATTCAACAAGTTTAGTCTTGTTAATTTTTCATAAAAGTCTAATTTTTTGGACCAAAAATGTTTTTACAAGGCTACATAAGTAAATTTCACAAGGTTATTTTTACAAAAACCTCAAAGAGGTGGTTAAAGGAATAGTCAATCCAAGAGATGACCATTATTCATGAATATCCCATGGCCATCTCATGTCAATCATGGTGTATAATTCAAATGAATCAGGTGGCTACTTCATGCAAAGGGGAGAAGTGAGTTCTCAGCCAATGTCAGACTCCACTCCCTAGCTTGTACCTAGTCTAATCATCATGGATATAGTGTTTTATTCACCTTAAACCTCATGATTGCATCAAATACCAATGCTAGAGTAGTGATGTAGGATCACACTAAACAATACATTCGTTATACCTTGGTATATTTTTAGTTGATAGAGGTTGATTCTAGAAGGAAAAATACATCATAAGGTGGATCATGATCACATCACAACATTAAATCATATAAATAAATAATACTAATATCAAGGGTAATATGGAAGTTCAAAAATAATTACATTCACATAAAATAAAGAAGTTACAAGTTTACATGGTCAATATAATCAACAAAATGTAAAATGTGTCCACACAAACAATAATTTACATACATTAAAGGAAACACAATACTATGAAATCCATATGGATCCAAAGGTTTGGTAAATTATGCCAAGGTATTTTCATGTCACACCACTTAAACACACTAGTATGTAAACCACAATGGTCCATGGTCCTCATTGGTCTACCTGATGTCGAAATGTCATCCAAGATGACATAAAATATCTAACATATAACATAATTCTCAGTTACAAGGATCTCAAGTTCATCAACACCTAATTTATAAGAAGGGTGTGTTCTAACATAACCAATAAATCTATATCCATAAGTCTCTAGAATTTACCAACAAATTTAATGCCTCATAGATTAGATGTCTTATGCTACCCACTAATAATAAGAGATTCTAAAAACTTCCTCACTTTCCCAAGCAAGTCATATTAACCCACTATACCCTTTAGGATTAAGATACATCCTTTAACCTACCAAGAGTATTATACCTCATCCTCATAATATGGCTTGCCTATGCAATCTATGAATGATCACCAAAGATGGTTTTCTGATTCCAACAAGAAGCTCAATCATTATCCTTCCAATTGACATATGTCAACAAGTCAAAGGTTGACTAGCAATGCTTGCTTTAAAACAACATAATCTTGGAAAATGATGAACTTATCCAAGATTATACATTAATTTCCTATCATCATCAAGAAAATTATACTTTTTATAACCATAAATATAGCTAAAATCACAAAAGACATCCTTGTGGATGTAAAATATATATCTAAGATTAATAGAACATAATCATGGATGTTGATACTCAACCCAAAATAAAATACTAATAATTATGGACATAAAACATAAACAAGGACATCATAAACTTATTATGGGATTAAAACATACCCATGATCAAAATAATAACATCATGAAATCAAAACATATCAACACACTCAATAGCTTCTAGCTTTTTTGTGTGACAAAACCACAGGATTCTTCGTTCAACTTGAAAGGCAAATTATTCATAATAAATTGAGATATATTTATCTCAATACATATTATTAATCACCCTATTATTATGATGTATAATACTTATTCATTTTCAAGTTACAGTGGTTGTAATTCAGCCAACCATGTCAGAGTTTTCAACCTGAAACCCTACCCAAACTTAGCTTATAAGTCCATTACTTGGAACAAAATAATGTTCCCAAGAATTAGACATAATACTTAACAATTTATTTTCTTTGTTTCAACCAATTAAGTGTAGTAACACATAATCCAAGCAAGAAATTACAATATCTTGCCCCAATTGTCAATACATTATAACTATAAAAAATGCATAGTTTATCCACATTGAGTGCTAATAAAACAAGAAAAAGAAGTAAAGAGCAGTCCTTGATATTCTACCAAAACATAAATGATCTAAAAATTCCTTACAAGGATATTATGTTTTAGATCTCATCATGGCACAAATTAGTCAACTAAATTGATATATACATAGTTGTGAATAAAATAGTTGCATACATTCAATAGTTCAACACACCTTTACCAATGTTTACTGTCATAGCTCCCTAAAGGTCACTTTACTTGAAACAACATTACTCAACTAGAATAAACTTAAACTTGTAGAGGTATTCTTACTCCAGTTACAAACATTCATCTTATAAAGTGGCATGCTATTGTTAAGCACGAAATATACTGAGAGCGGGGGTGAATCTGTATATTATATATCTTATAAAACTTTCTCTTTATCAAATTCCACTTAATCAAACATTCAAGATATGTAATAAAACTCAAACAATAAACATCACACAAGATAGAGAGAGACACTAGATATAACGTGGAAACCCAATGTGGGAAAAACCACAGAGAATCAATCTCAAATATATTTGTGAGAACAACCCCACAGGAGCACCATACCCCTTTGCCAAGTACAAACCTCATCTATAATTTGTGAGCACCAACCCATAGGAGCTTCAAACCCCTTTTCCGAGCACCAACCCAACACCTATTCATGAGAACCAACCCATAGGATCACCAACCCCTTTTCTGAGCACCAACCCACCAAAAATTTGTGAGCACCAACCCATAGGAGCACCAACCCCTTTGTGTATACTACACACCTATCTCTCAATGTTGTTATCTCAAAAAATGATAGATCAATACAACATCTCTTTCCTCTCTATCACTTTTTCTCTTCTAAGCTAGATATAACAAATACAAATCATATTCATCTCTCACAATTGCTCTTCTAAGCTAGATATCACAATATCAAATCAACCTCTAACATCCATACTACAAATGGCTACTCAAGCCTTTATTTATAGCTTTCCAAATGACCTTTGGCCTTCCCCTTTTGTGACCCTTTAATCCTCATGGAAAATGGCACCAATCTTGGATGACCCTTCATATCCAAGCATATGAAAAGTCATGTGGTGACCCTTCATGACCAAAAAAATCTTTCCCACTTTTGTCCTTATCTTTGGTGACTTTTCGTATTCCTTTAAGTGTCCTTCATGAGAAATTCACCCTTTACTCTTTTTTCACTTGGTGACTCTTGGTATTCCCCAAGATGACTCTTCATGGGAAAATGCATCCCATCCTTCATTTGTCTTTATCCTATGACTCTTCAACTTCTCCATGGGCCTTTATTTTGTCTCATATGCAACCAAAAAAATATTCGTTAATATTAAATAAATATTAACTCATATTAACCAAGATAAATAACATTAAATGCAATGGGGCCTTTATCACAAATAATACTAAACCTTTGACATCAATGACAATATTTCTAATAATCTCCGCCTTTGTCATTGATGGCAACCTCAATCCTGAAACTACCACATCATGTCACCTGCACATACCATCATCTGAACACATACAGTAACTCCCCCTTATTATAGCAACCTGTACCTATTATTCTCCCCCTTTGACATCAATGGCAAAGGGCCTTCTTGGAGCTAACACTTAGCTCCCCCTCACTTGATTCTGAACATCAATGGCATGAAGTAATAGAAATTACTCCCAACTCCTCTCATCGATCTTTGAATGTATCCTATGATCGTGCCTTTGAGAAGATATCTGACAAAACATATACATTGTTCCCTATCCTTTGAGCATTTGTAATCAACTCATTTGAATATTTTATTCTAATCTCACAACCTTCAGCATGAAACCTTAATGTGTATCCTTGATCACAAATTTGACTAACACTCAACAGATTATGCTTAAGACCTTTTACATACAAAACATTTTTAGTCCTAATTCTACCATAATCCAAACTCAAAGTACATTTTTCGGCTATCCTGGCAGTGGTTTTATCTCTAAATCTCACTGTACCACCATTAATCTTCTTTAGAGAAATAAACTTAATTTTATCTCCTATCATATGCCTCAAACATCTGCTATCAATTAACCATGGCTGATCTTTACCTCCCACATGCAGAGCTGTTTGCACCATCATAGAATGTTCATGTTGTTTCTTTTGCCATGTACATATTTGAACCTTCTTCCTAATGAATGGATCTTTGATACTCTGATTCTTCTTCTTGATGAATGGAGCTTTGAACCTTTGATCCTTCTTGACTGACTCAAACACACTTCTGCAATATCGAGCTATGTCTCTGTAGTTGTTGTACTTTTAGTATACTATGGTCTCTTCATTAAAGCTTGATAGAGGAGAAAAAGAGTTGTGGCTTCTACTTGACTCTACTTGACTTTCCTTCTCCTTATTTTTGAAATTGTTAGCTCTTTTTCTACATTCTAATTTCTTGTGACCATATCCATTACAATAAAAATAATAGCCATAAAAATAAGACCTGTCTGTATATCTCTGACCTGATTGTCTTTTGTAGCTTTGTTCCTTCCAGCCTTCTCTATTTGGAATGTCCTCTGTATTCTTCACTTCTCCCCTTTTTATTTCCTCTTGTGTCAGAGCTTCAGCATAGCTCTTTTTCTTTTCAAAACTGATCCTTATCTTATCTGAATATGCCTTTTGACTTTCCAATATCTTATTCAACATGTTAGTGCTATCTTCAAATTTTGAATCACTGATTACTTTATCACTGACTGATTTCTTAATATCTTATTTTAAAGAGGTAATTTTAATAACATACATTTCATAATATTTTCTTACTATTTCCAACTGTGCTTTAAGATCTTCTTCATTGTTCTTGGCTTCTTCAAAGTGTCCTTGTAGATCTTCAATCATTTCCTTTGACTCTTGTTCATTTTTCTCAATCTAGCACTTTAACCTTCGATTCTTCTTTTAAATAGCATCTAACTCTTATAGGGCACAATTGAGTTCTCCTTCCATATCTAATTCATCTTCCCCCTCTTCTTCTTGATCATCATCATGTATGGCCATGAATAGAATCTCTTCTTCTTCTAAATTGTTGACTCCACTATCTTCACCTGAGCTAGGATCTTTAGAATACAGGCTCTTCTTCTCGAATCCCTTCTTAGATTTTCCTTTGAAATTCTTCTTTTATGTGGGCTTTTCTTCTTCATCATCTTTAACCTTATATGGGAATCTAGCTGAAAAATGTCCAATCTTTCCACAATTAAAACATTCAAAAGGTAATTTTTCTTGATATTTACCTGTTCCTCTTTTCGGCCTGTGAATGAAAAGTGCTTCATTGTCATCTTCATCATCACTGGAACTATCAATTGATTCATGAATCTTAGCTTTCTCCTTCTTTGATGTCTTGAAAGTCACTTCTCTCTTTGAGGGTTTATCTTGTTCTGTCTGCATCTCATATGCCATGAGAATACCATGAAGCTCATCCATCTTTAGATTGGTTAAATTCTTCATCTCCTCAGTTGCCAAAACCTTTGCATCATATCTCATTGGTAGAGATCTCAAAACCTTTTGCACCACCATTGACTCTTCCAATGTTTCTCCAAGACCTTGAATCTGATTTACTATTTGATCAACTCACAAGAGATAACTTGTTATATCTTCTTCTTCCATCTTCAAACTTTCAAACTACCTTATGAAAGTCTGCAACTTAGCTTGCTGAACCTTTCCATCACCTTTGTAAATATTCCCAAGTTTTGCCCAAGTCTCATGAGCAGATTTACATTTCATAACTTTAACAAATTTAGATTCACATAAACCACATAAAATAGCATTTAAATATTTATCATTACATTCAATTGCCTTCTTTTCTACTGGAGTAATTGTAGATGTTTGTGGCTCTTCATATTCCTCCACCAATGATTTCCATATGTCGAATCCAAGGGCCATCAAATAAACCTTCATTCTCATGCTCCAAAAATCATAATTCATGCCATCAAACAAAGGTGCCTTATTTGTAGAAAATCCTTCTTGTGACCCAGCCATCGTGCTTTCCCGATCTACCTTCAAGTTGTAAAATATTCTAAAAATGAACCTGCTCTGATACCAATTGTTAAGCATAGAATATACTAAGAGGGATGGGTGAATTAGTATATTATATATCTTATAAAACTTTCCCTTTATCAAATTCCACTTCATTAAACATTCAAGATATGTAATAAAACTCAAACAATAAACATCACACAAGACAGAGAGAGACACTAGATATAACATGGAAACCCAATGTGGGAAAAAACATGGAGAATCAATCTCAAATATATTTGTGAGAATAACCCCACAGGAGCACCATACCCCTTTTCCAAGTACAAACCTTAGCTATAATTCATGAGCACCAACCCACAGGAGCTTAAAACCCCTTTGTCGAGCACCAACCCAGCACCTATTCGTGAGAACCAACCCACAGGAGCACCAACCCCTTTTCCAAGCACCAACCCAACAACAATTTATGAGCACCAACCCACAGGAGCACCAACCCCTTTGTGTATACCACACACCTATCTCTCAATGTTGCTATCTCAACAAATGATAGATCAATACAACATCTCTTTCCTCTCTCTCACTTTTTCTCTTCTAATCTAGATATAACAAATACAAATCATATTCATCTCTCACAATTACTCTTCTAAGCTAGATATCACATTATCAAATTGACCTCTCACATCCATACTACAAATGGCTACTCAAGCCTTTATTTATAGCTTTCCAAATGACATTTTGCCTTCCCCTTTTGTGACCCTTCAATCCTCATGGAAAATCGCACCAATCTTGGATGACCCTTCATATCCAAGCATTTGAAAAGTCATGTGGTGGCCCTTCATGACCAAAAACGTCTTTCCCACTTTTGTCCTTATCTTTGGTGACTTTTCATATTCCTTTAAGTGTCCCTTCATGAGAAATTCACCCTTTAATCTTTTGTCTTCACTTGGTGACTCTTGGTATTCCCCAAGATGACTGTTCACGGGAAAATGCATCCCATCCTTCTTTTGTCTTTATCCCATGACTCTTCGACTTCTCCATGGGCCCTTATTTTGTCTCATATGCAACCAGAAATATATTCATTAATATTAAATAAATATTAACTCATATTAACCAAGATAAATAACATTAAATGTAATGGGGCCTTTATCACCAATAATACTAAACCTTTGACATCAATGACAATATTTCCAATAGCTAGTCTTATTAATTAAACATTTGAGCTCTTTTAAATAAACTAAATTAGATATTCAGTTTACTGAATAATAAATTATAATAGTCTTACCTACAAGGATAACAATGGTTTTTACCAATTGTTTATGCATGTAAATATATCATAGGGTTCTCATAGTGTTTAAAACACTTCTCATTTTAAGATTCAAAGAATATTTTATATGAGTTATTGGTTGTGATCTTCCTGAGATCTATGGTGGAGTAGTGACTAGATTATTTGACTAATTTAGAAAATGATTATGCAAGTGGTTTTTGGGATCAACCATGCTCCTAAAATTTTGTGAAGAATCCAAATTTATTTTAGATAAGTATAATGAATAATTATCAAAACCTAAAGTCTAAAACTATAATCTAGCGTGAATATTACCAGTGAGAAAGTAAACTATAGTGATTTGATCAAAAATGAGAAAATAGGTAGGGTAAGGAAGAAAGAGAAATTTTATATTATTTAGTTGATACATATTGATAAATCTCTCATTTCATAAAATATATGCATATTCAAACCATGATATGACATGAAATCACCATATAGTATAGATCTTATCATATACCAGTCAAATGTCTAAGGATATTTGGAAACATGTAAATTAGAGATCATATTCACTTTAAAAATTTACTTAAATAAAAAATTTGTAGTTTCTCATCTTCCATAAAAGTAATAATATTGAGATTAATCTAAAAAAATTTAGTAAACCTAGCATAAAGCTCAAATTAACAACTCTACATTAATACATGAACATATAGAATTCATAAAATTAGTTTAAATCTAAACATTAGAATAAATATTTGAGGAAGCAGCCATGATAACAAATAAATAGACAAAATAATATAATATTCACAAAATTCTCTTACTTGTATTACTTGCTCCAAAATTGACAAAATAGTTTTGATCTCAAAACTTCCTTATCATTTTCAATGATAATACCCCTTTTTATAGGTTGGAATAGCAACCTATGAGGTATGTCAGTTAGGCATTATCAAATGGGAATCAGATAAGTGTCAAGGATAAATGTCCTCTTATAAATATTTTAATATCAACGACACTTTTCAAATAAGACTAAACTATAAGACATGTGAATTACACATTGCACATGCTTTTAAAAAATAGTTTGTTCTTTAAAAATGATTTACATGATTTAGATACAAAATAGTATTCAAAGTCAACTCAATTGACTTTGAGATGCCCCTATAGTTGTATCCCTTTACTTTTGTTCTAAAATATTCATAGATTTGTCATATTGTTCATCAATCATCTTGAGATTGATGATTATATCTATGAATAACTCCTCTGTTTATCTTGCTAAATTTTTGAAGAATCCATTTGTTATGTCTAAGGCTTCTTTAATGATCCCAACATTATCAATCTTTTCATTCACTATCAATATCAAGTTCAAGAGAAACTTGTTGTCATTGCCTAAAGTTCCCTTGCTTCTACTATTAACCTCTTGGATGAACTCTATAGCTCTCTAATAGAATTATTCATTAGTTATTAGGCATGTTTGATTAGGAGTGGTTGGATCTTTAATCAATCCTCTTAGTAGTTATACCATTCTTCCCTCTAGTTGTATGAAGTCCCCTAAAAAACTTTCAATGATATTGGAACACTTATTTATGTTCCTAATTTTCTCCATCAATATTATCATGGCCATATTTAGGTGTGATGGGCTGACCATTTTGAATTCAATGATCTAGTTTTCCATTGTTATCTTGATCAATGCCTTTATCTTCTTGTCTAGTCCTTGCCACTAGTTAGCTTGGTTTAGATCCATGGAATATTTTTTACTTACCATCTCTAATTTAGACCTAATTACCTTCAAAGAATTGAATTTCTCATAGATAATTGCTTCAAAGCTATTAATAATAACTATAGGTACTAAAAGAGTAGATTATTCTTCCAATATTTTATTCTCTTGTTTTAGCCCATTGATGACAACCTATAGCCTTTCTGACTAGGAATGGGCTATTTCTAGAACATATTTTTCAAACATGGGGTCTTCCCCTAGTCTTTGTTACCTCTTATGAGTTAGGTGAACCAAAGTATCAACACTTCATGTATAACCTCTGGACCTTCTTCTATGACCAAAATTTTAGTTATTCTATGGAGGATAGTAGTAGATATATCATATCTGACTCTCACTAAATACTATCCCATATGCTTGATTAGAACCTCTACTTGTGACTGGACTACTATTGGAGTTGGAGTAGTAGGCCTCCATTCTTCTTCATTTTATAATGCTATGATCCAAAGCTTTAACTCCTATTATAGAGGGATGTCTATATTCTTTACTATAGCCCATGGGTGATAGGTATTAGATAGATTCTCCATCATTGGTTCATATATGAACCATTTTGGTATAACTAGTCTATATATTGGATTATCTTCACTAAATAGATTGATGTACTTCAAATGGGGAATGATAGCCATTTTTTATTTCTTTACCCTAGAGACAATTGGAATCTTAGTCTTCCTCTTGGGAGGATCAATAATAATTAGTCACAATGACTCTTCCTTTTTATTTTCCTAATTAGATCCATCAACATTTTCCTCCTCTTCATTGTTGTCTATTTCATTTGTCATGGAGAGCATTCTGAATGCATCTTCAAGAGATTATTGTGGATCTAAAGCTATTATGTGAACTTACTCTTGTTGAGGCAAACCTTTTTTTATATTTACAAAATATTTAGGGGCCGAGGAGCTTTAAATAGATTCTCTTGATCTACTTTATTTAATCCTATGTTTTGTTTGTATGTTAGATATGGGAATCCTAGAAGGACCAACATCTACCAAATGATATTGTCTAGGACCAAGTTACAATTTGTCTTCCATCTTCTTATCTCTCTATAATTTAGATTTGAGCTTTATATTATGTTCTTTTATCCTTATAGTAACTTCATAATAGGTGGTTTCCTTAGTGTACACAAAGTCAATTGTTCTAGGTTCATGTTCATAAAGCATAGCCAAAATACCTTTTCTCTTCAAATGATCATTTACCCTAACATTATGATCCCACTGTCTATTGTCATTTATCTAAAAATTAAAATAAATCCTCTATTTTGAAACTACTTGAATTTGGTCCCATTATTTGAAAGTGGTTATACCAATAGTCATGGGAAAACCATGGAGAAGCCCTTTCCTCTTGGTCTTACATATCTCATCTATTCTATTAAACAATTATTATGCTACTTCCTATTCTCTAACTTATCTGGTATGTGTATTTGGAGTTTAAGGACACTTTGGGTTCCCTCTATTTTGATAATTATGTAATTAGGGTATAGCCAAATATCTCCCATTATATTAATGGATTTATTGACTAAAGGATTTATCCTCATCATAGGGAGACCATTTATGGTTTGGCATAGAGTAGGATATACATAGTCATAGATGAATTAGATATGGTCCCTATATTTGTAAATATACAACTTTAAATAATATTGGGACATAGTTTAAGTTCCATTGGGGTATCACTCTCTTTGATTAGGGATTTTGGTTATGGTCCATAGGACATCTCTAGCTTGGTGACAACATAATGAGGTCACGTAAGTTGAATTGCCAGGATGTCATCATATAATCTCTTTACTAGTAGTAGCTTCTCCACTTCCTTGGTTAAAATTAGTTTATTCTCTATGGTCCAACATAATCTCAAGAAATTATTATCTCATGTATTCAATGAAGAAGCCATGAACTCTGTATATTTAAATACCCTTCCCTCTACATCTGATGACAAGTATAATTCAACCACTTGATTTGAAGAAGGTCCATAGGTTGCCATTTCTATGATTCTAAGTAAATTTTCCACTTGTGAACAACAGTTCAACATTTTTAACTATCAGGTTAGAGTCTTTGAACAACTTTGATTGTCAATCTCTTTCTTTTGGTTGGAAATAATGAATGTATGAAAAACTTTAGGTATTTTTGTGTGTCTAAGGGTTTTTAGAGTGCTTAAAAATGATTTAATATCAGTGTATGCATTTTAAGTATTTGATTTGGTAATCTAAAATGTATTTTGATCTCATATTTATACCTTTGCATGCTTGGGTCCACAAAATATTTAATTTGACGTATCTACCTATGTGTCATCTCTTTTCTATACTATTTATTTAACTTTAAAATATGAACATTGTCACTTTAGACACATGTCTTCATCTTGTACCCCATAGAAATTAATAAAATTTTCCTTATCGATCTCCTTGAAAATCTTGTAGCCTTGATTTTCAACATTGGTCATTGATATTTGATCTGAGATTTCAAGATTGTGATACTTGGGAGTCTTATGTGCCTTATGTATACCTTGATATCAATCTCTATTTAGTTAATGTTCTTATTCCACATGGCATCCTTGTGTGCAATCTGGTCTTATTGAATTAATGAATTGATTTTCACCATTAATTTCCATCTACATGATTGAATGCATGCCATCAATATTTGATTTGCATGATCAAATATGGGTCATTAGTTTGTTAAAAATTCACCATGATTTTGAAACTTATCACCATCATGTTTTATCTCTATATCCTTTGATGCATTGACTTCATGTTCATCATTAGATCTCCATCTTCACTATTGAGTGTGTGATATCAATGTTTGATCTTGATTTATTGACCTTATTTTTAAACATAGATCATCGATTGGAATTTGCACATAAGAGTACACACCATTGATCTTAATCTAGGGGACTTTAAATTATTGACTTTGGGTGATAACCTATATGCTATTCATCCTTGATCTAATTGATCAAGGTTTCAACAATTGATGGCCCTACATTCAATTCATACCTACGAATAGTAAAATCAAGGAATAAGTTCTCGATATATATATATATATATATATATATATATATATATATATATATATATATATATATATATATATATATATATATATATAAACTTAACATAAATCTTAGATTAAGGTTTTAATGAATTAATAAACTCAATAAAAAATTAAGCTAAAATTAAACTAAAATTAAGATGTAACAAAGTGACCCATTGAAAATATGAATCCATTTTAGTAAGAACTTAGGCTAAAGTAATTTAGAGTAAGGTTTTGAATGCTATTTAAACTTGGATTCAACTAATCAATTAAAGACCAAATGTGAAAATAATGAATCAAATAAGACCATATTAGTTAACCAACTAAGGGTCAAAGTAATATTGAATCATAAACCCATGAACATTTATTAGATCTAATGAAGATCCATTCATTCTATAAGATGGAAACACATCAGCCAAATGTTAGAAACACTAGATAATATTAAATGAAGCTTATGTGCTAGCATGTGAATGTAAACTAGATTAAAACATGATATTCAACAATGCACTCTGATCAAGTTGAATGCCTAATCCATAGCATAATTTGCAAAATTTTAACAAGGGTCTTTATTTTATATAAATGGGAGATGTTAACCTAAGAAAATGGTGACATCTTGGGGAAACATTATAGAATGTTAGAATTCAAATACTTTTAGTTCAAAATAATAATGAGACTAATAATTCCACATGATCAAGTAAAATTATTAAGATTGGTTCATAATTGAAACAAGTCTTACAACTAAAAAATTAAGGTCAAATATCAAAACTCTTTATGATTTTTGTCAAATGTTTGATTTTTAAGACAATCATCCTTAGTCATAGATTTCATCTGAGGTAATAATGTTCTTTAAGTGCTAACATGACTTTGTTCTAATAATTTAAACTTTCACTCAAACACATAAAACCGCTATTAAAATCAAAATTAGATCAAAATAAGGTTTAATATTTTTAAGGAACTATTAGTCTCTATATTAATCTTCATCAATTTATTAGAACCACAACATTAAGCTCAAAATTAAGAAAATAAATGATCAACCAATGTTTAAGTGTCATATTTGAATTATTAATTTATGAAGTTATTTTGAGCACTTAGATGGATTTGGAGCTTGAAGACCTATCTTGGGAAAGACTTATTATAAGATAGAGAATAAATCAAAGAAATCAAACACATAATAAGTAGACAAATGTTCAAAAACACTAGTAACAAACAAAGGATAGGAATGAAACTAATCTAAACCTACCTACACTAACTCTAACTAATATTACATATTACTCCATAAAGAATTGAGGTGGAATAGCAAACAAATAAAGCCTGAGATACTACCCATTGGTTGTCAAAGTTAACTCTACTCCTTGAAAGTCTTTGAGCTTAAAGGTTTTTTCCCCCATTGTCTCAATAATTTGGTAAGGACCAATCTAAAAAGGAGTTAATTTCCCATGTCTCTTTTTTGAATTAGATATTTTGTCTCATAGGAGAACTAGGTCTCCCTATCTAAATACCTTGATCTTTGATCATTTGTCAAACCATATTTTGATAGTAGTTTTATGTATGCTAAAATTAAAAAATGCTTATTCTCTAGCACCCTCCATTTGGATGATATCAAGCAACCTAGAATTGGCATATTCTTGATCTCCTTCCATATACACTTGTATAAACTTGTAAGTTGGAAATTTGAGAATAATTGGAAAGATTTGTTCTTGTCCATGTACCAAGATAAAAGGTTATACTTTTAAATCTTATTTCACTCTATTTATATCTCCCATTGAGAATACTTCAGTAATTTATGCCATGTTCTTGGTTTTTGAGCTATAGAGTTCTTAATAGCATTCATCAGATTCATGTTTGTACACTTTGAAACTCCATTAACTTGAGGGTAATGATTAGATGAAAAATTAAGAAATATTTTATTGTCATAATCCCACTCAATCATCCTATATATGTAAACATTGATCCATTATCACATACCAATGATACTAGTGTCCTAAACCTATTGTAAATGTTTTCTTCTAAGAACTTGATAACATCTTCAGTCCTACACTACTTTTTTGCTACTACTATTTATAGTGTACAATAATATGTGATGGTAAGAACATACTTGTATCCAAATAAATAATTAGGTTTGATAACACCTGGAAACTCTAAACCCCATTGATCAAATGGTTTATCAATTAAAATTGGCCTCAAGGACATAGTTACTTTAGGTTTCTTTGTATTTAAGATTTGGCATTGATGACATTCCTTGACATGCTTCTGAGCATCCTTGAAAATGGTTATCCAATAATATACAACCCTTAGGATTTTTTAATCTATTGTTTTCCTAGAGGGGTGTCCACTCCCAAGTTTCTCATGAAAGGTACTTAAGATTTTAGTTGATTCTTCCTTTGAAACGCATATCAAATACACTCTTTCATAGTTCTTCCTGTAAAGTATCCCCTTCTTGATTAAGAAGTGAGTTGCTTTGAGCCTCAAATCTCTTCTCTATTCTCTACTCAATCTTATAAGTTATGAACTATTAATAAGGAAATTAATGATTGCATCATACCAATCATTTTGTTGAAACTATTGTTGGATAACCTACATGATACTCAATCTAGGATTAGTGCTAGCAATCAATTGAATTAAACCTTGACACCTCACCAATTTAGTAATTTTAATTTCAAGATCATATTCTTAGATTATGTACATCCATTTCCCTCTCATTTCTCCTAATTCATATTTATTCAACATGAGTTTAGTAGTATGGTCTGCAATATAACATACACTTTATTCCTAAGAATATAGTGTCTAAACTTTTTTATTACCTTAACCAAAGTAAATGCTTGTTTATCAATCAAGGAATAATTTAAATCAACATTTTTGAAGTTAGTACTCATAAATTCATTTGGATGATCACATTTATCAAATTTTTGAGTTAATATAGCTATTATAATATGTTTATAAGAAAAAGAATAAAGATAAAAATCTTTTGCAAAGTCAAGACTTATCAACACAGGTGTCTGTCCTATTGATTCCTTGATATCCTTGAATACTTTCTTCATTTATCCATTACATTCAACCTTTGTATCCTTCTTTAGCTTATCATTGAGTTATTTCACAATCTCTACAAAACCAAAAATGAATTTCCTTACAAAATTAATCTTCCTAAAGAAAGACTTTATCTCTTTTATACTATTTGGGGGTTATATTTTAGATATATCATTGACTCTATCTAGATCTAGAGAAATCCCATCTCTAGTTATCACATGTCTTATTAATTTCCTTTTAGTTATAAAAAATATGCTTTTATTAGGGCTAAGGTAAATTCCATACTTTTGACAGCATTCAAATTCTTTTTGTAAATGCACTATGTGATCTTCCATGTTCTTCAAAAAAATAATAAGATCATCCATATATATGATGATACATTTACCTATGATACATTGAAATTCATGGTCCATATCTCTCTAAAATGTAGCTCCTACATTGATGAGTCCAAAAGTAATCTTCTTGTAGGCAAAAGTGCCCTATTTTTTTATGAATGCAATCTTCATTCTATCTTCCTTGATAATAAGTACCTGATTATAATCTAAAAAACCATCTAAGAAAGACATCATGGTAGAACCACTAACAATTTGAATCACCTAGTCAAGGGATGGCAAAGGATAATTATCCTTTTGATAAGATTTGTTTAGGTTCATAAAATATATGCATAATCTAATCTCTTTATTTCTCTTTCTAACTAGTACTCGATTAGATACCTAGGTAGAATGTCTAATTAGAAAAACTAATTTTGCATCAAATAATTTATTGACCTCTTTATAGATCAATGGTTCAAAAATAGGATTAATTGGTCTTTACTTCTACCTAGATTATTTATAGGCCTCTTTCAATGGAATGGTATGGGTGACAAATCAAGGATCAAATATCTTTAATTCTTCATAAGACTATGAAATAACATTCTTGTACCTGGTCAATAAATTTTTAGCATTTCTAGACTCTACATTTATGCATGTTGTACCAAGGTTTACTAGCTAGGGTTGACCTTGAGCTCCTAGGTTAACTAAATTATAATCCTTTCTATTTACTTTTGAAACTTTAGTAGTTTCAACTGGATTATCTTTGTCAAATAGTCTTTTCAAGGAAATCATGCCTTCGGTAAAATTTTTTATCATTTATTTGTATTATCTTGTCATTAATTCTATCATCATCAAGAAAATTCTCATTGATCTCACAAATAATAGGAGACTTAAACACTCATGAGTTATTCATTAATTTAATGATTTATTGGTCATCATTAAACACTTGTAGATGATTAATATTGTTAGGTACATTAGGTATAGAGGGACAAGTGACTAATTCAATGTTAAGCCTTTGGGAATCTTGATTTGACATTAGGTTAGCTATAGTTGAAGCTAGTTCATTAGAAGACTGATTTCCTTCTCTATGGATTGAAATAATTTTGAAAGCATCAAAATAATTAATCAAGTCCCATACTCTAAACTTGTATTTATTTAGATAAGACATTTTACATTGATACTTGATTCTATCCTAATTTAATCCTAGTTCAAAATCACCATATACTAGTAATTCTTTATCCTTATGTTTAATAGGAAATTCCAGTCCTAGGATCAATGCTTCATACTCTAACAAATTATTGATTCAAGGAAATTGAATTTTGTAAGAAGTATTATATTATTTACTAATGGGATTGATTAAAACTATTCCTACTCCAGAGCCAAATTTGCATCTAACATTATCAACATATAACTTTACAAGCCTAGGAATAGCATGAGAGTATTTAGAATTACATACTTGAGGAGTGTCAAGGGTGTAAACCCCTAAATTAGAGCTAACCAGATTGACCCTTTCACTAGTTATATTATATTTAGTCATCATATGCTTTATCTTTGGTTCCATTTTAATCTGAATTTGATTAGGAGCTCCCCTCCATGGTAGCCACATGTGAAAGTAATTAGTTGACATGTATCCATTTAAATATTTGGTCTAATGCTTGCTAATCAACATACCTTAAGTATATGAAATGTCAATAACTTGAATACAAATAAATTACTACACTCTTGGTTCTGAAGCAAGGTACATATGCACATTTAAAAATTAACTAATCACTTTAATTCTAGATTTGTCTAATTGAGTTACTAATCTAGTAGACTTAATATGAGTAAAACCAAGCTTTTCAAAAATACTTGCTAGCATAATATTTGTAGAGTCACCAAAATCTAACAGACAGTTATGCAAGTTTTTACCAAATACTCTAACTATAATAAAAAAAGTGGAACCTTTGTTTTATTATTATACATTACTACATTTGCATTTATAGGTTTCTATGATTTACTAGGTTTTTTAGTTAAATATTCTAACAACAAGTCTCTCTATTTAACTATCTGAGTAAATTCATGTAATGTGATATTATATTTAATTGTCTTCATATCCTCTACTATGTTATACCCACTCATAATAGAACTAGAAAAATCAACATTATTTCTAGTTTTACTTCCTTTTAGAGATTTTGGATTGTTATTTGCTTTGGGATCAGGAGGAGTATCAATGTTATTTTGTGGATTAGAACTTATAATTAGTTGATTTCTTTTTATGTTCCTCAATGGATAAGACTTATTTAGATAGTTTTGAAAAGTATGAATCTCCTTTGAAGTGTATTTAGGTTCATTCTCATCTTGAAATTGAAAATCAATGGTTTATACCATAAGATTTGTTGTCGAAGATTTAGATGTCTTTGAAGAGATAGATGTCCCTAAAACATTATCTTTATTTGTCACATCATCAAATGTATCAAATTCATCTTGAAATAACTCAAAAGCATTATAAAGTATCAAATTCATCTTGAAATAATTTAAAAGCATTATAATGTATCAAATTCATCTACTATAAAGTTTCTAGAATTGGAAAAGAATATGAGTATGATAGATAAGTGTTGTGATGAAAATCTTGGTGGTCTTATGGATTGGTTAAGAGTTTTAGTTGGATTGTTAATGGACATGTGGGGGGATGTTGAGAAAGAGAATCAATATGTCTTTAGTGAAGGATTATCCATTGTAAGAGTGGATTTTAAA
This sequence comes from Torreya grandis, assembly GCA_037957365.1. NCBI lineage: Eukaryota > Viridiplantae > Streptophyta > Pinopsida > Cupressales > Taxaceae > Torreya > Torreya grandis. Next base: position 4,809,370 of record JARHVA010000313.1, read on the forward strand.
TAGTGGATTAATAAGTTGTAGATATGGGAAAATAGAGATGCTATGGAACAAGTTACAGTTGTAAAAGAACCTACAAAAAGCTATGAATAACCTCAAGAAGATGGGGAGAAAGATGAAATCTTATATGAAGAATATCCCCTTCCTATTGCTCATCCTATCTTACCTCTCCTTCAAGAGCCTAGTCAAAAAGTTTCACCCATATCTATGCCCATCCATAAACATCACACTTCAACCCCAACCCATAGACCTATATATCTCTCTTCCAGTATTCCTCTCCTTGACTAAGAACCTATTCAATCCTCAAAAGAGCCTACTAGTTCCATGCTTCCAACTTGGGACCAAACTATGAAGTCTTGAGGAAAAAAAGAGGTTAAAGGAGAAATCCAAGAAGATGATGAAAATCATGAGGTGGTTGTGGAAGAAAGTGATGTGCCCTTGACCCAAAAAATCCTTGTTACTATTGAAGAGTCATTTCAAGAGCTTTCTTTTTCTTCTATATCTATTCATGAGCCTCTCACTACACCTTACATTCTTTCTTCATCTCATTCATCAATTTTCCACCCTCCCATACCATCTCTTCTTGAATAAGAACCTATTTTAAGGGAAGCATCAAAGGAGGAACAAATTCAATTTGTAGTAGAGTAAGAGGATGACACAAATAATGATGAAGAATAATTTATCATTAAAAATCTACATGGGGCTATCAATCATAAGTTAATATTTTTGAACAAAGAGAAATAAGACTCAAATGAAGTTATAGCTGATCATAGTAAGGATGGGCATGGAATTGGAGTGGAACATATGACTAAGGATCAAGATGAGATGTTTGAAGAAGAAGTTTATGAGGAAGAGGTGATCCTCAATGTGAGAGATGACAGATAAGAATGGATATAGTAGATTGATTTTATACAAGATCCTAAAGATCTTTGTAAGGATGAAAGAAAAGTATATGAGAAGATAGAGCAAGAAGTCTCCATGAGAGACAACGATCAAGATTGGGGAGATTACACTAAGCTCCTTAATGAGCTTGAAGAACTTCCATCTGACAAACCACTTGTCCAATCTCAAGAGATCATGGGGAGGCAAGAAATATGATTTGATGAGGCATCATTAGATCATGTAGCAAGTAATGAGTCTTATGAAGAAGCTGAGGTAGTTTAACTTCAAGAGGAATTCATATTTATAGGTGATTTATTTCAAATTGTCTCAGTTGAATTAAAATACATGCCAAGAAGATTGGCCAATACCGTGAGAAATATGAAGGCTTCCATGATAATGTTAAAATGGAAACATTTCTCTGTATCCCTTAATTTTGTGAGGAAATTATAGTTTCATATTTTTTCTTTGATCTAGGAGGAAGAAATTCTTTCAAGATAGTGGGTGACTAGTCTATTTATTTTAGTTTGCTATTGTGATCCCTAAGTGCTCTAGAAGCACAATTTATTTTGTTTGATGTCTTGTTGTATATGTATCTTTAATTTTGTGTGTGTGGGTAAAAAATCTTGTTTTCCTTGAGTCAAAGACCCTACAAAATTAGTTAGAGTGTCCATATGCATGACTCTGTGCCCAATGGATGTGTTAAGCAACTGGTCTTAGGCATAACAAGCATACCAACACTAAGAATCACCAATAATGTTGAGCAAATTTGACCCCAAGTCAAATTTGGGTCAACCATTACTATTTTAAACTTTTGAGGAAAGTTTAATATGTCCTATAGGGTCTCTTATTGTCTTATATGTCCACTTTCCTTTCCTTTAGTCCTTGTTAAAGTCCATTCTCTTAGTACTGGCCTAGTCAACAAAAGTCAACATTAGTCAACCATGGTAAAAATTATTCGAAGGATAAATTTATTTTTTAAATGTCCCAAAATCATATTTTATAGGTTTCAATGTGTCTTCAAGTCATAAATTGCCCATTTTCTAGGTCTCATGTGTAAAAAGAGTTATTTGGCCACATTTCTAACACATTAATTGACTTGTATAGTTGATGGGAGTTAAAAAATATGTCATAAAGGTGGATATCAATGTGGATAAGGTTAAATCATGTCAAAATCAGTTAGGTAATATTTATAAGTTTGTTATGATCAAGAAATGGTAGTTTTTCCTCAAAAATAGGAGTTTTTGGGCACTTGTATGGACTTCTCAAGTCCATTATCATCTAAAAAAGTGGAAAGAGAAAATATTAACCTTCCATATTCCATTTTAATACTTGTTTTTAAATAATAATGAAAAAAAATCATCTACAACTTGTTTTCCTTCATTTTCACTTTTCAAGTAAAGAAGGAGCAACCTCATACACTTGGCATGGGCCGTACAAGTGGAATTTAGAGGAGCACTTCTAGGGGTGGATAGTGATCTGAGTGAACTTAATTTTCATAACAAAAACATGATATTTTGTGTGTCTTCATTTATGAACAATAAGTTTAATTCCAATTAATGTTTTTATGTATGTTCAACCATGAGGGTGTAACTGTTTGAGCTTGTCTCAAATATTATTGCTTTGGATTTATGGGTTTGATTGTTTTATGCGATTATACATGATTTTAAATTAATTCCCATGCTTATTATTTTTTTTAAAAACTCAAGTACATAGGGAAGACTCTTTTAAGCTTATGTGTACTCCCAACCATTCTATTACATTCTCAACTATCTTAGGTGCCATTAAAATAGTTTTATGATTGATTTGAAGAGTTCATTGATGGAATTTATCTATTTTAAGGATAAAATATGCATTGGAAGGGGTTATAGGCTTTCCAAGAATCTTTGTTTGTGTAATTCCATATCCTGCTAAGTAAACATAACCCAAGTATCATCTATAGGCCATGCTGATGTCATGGTGGTATAAATGGAGATGTGATGATATCTCATGATCAAACTCTGACTATTGATGAAGATCATGATATGCCTTTTTTATGATGGATAATTTTCAAGAGGCTATGAAAGCCACCTCAAAAGGGAGAATGAAGTTTGTTTTGGTCTCTTAGTCCTTAAATGACTAAAATAGAGATCCTTGAGCTTTTTTGGGAAAACATACACCATGAAAAAAATATTTTCTAATTTTCTTGGTTGTTTATACTAATATCCATATCCACAAAAAATACTATTCCAATTTTTATCGGTAGAATATGAGCGGAAGATGGATTTCAAAACCTCTAAAAATGGCAAAAAATCACTGAATCATCACAAAGATGACTTATATGATGTTGATAAGAGGTGAAATTGCATTTCAAAGTGTAAATTTATAATTATGAAATCAAATTAAAATAATTATAAATTATCCAAATGACAATATTGAGCCAAAATGATAGAGTCAAGGTGAAGTTTGATTATTTGAGACCTACAACTCCCTGTCCATACATAGGCTTGGGAAGTGACATTTGTAATAAAGATTCCAAACAGTGAGTTGGAAGAAGGTGTTTGGAATTAAATTTTGGTCATTAAATGAGATATAGGGTGTTTTTTAATCCAAATTCATTCAATTAAAGTTAAAACATCATCAAAAAAATCTTGAATGACCCATATCCACCTATAATAGGCCTATAAGGCATGACTATTACAGTCAAGGTAGGGGTGTTCCTCTTGAGGACCTAAGCATGGATTTGACATGAATTGAGTGTTTAAAAGTATAAAAAAAGAATTATTATTGTATTATGACCTAATAACATGAAATGGATGCCCAAACCATAATCTAAAGCTCAGATTTAGACCTACAGGTAGGCTTTAAGTTGTTTCAATCCATAATGAGCAGTGGCCTAGTCTTATGAATGAAGTATGAACTAATGCAAAACATTGGGTTAAAGATTGAAAAAATTGATGAATTATCACCTATATAATATTTAAAACAATATAATATGTTTTTTATCATTCCCTTGAAACCCAAACCAAGCTCAAAGCATACCTACAAGTGTGACTATGAGGGAAAACATAGTTGCAAGAAGGGATGAAGTGTCAACCTTGGAATGTAAAATATGAGTAATAAATAATTGAAGGTTGGAAATTTATCATTAATGTTATAAAATATTCATAAATAAATCAAAACTCATAGTTTAAAAAAATCTTATGTCACACTTGGACTGTCTTGGCCTAAGAACTTACACATAGTCTACCCAGGCAATCCCAGTCTTGGGTTTTGTGTCTTTTGGAAGGTCAAATGGAGGAGTTGAGTTGTAAAATTTGGTAAATATTACCATAAATACATAATTAATACTATTTAATAGTTATTTTTCCAAATATATAAATTAAAAACATATCTATTTTGTCTTAAGGATGACATATTTTGAGGAAAATGATGAAATTGGTGGCTAGAAGGCAAGTAGGTCCTAGGTAAAGGTTGGATAAGATGTAACACATCCATAAATATCTAATAAACATTTTTATAATTATTGAGATAAAATAGGTTACCCTACACATCAAGGAATATATTTAAGTGTGAAGGAAAGCCTTAGGGCTAAAAGCCAAATTGGAGATCATATGAATTTTCAACCTAATCTATGATTTACACATGATCAATTAATGTTTATAGATGTATTTTGGGTTTTTCGAAGCCATAAAATTTAAAATATAACCATTGGAGGGTTAAGATGATATAAAATATTTAGGAAAACCTATTTTTAAGGTCTAGGCCTAAAACCAAAATAGGGCTCAATTTCCATTTCAATCTCTTGGAAATATATTCTAATGGTTGGAGGAAGTTTTCAAGGTATATTAAGAGATGTTACAACCCTTGGTTTGTAAATAAAGTTTACAAGAAGAAATTTTTGGCTTAGGAATCATTCAAAATCCACTAGGAAACAAAACATAGAGCTCAAGTGTCAAATTCAAGTGCTTAGAAATTCGACCAAGTTTTGCATGGGACCTTGAGTCATTAAAGGAAGTTGAAGGAGGTCCTTGAGAAGCTACAAGTGGAATTTAATCAGATTTCAAACATGTATCCTACATGAACAAATGTTAAGAGGGTTAGTCACTCCAAAATCCTCTAAGAAGCCTGATTTGAACCTAATGATAGAGAAAGGTCAACAAAAGAACTCAAATGGATGTTTGAAGCTTGAAACTCATCAAGATTACTTTGAGGGCTCCCATGATGTTTATCCCATGCCATTGGTCCATAATTAAAAGTATGTGGTTATATGTAATAGGCTAATAAATAGCATTTAATTATATAATAAGCATCTATACAAATTATTAAGAGATTAAATTCAACATGAGTAATGATGGGGAGATGAAAAAAGTGAATCATATTTGACTATCTTAGTTCACATGTGAGGGAAAACACAATTGCAATAAGGGATGAAGAGTCAAACTTGGAATGTAAAATATGAGTAATAGATGATTAAAGTTTGAAATGTGATCATTAATGTTATAAAATATTCATAAATAAATCATAATGCATAGTTAATAAAATAAATATTATATCACACTTGGACTATCTTGGCCTAAGACCTTACACATAGTCTGCCTAAGGAAACCCAATCTTGGGATTTGTGTCTTTTAAAAGGTAAAATGGAGGATTATAGTGTCTAAATTATGTAAAAATTACCATAAATACCAAATTAATATTATTTAATATTTATTTTTCCAAATCTATAAATGCAAACCCTCTCTATTTTGTCTCAAAGTAGGGGCAATTTTCCATGCATAAGGATGACAAATTTTGAGTAAAATTATGAGCTTGGTGACTAGAAGGTAAGTAGGTATTTGGTAAATGTTTGATAAGCTATAACACATCCATAAATACACAATAAAACTTTATATAATTCTTGAGATAAAATAGGGAACCCTACACAACAAAGAATATAGTCAACTGTGAAGGAAATCCTTAGGGATAGAAGCTTAATTGGATATCATACACATTTTCAACCTAATATATGATTTACAAGTGATAAATTAATGTTTTAATAGGTATTTTTAGTTTTTTAAAGACATCACATTTAAAATATAACCATTGGAGGGTCAAGAGGAACTCAAAGATGTAGGTAGACCTATTGGCAAGGTCTAGGCCTAAAACTAGAACATGGGTCAATTTCAGTTTCAAGATTTTTTAAATATATTATAATGGATGGAAGAAGTTTTTATGGAATTTTCCAACCCTTTTTTTTCACATAAATTCTCCAAGAATCCATTTTTGGCTTAGGAAGCATTCAGACCCCACCAAGAAACAAAACATAGAACTCAAGTGTCAACTTTACGTGCTTGGAACTTCAACCAAGTTTTACATGGGAACTTGAGTCATTAAAGTATGTTTAAGGAGGTTATTGAGGAGACATGACTATAATTTTATAATATTTCCAGGGTTTATCCTGCATAAACAAATGTTAAGAGGTTTAGTCACTCCAAACCCTCTAAGAAGCTTGATTTGAACCTGATGAGAGAGAAATGCCAACAAAAGAACTCAAATGGATGTTTAAATATTTAAAATCATAAATATTAATTTTTATACTCCCATGAGGTTCATCCCATGCCATTGGTCCATAATTTCAAGTATAAAGTTGTATGAAATAGGCCAAGAAAGAGCATTCACTGTTAGAATAAGGGTCCATATAGATGATCGGGAGCTCAAATTTAACCTGAAAGATTATGAGGAGATTAAAAAGTTTAATAATAGGCTAATTTATTATTTCACACATGTGGGAGCACAAAATTATCATTTTTTGTCCTCTAGGCTAAAAAGGCATAATAAGGCCTAATTATAAGGACTAATTGATCTAAGAAAACACTCTTATCTTGGGTGTTGAACTAGGAAACTTGGAATAGATAATAATGGAGAAAAATGGTACTAAAAAATGGTCTCACTTAGTCTTAAAAGACTATGGCGTATCCTACACAATTGGACTTGTGTAAAAATAAGGCTACAAGAGGACTAGTCTTAGTGAAGGCTCTATAAGCAAAATGGGGTCTTAGTGAGAAGTTAATGGTTCAAAAATAATTTTTTATAGTCTAATATAATTAAAATATGACTCTCATAAATAAAAATTTCACCAATTTATCTAAATCCAAATCTTGGCTATTTTGGCCAAATTAAGCCTAATGGGACAAAGAGGTCTTGTGGCCCCTAAGAGTGGGATTGATGATTACAAATAATGTCCTAGTTTTAGATGATCCAAGATGATAGAAAAGTATCATTAGGATGTATATATAAATATCCAAGAGATATCACGATCAAATTATTTCCTATTGACATGTGTCAAGAAGGAGTTTCAAGCCCATGATGAAGGTAGTTTTCCAAAGGTGAATGATTGAGGAGCTTCAATACAACATGTGAGGAAGAGCTTAGTTTGGTATGGACACATGTTCAAATAAGTTTCATAAATCCTTTTACACCTCATTTCTATGCATTTAAATTGATCCTCACCTTTGGACACTTGTCTTTGTTCCTCTTCAACTTCTCTCTTCTCTCTCTTCTTAAAATTTCTATAAAAACCAAGCCATTTTGGCTTTGAAAAGGGATTGAAACTCTAAACAATGTATAATCCCTACCAAAATTAAAACTTAATTTATACTTAAGGTAATGATAAGTAAGTTGGTTATACTTTAAGTCCATTTTCACTATGTGTTGAAGTGATCCATCTTGAAAGTCAAGTATAGATTGAATTCATCTTATTTTCATGCAATCGTTAAATGTCTTACTGTAAATGACTTCTCTCCTATTATGTTCCATGAAGTGTATGCTATTGAAATAGACTCTTTAAGTGTGTATGAGTTTGGTAGTGTAATATTTGACTTTCCCTTCACTTTTCTCCATTTGTTGACTTTTTTTGCCTTCATGAGAAACACTAATGATAGGGAGCTCCATTAATGGTGTTGACACTAGTTTTGTTGTCTTAGTTCATTATGTAAATCTCAAGTGTATGAATGGATACAACTCTTGGTGTATCACTTCCTATTTTAGGTTTTCTTTATGTATTTTTATCTCCCGTTTCACCCATAATAGGTAGTTTTAGTAGCATAATCACATCAAGTAATATATAGGGATCTAGCCCTCATAATCTAGAGATTCATCTCTCCTACAAGTTCACTCATAAATTGAGATATGATTCCATGTTACATCAAATTGTAGGAACCTCACAGAGTATCCTAGGGTGAAAAATTTGATGATGACAATGACCATTGAAAAAAATTTAGATTTCCATCATCCTAGTATTATACAATAACACCAATTCATTCACATTAGTTATTACACCTTGTAGGTTGATATACTCATTTGTACACACATTCATGCATCAGCTACATCATTATATTTTAAACCCATATGAGTATGATATGGAGAAATATTGAGGTTTTTAACATTGGGTCAAAAAAATCAACACCCTTAATTATAGACCATGTCCATTTGCATAACCCAACTCAAATTTAGGCAAATATCTAGGAAAAATTCTCGAGATTACTCAACACATGTTCCTATTTTTAATCATGCCTTGAATGGCTTCTCATGTTGTTAAATCTTAAATAGGACTTCATCTTACTTACCAATCCACCCAAGCCTCAAATTTTATTAACACCATAATATCTAACTCTATCCTTTATTTTGAGTCACAAGATAACCTTCTAGGCATATTGCCATTTTTAAACATCACTTGGAGTAGTAATTGGTAGGAACCAAATAGTAAGTACAACTTATTTTAGTTGTAAAATGAATTATGAATGATTTTGACTTATAGGGAGTGAGTTAAATAAACATTTTTATCAATAATACTCAGAACACAAGCTCTGAGACCAGATGAAACAATAAAAAAAGGAATTACTAGCAAAGTATATAATAAAATTGCATGTAAATCCCACTACAAAATCTTACCATGCACAATGCATTCATCATGCTACTACACAAAATGAGTGAACAACCCATAAATGGATTGGTGCAATGAGATACTCATGTTAGGATGACCATCGCTAGAGGATTACATAAAAAGGGGTTGCTTGAAGTGCGATACACCATTTGAGGGGTATTGTTGTGTAGGTACACTCTAATAACCTTCAAACCTTAAGAAGGCACTCAATTTCCCCATCATATCACCTAGGGATCCTTATCTCAATATAAGAATTTGATAACCCTATATAGTTATGACTTGGCAACTCTTGAGGCTAGAAGGTTTGCTCAAGCCCTTGGGTATCCTCAAACAATGTTAATGACCTAGGGTAAATATTTAGCATAGCAATGAGTCATCATATTGGCCATTATTAATTACATAATTTTGATAAAAAATATGTACCATAATAGGTATAATAGGCCCTAAAAATAGAATGAATGGTCCCATCAAGCCAAGCTTTGGCTTAATACAACCTTAAAATATTTACCAAGGGCATTAAAAAACCACACACCTTTAACCAAAATGAAAATTTAATGTTTGCCAAGAAAAAGTGCACATGTTAAATATGACACAATGTCCTTAATCATAATGTTAGACAAAAAAAGATTCATCCATTTTGGATTGTTACCCAATATAGGATAATCACCAGTTGTGATGATGAAACATAATTAATAGTGCTACCAAGTCAAGATTGTATGATTAGATCCCCCACCCTAAGTTTCTTGCACTAATGTTTCATTTTGACTCCTTAAATTAAGAATAATTGAATGGTTATGACAATAAAATAATGACTTATTATAATGTAAATTTGACCATTAGGGTAATCTCAAGATCATAAAATTATGGTAGCTATGGGATGTATTAATGAATAGCTAGTTGCCACCTCACATATTGTTTGCACATGGATAAATATGCCTTTTGAGGAGTAATGTGGTGAAATTAGAAACATGCTGAGCTTGAAGCTTCAACCAATAAGTAATGCTAAAAACCATTAATCATGGTTGAATTCATACATTTATAAGTCAATAATGATTAATTCATTGATTTTCCAATTGACTAAATCTTTCATGCTTTCACTAGTAAAATAGAATATGTTTGTATTATAATCCAATATTCACAAAGGTAGTATCAAATATAACAAGGACATCCAATGATCTAGGTTCATAAATGAATGTGGAAATATAAATTGCTAAAAAAACCTTTCTAAAACAAGTTTCCCACAAGCCATAACATAGTGTGTTTACATTATATATTTCTATCACTTACTAAAATGGTGTGGACTATCCAAATATATATATATGAAATAATAAAACTAAACACTTAATTTCTTAAGCAATAAGTGTTCACAAGATCGAGAATGCTAATATATACATAACAAGAATGCCTCAAACACTTCAAAACTAATCAATAGGAAATATAATAACATAATTACTTTACATAGCATAATCTAATAACCTAAGGCTAGTTGAATAACATTAACATACACACATATTCTAGACATGGCTACTATAGCCTTTATTTATCAAACCACCTCGGTATCCCTCCTAAAAAAAGGATATTTCCAATAACTTAAATTTAACCAAGCTCATACATGGAATCACTCTAAAATGAATTTGTAACATAAAATAATAGTCCTTGATATAAGGATGTAATTTATAGGTACTAGTGGAGATACTGTAGAATATAATGCAATTTCATATAATAGACTACACCATCGAGCCTAAATATCACATGAATAAGATTAATATAATAGCTTCAACAATCCTCAAAGGATAATAGCTTTATCATATAAATATGAGCTTGAGGTAGTATGCACAAGGAACCATTGTGATAACATATAAGTACAATTTTAGTATAAGGCAACCTTTAGAATTAAGTCAACTATACTAATTAATGCATTATAGTAAAATCATCAATTAGGTATATCATCTTGTATTCTTCTTGGGTTAATTATGGAAAAGACATAACTTCAATAGGTGACAAAATAATCAAAAACTAATGAAACGTGACAAGATCCAATAGAATTATAATCCTTGCACTGAAAGGGTACAAATAATGTGTTAGAATAAATTTGTCAATGTGTCCTTCCTTCTTAGTGAATATTCTGAGAATTAAATTATATTTTAATAAAAATAAGTTTAGTAAGGGAAAAAAATCAACTAACCTAATCCCACTTAAATCAATTTTGATAAGCCCATTTTTACTCACAACTGTAACTATCCCTTTCTCCAATAGATTAATCCTCAATGAATTAACATATAAAACATCAAACCAAAGCAGGATAATGTACATCCAAGTAGCTCCTATAAAACAAGATTAACAATGTACCTAATAGACATGTAAAGAATAAGATCTCAAGATGATTTTCCAGTATTTAAACATGGGAAGCCTCATAATTAATTATTGAGGTAACATTTACTTTTTTTGAAGGGTAAATCATCAATGAAACTTGCATATAAACTCAGAATAATAAACGCATTGTAAATTCAATACAGACTCCATAAAATAGCACTAATAATGTACTTATTAAACTTGAGGTATCCTATAGCAGCCAAGAGTAATCCAACTCTCGTTTAATCATAGTTATGTTATTAATTTCAACCAATTTAGTTTATTTTTAATAATGCAAACATATAAGGTAAAATGAACACATATAAATGTAGTGTAAGGCATATAAAAGTCTGGTCTAGTCATGCTAATACTTCATAGCAGTAAGTTTCAATTATAACCAACTTAGTTTACTCTCACTTTCTCAAAAAATTAGGTGTGTGAATAACAAAGAAATGAAAATCCTTTTTTAGGTGATAAATAATCAATGGCATAGGTAAAATACAACCGACTGACCTAAATCCATCTTCACAATAGGACAATCACAATTCTTTATTTTAAGTTTTGTTTCCACAATAGTTCTAGGAATGCATCTATATCTCAAACACAGCCATAAAAATCAAACATTATTCTCATAAGTGATCACGGTTTTTAATTTCAGTTTGTAATCCAAATAATCATAAGAATAACAATAGTTTGATAACAACTTTTCCTTCCCCTTTTAGGATCAAATTACCATTATGATTATAAAATCAGTCGATTAAACTATTTAGGTGCATTCTCATATATTTAGTACCCCAAAATCCATGTGAAAAACCCTAAATGTTTTATTCTCATACAACCTTCCCAATCTCTCACATTCCTAAGATCACTCACCTCAATATGCCACCAACTCATACTTCTACCATGCCATGACTAGACTCAAAGTTCTAATGCACTTGATTCCTTGACCTATTCCTTCCATATCATGATCTCAAAAAAAAAATCAACCAAGAAGTTATAAGACATTATTTGAATTCAAATTATCTCTTACATTCAAATTTTCTCTTGCCTTCAATTTCTTTCTTACCTTCAAATGCATCTTGTCATATAGCTTCCTTGCCATATCAAACTCATAATCTCATACCTTAAAGAATTTTCATCATGCATCTTCACCAAATTCATATTGAAATCAATGACATCAACATTGGCATAAATTACATCAACCTTGACATCAATGATAATCATTCTTAATAGAAACCAAAAGCTCGACTAATTTACTCAAATGGACTCACTCTTCATACTCAATCTATCCCTCTAGGTTAAAGTTAAATCCTTGGTCTTCCCTAGGTCATAATGTTGTATCAAAAGTTTCATATGTCGTATGGGGTCTCCTATTATCCTATATGTCCACTTGCCCTTCCGCTAGTCCTTGTTGAAGTCCATTCTCCTATTACTGGCCTAGTCAACCAAAGTCAACATTGGTCAACCATGGTAAAACTTATTCAAAGGCTTAATTAATTTTTTAAATGTCCTAAAATTATCTTTGATAGGTTTCAATATGTTTTCAAGTCATAAATTAACCATTTAATAGGTCTCATGTGTAAAAAGGGTCATTTGGCCACATTTCTAGCTCATTAATTGACATGTATAGATGATGGGAGTTAAAAAATATGTCATAAAGGTGGATATCAAGGTGTATAAGGTCAAATAATGTCAAAATAGATCAAGTGATAGTTATAAGTCTATTATGATCAAGAAATGGTAGTTTTTTCTCAAAATAGGAGTTTTTGGGCACTTGTACAGATTTCTCAAGTCCACTATTAGCTAAAAAAGTGGGAAGAGTAAATCTTCACCTCCCATAATCCATTTTAATGCCTAGTTTTTAAAAATAATGCAAAAAAATTCATCTAAAAATTGCTTTCCTCTATTTTCACTTGGAAAGCAATGAAGGAGCAACTTCATGCACTTGGCATGGGATATACAAGTGGAATTTCAAGGAGTGATTTCAGGGGTGCATAGTGTTCTAAGTGCACTTTATTTTCAAAACAATAACTTGAGATTTGGTGCATCCTCTTTTGTGAACAATCAGTTTGATTCTAAGTAGCTTTTTTATGTATGTTCGACCATGAGGGGGACACTATTTGAGCTTGTCTCATATTTTATTGTTCTGGATTGATGGATTTGTTTATTTCAATTGATTCTACATGATTTTAAATACATTACCATGCTTATTCTTGTTTTGGAAAACTCAAATACTTTGGGAAGCCTCTTCTAAGCTTATATCTCCTACCAACTGTTCTTTTACATTCTCAGCATCTCAAGTGCCATTGAAAGAGTTTGATGATTGATTTTAAGAGTTACTTAATGGAGGTTGTATATTTTAAGGCTAAATTTTTAATTTTAAGGGGTTATATGCTCTCTAAAAATCTTTCATTGTGTAATTCCATATTTTGCTAAGTAAACACATCCCAAGGATCATCTACAGGCCTTGCTGATGTCATGGTGGCATATATGGAGATGTGATGAGATCTCATGATAAAAATATGAATATTGATGAGGATAATGATAAGATTATTTAAGATGGATAATTTTCAAAAGGCTATGAAAGACACTTCAAAAGGGAGAATGAAAACTATTTTGGTCTCTCAATCCTTAAATGACCAAAACATAGATCCTTGAGCTTTTTTTGGAAAACAAACACCATGACCAAAAGAGTTTATAATGATATTGGTTGTTTATCATAATATAAATATCCATAAAAAATTATTTCTCCAATTTTTAGGATTATAAGATGAGTGGAATATGGATTTTGACACCTTAAAAAATGGTAGAAAATCACTAAATTATGACAGTGATGACCTATAAGATGTTGATAAATGGTGACATTGCACTTCAAAGTGGAAAGTGGAAAGTTATAACTATGAAATCAAATTAAAATCATTATAAATTATCTAAATGAAATATTTATCAAAAATTACACATGCAAGGTGAAGTTTGATGTTTTGAGACCTCTTATAACTCCCTGTTCGTACACAAGCTTGGGAAGTGAAATTTGCAATCAAGATTCTAAAGAGTGAGTTGGAGAGAATTTGAAATTAAATTTAGGTAATTAAATTATATATAGTGTGTTTTTTGATCCAAATTAAATCAATTAAATTTAAAAAATCATCAAACAAATCCCAAATGACCCATTGGCACATACAACAGACCTAGAAGACATGGTTGTTACAATCAAGGTAGAGGTGTTCCCCTTGAGGACCTAAGCATGGATTTGAAATTAATTGAGGGTTTAAAAGTATTAATAAATCATGATGATGTTCTTATGACCTGAAAACATGAAAGGGAGGTACAACCATAATCTAAATCTCAAATCTAGACCTACAGGTAAGCTTTAAGTTGTTTCAAACCACAATGAACAATATCTTGGACTTATGAATGAAGTATAAACTAATGAAAAATATTGAGATAAATATTTAAAAAAAATTTAATGATAAAATATATAATATTTTAAAAAAAATAATATGTTTTTATAATTCCCATCAAACCCAAACCAAGCTCAAAGCATACCTACATGTGTGACTGTGAGGGAAACCATAGTTGCCATGAGGGATAAAGAGTCAATATTGGAATGTATAATATTAATGATAGATGATTGAAGGTTGGAAGATGAGAATTAATTTTATAAAATATTCATAAATAAATCATAATTAATAGTGAATAAAATAAATTTTATATCACACTTGGACTGTTGTGGCCTAAGACGTTACACATAGTCTACCTAGGCAAACCTAATTTTGGGTTTTGTGTCTTTTGGATGGCCAAATGGAGGAGTTGAGTGCCCAAATTTGGTAAATAGTACCAAAAATAACTAATTAATATGATTAAATATATAGTTTCCCAAATATATAAATTCAAACCCTCTCTATTTTGTCTCAAATTAGGGTCAAGTTTCCATGCATAAAGATGATAGATTTTGAGGAAAATGATAAAATTGGTGACCAAAAGGCAAGTAGGTCCTAGGTAAAGGTTTTATAAGCTGTAACACACACACACACACACACACACACACACACACACACACACACACACACACACACACACACACACACACACACACATACAAGGCACCCTACACAACAAGTATTACAGTAACGTGTGAAGGAAAACCTAAGGGATAGAAGCCAAATTAGAGATCATATGAATTTTAAACCTAATATATGATTTACACGTGATAAATTATTGTTTATAGAGGTATGTTTTCTATGTTAAATCCATAACATTACAAATATAGGCATTTAAGGTTCAAGATGAGCTCAAAGATGTAGGCAAACCTATTGGCAAGGTATAGGCCTAAAACTAGAAGAAGGGTCAATTTCCATTTCAATATTTTTGAAATCAAATATTATAATTGGATCATGTTTTTAGGATATATATATAGATTTTACAACCCTTTTTTTCAAAAAAATGTCTCCAAGAAGCTATTTTTATCTTCGGAAGCATTCAAACCCCATCAAAAATAAAAGATGGAGCTCAAGTGTCAAATTTAAGTGCTTTGAATTTATACCAAGTTTTACATGGGACCTTGAATCACTAAAGGAATTTTAAGGAGGTCCTTTATGAACCAAAAGTTTAATTTTATCATATTTACAATGTTATCCTATATGAACAAATGCTAAGAGGGTTTGTCAGTCCAAAACCCTCTAAGAACCCTAATTTGAACTTAATGAGCGATAAATTCCAATAAAAGCACTCAAATGGATGTTTTAAGATTTAAAATAATTAGGATGACTTTAAGGGCTCCCCTAAGATTCATCCCATGCCATTGTTCCATAACTACAAGTATAGGGTTGTAAGAAATAGGCCAAGAAAGAGTATTTAATACTAGAATAGGGGTCCGTACAGATGATCAAGATCTCAAATTCAACATGATTGATACTAAGGAGATTAATAATGTCAATAATAGGATAATTTATTAGTTCACACGTGTGGTAGAATAGAATGAGCATTTTTTTCCTCTAGGCTAAAAAGGCCTAATTTGAAGGACTAATTGATCTAAAAAACACACTTGCCTTGGGTGCTGAACCATGAAACTTGGAAAAAATAATAATGGAGAAAAAAGGTAATAAAAATGGTCTTAATTAGTCTTTTAAGTCCATTAATTCTCATACACAAGAGGGCTTGTGTAAAAATAGGGCTACAAGAGGACTAGGCCTAATGAAGGCTCTATAAGCAAAATGGGGTCTTGGTGAGAGATTAATTCTTCCAAATGGATTGTTTCTAGTCTAATATGATGAAAATATAACTCTCATGAATAAAAATTGTACCAATAGAAATAAATATAAATTTTGTCTATTTTGACCAAATTATGCCTAATGGGACAAAGAGGTCTTGTGACACCTAAGAGTGGGATTGATGATTGCAAATAATGTGATAGTTTGAGATGATCCAAGATGATTTAAAAGTGTCTTTAGGATGTAGATATAACTATACAAGAGATATTATGATCAAATTCTTGCCTCTTGACACTTGCCAATCAGGAGTTTCAAGCCCATAATGAAGGTAGATTTCCAAAGGAGAATGATTGAGGAGTTTCAACACCACATGTGAGGAAGGACATCAGTTTGGGATGGACACATGTTCACAATAGTTTCATAACTCCTTTGACACCTCATTTATATGCTTTGTAACTGATATTCACATATGGAAACTTGTTTTTATGCCTATTTAACTTCTCTCTTCTCTTTCTTCTTTTAAGTTCTATAAATGCAGGCCATTTGGCTTTGCAGAGGGATTAAAAATATTGGTACGGTAAAATACCTACCAAAATTGTACTTTGATTTTTACTTAATCTAATGAGAATAAATTAGTTTATACTCTAACTCCATTTGTACTATGTGTTGAAGTGATCCATCTTTAAATTCAAGTATAGATTGAGTTCATCTAGTTTTCATGCAATCCTTGATTATGTTGTTGTAAATGACTTATCCCCTAACATGTTTCATTAATTTTATGCTACTAAAATAGAATATTTAAGTGTGTATGAGTTTGGTAGTGTCATATTTGACCTTCCCTTCACTTGCCTTCATTTATTGAGTTTTTATTTGCCTTTATGAGAAACAACTAATTCTAGGGAGTGTCGTTAATGGTGTTGAGGCTAGTTTGGTTGTCTTAGTTCATTATGTAAATCCCAAGTGTATGATTGGAAGAAAATATTAGTGTATTACCTCCAATTTTTTGTTTGATTTATGTATCTTTATCTCCATTTTCACCTATTATGTGTAGTTTTAGTATTATAAGCACATCAAGTCATATCTAAGGAGCTAGCCCCCATAATCTAGAGATTAATCTCTCCTAAAAGTTCACTCACAACTTGAGAGATGATTACATGTTGCATCAAATTGTAAGAACTTCACATAGTATACTAGGGTTCACAATTAGATGACAATAATTCTGGCACACCCAATGGGATAAGGTCCAAATAGTGCAAATATTTTTATTATGTCTTCTCTCTTATTAGCTATTGGAAGAATCCAAAGAAGCACCAATGGTGACTCCAATTGAATTTTTTGTTGTAATCAGCCCATGTATCTATTGATATATATTTTGATCAGTTTTTGTCTTTTCATGTGACTTATGAAGTTGATATGGATGGCTATGTGGAGAATCCTTACCATACACCTCCCTATCAACCTTTTTATGACCCTTTATATCCTTCTCAATAGTCCTATCAAGAATACTATCCTACCTATAATTCATGGTAGTCCTAAGGTCAACCTATTCCCTTTCCAAATGAGTATGCTATTGTTGACTAGCCATATGATCCATATCCAGCTCAGCCTTGACATGAGGAGTTAAGCAACACAATTAGTTGGGAGGTAAAATATGAAGCTTTGAAAAACTTGCTTAAAAATGTTAAATAACCAAGTCACTTTTTTCAAGATTTACACACCTCTCATTCTTAAAATGTGTGGGAAATTATGCCAAAGTTTCTAGAATTGGAAAAATATATGAGTGTGCTAGATAAGTGTTGTAATGAAACTCTTTGTGGTCTTGTGGATTGGTTAAGAGTTTTAGTTGGATTGTCAATGGACATGTTGGCGTATGTTGAGAAAGAAAATCAATATTTCATTAGTGAAGGAGTGTCCAAGGAAAGAGAGGCTTTTAAATGGTGGATTAATAGGCTAGAGAGATGGGAAACTCAAGAGGCTATGGAACAAGCTGTAGCTATAAAAGAACCTCCAAAAATTTATGAAGAGCCTCAAGAATATGGGGAGAAATATGAAAGATTATATGAAGAATATCCCCTTACTATTGTTCATCCTATCTTACCTCTCCCTCAAGAGCCCACTAAAAGAGTTTCACCCATATCCATACACATTCATGAACATCACACTCCATCCTCAACCTATAGACCTATATATCTCTCTTTCACCATTCTTATCCTTAAAGAATAACCTATTCGATACTCAAAACAACCTACTAGTTCCAAGCTTCCAACTTGGGACCCAATTATGATGTCTTGGGGAAAGAAAGAGGTTAAAGGATAAGTCCAATAAAATGATGAAAATCATAAGGTGCCTGTGGAAGAAAGTGATGTTCCCTCAACCCAACAAAGCCTTGTATCTATCCAAGAGTCGTTTCAAGAGCTTTATTTTTGTTCCATATCCATTCATGAGCCTCTAACTACACCTTACATTCTTTCTCCAGCTCAATTATCCATATTTCACCATCCCACCCCTTCTCTTCTTGAATAAGAACCTATTTTAAGCGTAGCATCAAAGTAGGAATAAATTCAGTTTGTAGCAAAGCAATAGGATGACATAAGCAATGATGAAGAAAAAATTATCATTGGAACTCCACTTGGGGATATCAAAAATAACTTACCCTTCTTAAATGAAGATAAATAAGAATCAATTTAAGTTATATCTTCTCATAATAAGTATGGGGATAGACTTAGAGTGGACCATATGACTATGGATCAAGATGAGGTATTTGAAGAAGTTTATGAGGAAGAGGTGATCCTTGATGTGATAGATGACAAAGGAGAATGGCTATAAGAGATTTAGTTTCTACAAGATCTTGAATAACTTTAAAAGGTTGAAGGAAAATTATATGAGAAGATAGAGAAATAAGTCTCCATGAGAGATAATGATCAATATTGGGAAGATTACACTAAGCTCCTTGATGAGCTTGAAGAACTTACATCTGACAAACCACTTGTCCATTCTAAGACATCATGGGGAGCCAAGAAATATGATTTGATGAGGCATAATTGGATCATGTAGAAACTAAGGAGTCTTATGAAGAAGCTAAGGTATTTTAAGTGTAATAATAATTCATCTTTATTGGTTATTTATTTGAAATTGCCTTAGTTGCATTAAAATCTATGCCAAGAAGATTGGCCAACACCATGAGAAAGATGAAGGCTTCCATGATAATGTTAAAATGGAAACATGTCTCTATGTCCCTTAATTTTATGAGGTAAGAATAGTTTAAGATTTTCCCTTTGATCTAGGAGGAATAAATTGTTTTAGGATAGTGTGTGTCTAGTTTGTTTATTTTAGTTTGTTGTTGCGATCCCTAAGTGATCTTCAAGCACAAGTTATTTGTTTGATTTATTATTGTGTGTGTATCTTTGATTTTGTGTGTATGTTAAAATTAGTTAGAGTGTCCAAATACATGACTCTGTGCTCAATGGAGATGTTAGGCAATTGGTCTTAGGCATAACAAGCATACCACCACTAGGAATCACCAAGAATGTACACTAAATTTGAACCCAAGTCAAATTTGTTTTAACCCATATTATTTTAAACTTTTGAGGAAATTTTAATATGTCCTACAGGGTCTCCTATTGTCCTATATGTCCACTTGCCCTTCCCCTAGTCCTTAGTGAAGTCCATTCTCCTAGTATTGGCCTAGTCAACAAAAGTCAACATTTATCAACCATGGTCAAACTTATTCAAAGGATCAATTTATTTTTTAAATGTCCTAAAATGGTCTTTTATAGGTTTCAATGTGTCTTCAAGTCATAAATTAACCATTTTCTAGGTCTCATGTGCAAAAGGGTTCATTTGGCTACATTTCTAGATTGATATCAGATGATGGGAGTTAAAAAATATGTCATCAAGATTGATATCAAAGTGGATAAGGTCAAATCATGCTAGAATCAGTTATGTGATTGTTATAAGTCTATTATGACAAGAAATGGTAGTTTTTCATAAAAAATAGGAGTTTCTGGGCACTTATATGGACTTCTCAAGTCCACTATCATCTAAAAATGTGGGAATAGTAACTCTTCACATCACATCATCCATTTAAATGCCTAGTTTTCAAGACTAATTAAAAAATTTCATCTGCAACTTATTATTTTCTATTTTCACTTGGAAAGCAAAGAAGGAGCAACTTCATGCACTTGGCATGGGCTGTACAAGTGAAATTGGGAGGATTGATTATATGGATGGATATTGATATGAGTGAACTTAATTTTCATAAAAAAATATTTATATTTGGTGCATCCTCCTTTATGAACAATCATTTTGATTCTAGGCAGCTTTTTTATGCCTGTTCAACCATGAGGGGGTCACTACTTGATCTTGTCTTAAATTTTATTGTTTTGGATTGATGGGTTTATTTTTTTCAAGTGATTATACATGATTTTAAATACATTCTCATGATTATTTTTTTTTGTAAAACTAATTTACTTTGGGAAGCCCCTTCTAAGCTTATATGTGCTCCCAACTACTCTTTTACATTCTTTGTTGTCTTGTGTGCCATTAAAAACGTTTTATGATTGATTTAGAGGGTTCCTTGATTTATTTTGTCTATTTTAAGGTTAAATTATGCATTTTAGTGGGCTAGAGGCTCTTCAGAAAGATTTCCTTATGTAATTCCATATCCTACTAAGTAAACACAGCCCAAGGATCATCTATAGGCCTTGATGACATCATGGTGACATAAATGGAGATGTGATAAGATCTCATGATCAAAATCTGCCTATTGATGAGGATCATGCTATACTTGTTTAAGATGGATAATTTTAAAGAGGCTATAAAATCCACTTCAAAATGGAGAATGAAGAATCTTTTGGTCTGGTAGTCCCTAAATGACCAAAATGAAGATCCTTGAACTTTTTTGGGAAAACATACACCATGAAAAAAAGATTTTATAACTATCTTGGTTGTTTATCCTAATATCCCTATCCAAAAAAAATCCTATTACAATTTTTAGGGGCATAATATGAGTGGAAAATCGATTTTAAAGCCTCTAAAAATGGCAAAAAAGCATTGAATTATGACAGTGATGACCTACAAGATGTTGATAAAAGGTGAAATTGAATTTTAAAGTGGAAAGTTATAACTAAGAAATAAAATTATAAGCTTTATAAATTATTTAAATGACAATATTGAGCTAAAATTATATATGCAAGGTCAAGTTTGATGTTTTGAGACCTCCTATAACTCCCTATCCATACACTGGCTTGGGAAGTGACATTTGCAATCAAGATTCCAAATAGTGAGTTGGAGGAAGGTGTTTAAAATTCAATTTGGATCATTAAATGAGATAAAGTGTGTTTTTTTATTCAAATTCATTCAATGGAAGCTAAAACATCATCAAACAAATCCCAAATGACCCATATGCACCTATAACAGGCCTAAAAGGCATGACTATTACAATCAAGGCAGAGGTGTTCCCCTTAAGGACATAAGAATGGATTTGACATGAATTAATAATTTAAAAGTATTAAAAAATAATTATTATGGTATTATTACCTAATAAAATTAAATTAAGTCATAAACCATAATTGAAAGCTCAGATCTAGACCTACAGATAGGCTTTAAGTTATTTCAGTCCATAATGAGTAACGGCCTAGTCTTAGGAATGAAGTATGAAATAATGAAAAGGATTGAGTTAAAGATTGAGAAAATTTATTAATTTTAACATATATAATCTTTAAAAAAATATAATATTTTTTTTATCATTCCCTTGAAATCCAAACCAATCTCAAAGCATACCTACAGGTGTGACTGTGAGGGAAAATACAATTGCAATAAGGGATGAAGAGTCAATCTTTGAATGTAAAATATTAGTAATATATTATTTAAGGTTGTAACATTGTCATTAATGTTATAAAATATTCATAAATATATCATAATTCATATTTAATAAAATAAATATTATATCACACTTGGATTGTCTTGACCTAAAACCTTACACATAGTCTACCTAAGCAAACCCAATGTTGGGTTTTGTGTCTTTTGGAAGGTCAAATGGAGGATTTGAGTGTAAAAATTTGGTAAATATTACCCTATATACATAATTAATATTATTAAATAGTTAATTTTCCAAATCTATCAATGCAAACCCTCTATATTTTGTCTCAATGTAGGGGCATTTTTCCATGCATAAGGATGATATAATTTGAGGAAAATTATGAACTTGTTGACAAAAAGGTAAGTAGGTCTTAGGTAAAGGTTTAATAAGCTATAAAAATCCATAAATTCCTAATAAAAATTTATATAAGTATTTAGAACAAACATGGCACCCTACATAACAAGGAATATAGTCAAGTGTGAAGGAAAGCCTTAGGGCTAGAAGCTAAATTGGATATCATCTACATTTTCAACCTAATATATGATTTAAAAAATATAAATTTATGTTTAAATAGTTATTTTGGGTGTGTTAAATCCATAAAATTTCAAATAAAACCATTCGGGGGTCAAGAGGAGCTCAAAGATGTAGGTAGACCTATTGGCAAGTTCTAGGCGTAAAATAGAACAGGGGTAAATTTCCATTTCAAGCTTTTATAAATATATTATAATTGTTTTTTGAAGTTTTTATGGTATATAAAGATATGTTAAAATAATTTTTTTTCAAATAAAGTCTCCAAGAAGCCATTTTTGGCTTAGGAAGCATTCAGACCCCACTAGGAAACAAAATGTAAAGCTCAAGTGTCAACTTTAAGTGCTTGGAAATTAAAACAAGTTTTGAATGGGAACTTGAGTCATTAAAGGAAGTTAAAGGAGTTATTTGAGGAGATAAAATTGGAATTTTATCATATTTAAATTGTTTATCCTACATGAACAAACATTAAGAGGGTTCGTCACTCCAAAACCCTCCAAGAAGCCCGATTTGAACAAAATGAGAGAGAAAGGAAAAAAAAAATCACATAAATGGATGTTTCAATCTTGAAAATTATAAATATTACTTTGATTACTCACATGAGGTTCATCCCATGCCACTGGTCCATGATTACAAGTACATGGTTATATGAAATAGGCCAAGAAAGAGCATTCAATGCTAGAACAAGGGTCCATACAGATGATCGATAGCTAAATTTCAACATGAGAAATGATGAGGAGATTAAAAATATGAATAATAGTCTAATTTAATAGTTCACATGTGTGGGAGCACAAAATGAGCATTTTTTGTCATCTAAGCTAAAAAGGCCTAATAAGGCCAAATTAAGAAGACTAATTCATCTAAAAATCACTCTTACCTTGTGTGTTGAACCATGAAACTTGCACAGAGCATAATGCATAAAAAGGGTACCAAAAAATGGTCTCACTTAGTCTTTGAAGTCTATACATTATCCTACATAGGTGGACTTGTGTAAAAATAGGGTTACAAGAGGACTAGGCCTAGTGAAGGCTCTATAGGCACAATGGGTTCTTGGTGAGAGGTTAATGGTTCTAAATATACCTTTTTATATTATAATATGATGTAATTAGGACACGCATCAAGAAAAATTATTCCAATTGAGATAAAGCCAAATTTTGGCTATTTTGGCCAAATTAGGCCTAATGGGACAAAGAGGTCTTGTGGCACCTAAGAGTGGGATTAGAGATTGTAGATAATATGCTAGTTTTAGATGATCTAAGATGATAGAAAAGTATCCTTAGGATGTAGATATAACTATCCAAGAGATATCATAATCAAATTCTTGCCTCTTAACATGTGCTAAGGAGTTTCAAGCCCACGATGAAGGTAATTTTCCAAAGGTGAATGATTGAGGAGTTTCAACGTCACATGTGAGGAAGGAGATCAGTTTGGGATGGACACATGTTCAAATTAGTTTCATAAATCCTTTTCCACATTAGTTTTCAGTTTTGTAACTGATCCTCACCTTTCAACATTTGTCTTTGTGCCTCTTCAACTTCTCTCTTCTCTCTCCTTTTACAATTTCTATAAATGTAAGCCATTTTGGCTTTGAAAAGGGATTCCAACTCTTGACATGGTAGAATCCCTACCAAAATTATACCTTTATTTGTATGTAAGCCAATGAGAATCAAGTTGGTTATAATCTAAGTCCATTAACACTATGTGTTGAAGTGATCCATCTTGAAAGTCAAGTATAGATTGAGTTCATCTTGTTTTCATGTAATCTTTGAATGTGTTGCTATAAATGACATCTCTCCTAACATGTTTCATGAAGTTTATAATTATACAATAAAATATTTAAGTGTGTATGAGTTTGGTAGTGTCATATCTGACCTTCCCTTCACTTTCCTTCATTTTTTGAGTTTCTATTTTCCTTCATGATAAAAATAAATTCTAGGGAGCTCCGTTAATGGTGTTGATGTTAGTTTGGTTGTCTTAGTTCATTATGTAAATCCAAAGTGTATGAATGGAAGCAACTCTTGGTGTATCACATCCTAGTTTAGGTTTATTTTATGTATCTTTCACTCCCTTTTCACCCATAATAGGGATTTTCAGTAGCATAAACAAATCAAGTCATATCTAGGGAGCCATCCCTCATAATCTAGAGATTCATCTCTCCTAAAAGTTCACTCACAACTTGAGAGATGATTCTAAGTTGCATCAAATTGAAGGAACCTAAAAGAGTATATTAGGGTGTACAATTTGATGACAATAATGACCATTGATAAAATTTATACTTCCATCATCCTACTATTATACAATAACACTAACTCATTCATATTAGTTATCATACCTTGTAGGTCAATATACTCATGTGTACACACATTCATGCATCAGTTGCATCATCAATTTTTAAATGCATATAAGTATGATATGGAGATCTCTTGATATTGTTAACATTGGGACAACCAAAATCAATGCCCTTACTTATAGACTAGGTCTATTTTCATAACCCAACTCAAATTTTGGAAAATATCGAAGAAATATTCTCAAGATTACTCATCACATATTCCTATTTCTAATCATGCCTTGAATGGCTTATCAAATTTTTAAATCTTAAATTATACTTCTTCCTACTTACCAAACCACCCAAGCCTTGAATTTTCTCAACATGAACACCATAATATCTAACTCTATCCCTAATTTTGAATCACAGGATAACCTTCTAGGCATATTGCCATTTTTAAACATAACTTGGAATAGAAATTGATAGGAACCAAATAGTAAGTATGAATTTTTTTAGTTGAAAAATGAATTAACAAAGATTTTAAATTATAGGGATTGAGATAAATAAACATGTTTATCAATAATACTCATAGCACAAGCTTTGATACTATATGAAACAATAAATAAAAAAGGGAAT
>JARHVA010000313.1:4840000-4972500 GCA_037957365.1 Torreya grandis
TATTGACTGATTTACTCAATTGGAATCACTCCTCATACTCAATCTAGCCTTCTACATTAAAGTTAAATCCTTGGTCTTCCCTAGGTCATAATGTTTCAAGAATCTAGTGACGGTTTTCCCATACAAACCATAAAAATATAGTGAGCACTATTTCCATTTATTATAATATTTAAGAATTTAACACTTATCTTCCATCGACCTTCCCATACAAGTAAATGGTCAATAAGTGAGACTTGCTTGAATGCAACCAAAATCAAGAAGGCTCAACCCAACCAAGGTAATGGAAGAGAATAATTAATGTTTACCAAATTTGACCCCAATTTAAATTTGGGTGAACCCCTAATATTTTAAACTTTTTATTAAAGTTTCATATGTCCTTTGGGGTCTCCTATTATCCTATATGTCCACTTGCCCTTCCCCTAGTCCTTGTTGAAGTCCATTCTCGTAATACTAGCCTAGTCAACAAAAGTCAACTTTTGTCAACCATGTTTAAACTTATTAAAAGTCTCAATTTATTTTTTAAATTTCCTAATATAGTCTTCTATAGGTTTTAATGTGTCCTCAAGTAGTAAATTAACCATTTGCTAGGTCTCATGTGTAAAAAGGGTCATTTGGCCACATTTCTAGTTCCTTAATTGACTTGTATGGATGGTGGGAGTTAAAAAATATATCATAAAGGTCAATATAAACATGGATAAGGTTAAATCATGTCAGAATCAGTCAGGTGATAGTTAGAAGTCTACTATGATCAAGAAATGGTAGATTTTTCTTTAAAATAGGAGTTTTTGGGCACTTGTATGGACTTATCAAATACACTATTAGCTAAAAACGTTGTAATAGTAACTCTTCACCTCCCAACATACATTTAAATTCTTAGTTTTCAATAATCATGCAAAAAATTTCATCTAAAACTTGCTTTCTTCCATTTTCACTTGTCAAGCAATGAAGAAGCAACTTCATGCACTTGGCATGGGCCGTATAGGTGGAATTTGGAAGAGTGATTCTGGGGGTGGATAGTTATATGATTTTAATTCATTTTCATAAAAATAAATTTATATTTTTTTCATCCTCCTTTATTAAAAATCAGTTTGATTCCAAGCAATTTTTTTTATGTATGTTCAACCATGAGGGGGTCACTATTTGAGCTTGTCTCATATTTTATTATTTTAGATTGATAGGTTTGTTTTTTGTAGGTGATTCTACATTATTTTAAATACATTACCATTTTTATTCATGTTTTTTAAATATCAAGTACTTGTGGAAGCCTCTTCTAAGCCTATATGTGCTCCTAGTTGCTCTTTTACATTCTCAGTAGTCTCAACTGCCATTAAAAGAGTTTGATGATTGATTTTTAGAGTTAATTTATGGAGGTTATGTATATTAAGGATAATTTTTTAATTGGAATGGGTTATAGGCTCTCCAAAAATCTTTTATTATGTAATTCCATATCCTACTAAGTAAGCATAGCCTAGGGATCATTTACAGGCACTTCTGACATCATGGTGGCATTTATGGAGATGTGATGAGATCTCATGATAAAATTATGACTATTGATGAGTATCATGATAGGATTTTTTTATATGGATAATTTTAAAGAGGATATGAAATCCCGTTCAAAAAGGAGAATGAATATTGTTTTGGTCTCTAAGTCCTTAAATGACCAAAATAAAGATCCTTGAGATTTTTTGGGAAAACATACACCATAAAATAAAAGAGTTTATAAATCTATTGGTTGTTTAGAATAATATACCTATCCAAAATAAATGGATATTAAAATTTTTATGGGTATAAGATGAGTGGAATATGGATTTTGACAGCTTTAAAAATGGCAAAAAGTCACTAAATTATGATAGTGATGACCTACAAGATGTTGATAAAAGGTGACATTACACTTAAAAGTGTAAAGTTATAACTATGAAATAAAATTAAAATAATTATAAATGATAAAAATTAAAATATTTATCTAAAATTATATAGGCAAGGTGAATTTTGATGTTTTGAGACCTCCTACAACTCCTTATCCATACACAGGCTTGGGAAGTGACATTTGCAATCAAGATTCCAAACAATGAGATGAAGGGAATTTTGACTTAAATTTGGGTAATTAAATGAGATATAGTATGTTTTCTTATTGATAGGAATTCAATGTATTTTAAAATATCATCAAACAAATCCCAAATGACCCATTGGCACCTACATTAGGCCTAGAACGCTTGACTGTTACAGTCAAGGTAGGGGTGTTCCCCTTGAGAACCTAAGCATGTATTTTATAGTAATTGAGGGTTTAAAAGTATAAAAAAATAATTATGATGGTATTATTAAATATAAATATGAAATATAGGTCTAAACAATAAACCAAATCTTAGATCTAGACCTAGAGGCAAGCTTTAAATTGTTTCAGTCCACAATGAGTAGTGTCCTGGTTTTAGGAATGAAGTATGAAATAATGCAAAATATTAAGCTAAAGATTGACAAAATTTATGAATTTTAACATATATAATATTTAAAACAATATAATATGTTTTTATAATTCCCTTCTAACCCAAACCAAGCTCAAATCATACCTATAGGTGTGACTGTGAAGGAAAACATAGTTGCCATAAGGGATGTAGAGTCAATCTTGGAATGTAAAATATTAATAATATATGATTAAAGGTTGGAATATGAGAATTAATTTTATAACATATTCATAAATAAATCATAATTCATAGTGAACAAAATAAATCTTATATCATACATGGACTATCATGGCCTAAGACCTTACACACAGTCTGCCTAGGCAAACCCATTCTTGGGTTTTGTATCTTTTGGAAGGCCAATTGGAGGAGTTTAGTGAAAAAAATTGGTAAATATTACAATAAATATCTAATTAATATGATTTTATAGTTATTTTTCCAAATATATAAATGCAAATCCTCTCTATTTTGTCTCAAATTAGGATCAATTTTCCATGTATAAGGATGATAGATTTTGAGGAAAATGATGAAATTAGTTAGAAAAAGGAAATAAGGTATTTTTTCAAGGTTTGATAAGCTGTAAAAATATATAGAGACATAATAAACCTTTCTATAAGTATTTAGAGAAAATAGGGCACCCTACACAATAAGGATTATAGTCAGGTGTGAAGGAAAACCTTAGGGACAAAAGCCAAAATGGAGATCATATGCATTTTAAACATAATATATTATTTAAACATAATAAATTAATATTTACAGAGGTATTTTATATATTTTCAAGCCATAAAAATTTAAAATATAACCATTTAAGGTTGAATAGGAGCTCTAAGATATAGCCAAACCTATTGGCAAAGTTTAGGCCTAAAACTAGAGCAGGTTTCAATTTTCATTTCAAACATTTGGAAATCCATTATATTAAGTATAGGAAGTTATTAGGGTATATATAGATATGTTACAACCCTATTTTTTAAATAAATTCTCCAATAAGCAATTTTTGTCTTAGGAAGCATTCAAACCCCACTAGGAAACAAAACATGGAGCTCGAGTGTCAACTTCAAGTAATTGTAACTTTTACCAAGTTTTGCATGGGACCTTGAGTCATTAAAGGAAGTTTAAGGAGGTCACTTATGAGACAAAAGTTGAATTTTATCTTATTTCCAACATGTATCCTACATGAACAAACACTAAGAGGGTTAGTCATTCCAAAACCCTCTAAGAAGCTTGATTTGAACTTGATGAGAGAGAAAGGATATAAAAAGCACTCAAATGGATGTTTCAAGCTTGAAATTAATTATGATGACTTTGATAACTCATCTGAGGTTCATCCCACTCCATTGGTTGATAACTATAAGTATAGGGTTGTACGAAATAGGCTAAGAAAGAGCATTTAATGCTATAATAGGGGTCTATACAGATGATCAAGAGCTAAAATTCAATATGAGGGATGCTGAGGAGATGAAAAAATTGAATCATAGGCTAATTTATTATGCCACATGTGTGGGAGAAAAAAATGAGCTTTTTTTGTCCTCTAACCTAAAAAGGCCTAATTTAAAGGACTAATTAATCTAAAAACACACACCTACCTTGGGTGTTGAAACATGAAAATTGTTAAAGAAAATAATGGAGAAAAATGGTAATAAAAAATGATCCCATTTATTCTTGGAAGTCTTTTCATTCTCCTACATAAGTGGACTTGTGTAAAAATAGGGCTACTAGACGACTAGGGCTAGTGAAGGCTCTATAAGCAAAATGGGGTCTTGCTGAGAGCTTAATGGTTCTAAATGAATTGTTTCCAATATAATATGATGAAAATATGAATCTTGTGA
Organism: Torreya grandis; assembly: GCA_037957365.1. NCBI lineage: Eukaryota > Viridiplantae > Streptophyta > Pinopsida > Cupressales > Taxaceae > Torreya > Torreya grandis. The sequence goes on from JARHVA010000313.1 coordinate 4,844,283, forward strand.
ATAAAAATTATTCCAATTGAGCTAATTCCAAATTTTGTCTATTTTGGCCAAATTAGGCTTAATGGGACAAAGAGGTCTTGTGGCACCTAAGAGTGGGATTAGAGATTGTAGATAATATGCTAGTTTGAGATGATCTAAGATGATATAAGAGTATCCTTAGGATGTATATATAACTATCCAAGAGATATCATAATCAAATTATTGCCTATTAACACGTGTTAAGGAGTTTCAAGCCCATGATGAAGGTAGTTTTCTAAAGGTGAATGATTGAGGAGTTTCAATGCCACATGTGAGGAAGGAGCTCAGTTTGGGATGGACACATGTTCAAATCAATTTCATAAATCCTTTTCCACCTCATTTTTATTCTTTGTAACTGATCCTCACCTTTGGACACTTGTCTTTGTGCCTCTACAACTTCTCTCTTCTCTCTCCTTTTACAAGTTCTATAAATGTAAGCTGTTTTGGCTTTGAAAAGGGATTCCAACTATTGAAATGGTAGAATCCCTACCAAAATTATACCTTTATGTTTAATTAATCCAATGAGAATAAATTTGGTTATACTCTAAGTCAATTAACACTATGTGTTGAAGTGATCCATCTTGAAAGTCAAGTATAGATTGAGTTCATCTAGTTTTCATGAAATCCTTGAATGTGTTATTGTAAATAACTTCTCTCCTAACATGTTTCATGAATTTTATGCTATTTAAATATAATATTTATGTGTGTATGAGTTTGGTAGTGTCATATCTGACCTTCCCTTCACTTGCCTTCATTTATTGAGTTTTTATTTACCTTCATGAGAAACACTAATGCTAAGGAGCTCAATTAATGGTGTTGAGGATAGTTTGGTTGTCTTAGTTCACTATGAAAATCCCAAGTGTATGAATGGAAGAAAATATTTGTGTATCACGTCCTAGTTTAGGTTTTCTTTATGTATATTTCTCTCCCTTTTCACCCATAATATGTATTTTTAGTATCATAAGCACATAAAGTCATACTAGGGAGATAGACCTCATAATATAGAGATTCATCTCTCCTACAAGTTCCCTCACAACTTGAGAGATGATTTTATGTTGCATCAAATTGTAGGAATCTCATATAGTATCCTAGGGTTAACAATTTTATGACAATGATTATGGCACATCTGATGGGACAAGGTCTGAATAGTGGGAAGATTGTTGGTGCATTTTCTCTCTTATTATCTTTTGGAAGCATCCAAGCAAGCACCAATGGAAAATCCAATTAATTTTTTGGTTGTAATTAGCCCAGGTCTTTATTATTATAGATTTTTATCAATTCTTGTCTTTTCATGTGACTTATGAAGTTGATATGGATGGCTATGAGGAGAATCCTTACCATACACCTCCCTATCAACCTTTTTATGACCCTTTCTATCCTTCTCAATAGTTCTATAAAGAATACCATCCTCCCTATGAGTCATGGTTTTCCTATGGTAAACCTAGTCCCTTTCCAAATTAGTATGATATTGTTGAACAACCATATGACCCAGTTTTACCTCAGAATTTTCATGAGGAGTTAAGTAACACCATTAGTTGGGAGGAAAAATATGAATCTTTAAAAAACTTTCTTGAAGAAGTTAAACAACCCTGTCAGTTTGTCCAATCTTACTACACTCTCATTCTCAAAATGTGTGGGAAATTATGCCAAAGTTTCTATAATTGGAAAAGCATATGAGTGTGCTAGATAAGTGTTGTGATGAAACTCTTGGTGGTCTTGTGGATTGGTTAAGAGTTTTATTTGGATTGTTAATGGACATGTAGGGGTATGTTGAGAAACAGAATCAATATGTCATTAGTAAAGGATTTTACATCACAAGAGAGGCTTTTAAACGTTGGATTGATAGGTTAGAGAGATGGGAAAATCAAGAGGCTATGGAATAAGTTTCAGCTATAAAATAACCTCTAAAAATCTATGAACAGCCTCAAGAATATGGGAAGAAAGATGAAAGCTTATATGAAGAATATCCCCTTAGTGTTACTCATCCTATCTTACCTCTCCCTAAATATCCCATTCAAAAAGTTTCACCCATATCCATTCCCATAGATTAACATCTCACTCTATCCCCAACCCATAGACCTATATATCTCTCTTCCACTATTCCTCTCCTTGAAGAACCTATTTAATCCTCAAAAGAGCCTACTAGTTCTAAACTTCTAACTTAGGACCAAAATTTGAAGTCATGGGGAAAGAAAGAGGTTAAATGAGAAATCCAAGAAGATTATGAAAATCATGAGGTGGTTATGGAATAAAATTATATTCCCTCAACCCAATAAAGCCTTATTACTAACCAAGAGTAATTTCAAGAGCTTTCTCTTTCTTCCATATCCATTCATGAACCTCTCACTACACCTTAAATTCTTTATTCATCTCATTCATCCATTTTCCACCTTCCCACCCCATCTCTTCTTACATAAGAACCTCTTTTAAAGGAAGCATCAAAGGAGGAATAAATTTCGTTTGTAGTAATGTAAGAGGATGACACAAATAATGATGAAGAAGAATTTATCATTGGAACTCCACTTGGTGTTATCAAGCATAACTTACCCTTCTTGAACAAAGAGAAATAAGACTCAAATGAAGTTATAGATGCTCATAATAAGGATGAGTATATACTTAGAGTGGACCATATGACTAAGCATCAAGATGACATGTGTGAAGAAGAATTTTATGATGAAGAGGTGATCCTCGATATGAGAGATGACAAATAAGAATGGATATAGTATATTGAGTTTATAAAATATCTTGAATAACTTTTCAAGGTTGAAGGAAAAGTATATGAGAATATAAAGCAATAAGTCTCTATGAGAGACAATGATCAAGATTGGGAAGATTACACTAAGCTCCTTGATGAGCTTGAAGAACTTTTAGCTGATAAACCAATTATCCATTCTCAAGAAATCATGGGGAGCCAAGAAATATTCTTTGATGAGGCATCATTGGATCATGTAGAAACTAAGGATTCTTATGAAGAAGCTAATGTAGTTGAAGTACAAGAAAAATTCATCTTTATAGGTGATTTATTTGAAATTGTCTTAGTTACTTTGAAATACATGCCAAGAAGATTAGCCAACACCATCAGAAAGATGAAGGATTCCAAGATAATGTTAAAATGGAAACATGTCTCTATATCCCTTCATTTTGTGAGGCATGAAGAGTTTCATATTTTCCATTTGATGTAGGAGGAATAAATTCTGTCAGGATAAAACAAGTTATTTTTTTGATTTCTTGTTATGTGTATCTTTGATTTTGTGTGTGTGGGTAAACAATATTGTTTTCCTTGAGTCAAATACCCTATCAAACTAGTTAGAGTGTCCATATGCATGACTATGTGTCCAATGGATGTGTTAGCAAGCATAACAAGCATACCACCACTAGGAATCACCAAAAATATTGAGCAAATTTGACACCAAGTCAAATTTGAGTCAAAAACTACTATTTTAAACTTTTGAGGAAAGTTTCATATGTCATATAGGGTATCCTATTGTCTTATATGTCCACTTGCCCTTCCCTTAGTACTTATTAAAGTCCATTCTCCTAGTACTAGCCTAATCAACAAAAGTCAACATTGGTCAACCATGCTAAAACTTATTAAAAGGCTAAATTTATTTTGGAGATGTCTTAAAATTGTCTTTGATAGGTTTCAATGTGTCTTCAAGTCATAGATTAATCATTTTCTAGGTCTCATGTGCCAAAAGGGTCATTTGGCCACATTTCTAGCTCATTAATTAACTTGTATGGATGATGGGAGTTAAATAATATCTCATAAAGGTGGATATAAATGTGGTTAAGGTAAAATCATGTCGAAATCAGTTAGGTGATAGTTATAAGTTTTTTATGATCAAGAAATGGTAGTTTTTCCTAAAAAATAGGAGTTTTTGGGCACTTTTACAGACTTTTGAAGTCCAATATCATCTAAAAACATGGGAAGTGTAAATATTAACTTCCCATAATCAATTTAAATGCATTTTTTTCAATAATAATGAAAAAAAATCATCTGCAACTTGTTTTCCTCTATTTTCATTAGGCAAGTAAAGAAAGAGCAACTTCATGCCCTTGGCATGGGCCGTAAAAGTGGAATTTAGAGGAGCACTTCTAGGGGTGGATAGTGATCTGAGTGAAATTAATTTTCATAACAAAAAATTAAGATTTGGTTGATCCTTATTTATGAACAATTAGTTTAATTCTAGTAATCTTTTTAATGTATATTCAATTATGAGGGGGTCACCATTTGAACTTGTCTGAAAATTTATTGTTTTAGATTAATGGGTTTGTTTTTTAGTGATTATACATGATTTTAAATACATTACCATTCTTACTATTTTTTTTTAAAACTAAATTACTTGGGGAAGCCTCTTTTAAGCTTATGTGAGCTCCCAATTACTCTTTTACATTCTCAGCTATCTTAGGTGCCATTAAAAGAGTTTTATGATTGATTTGAAGATTTATATGATGTAATTTGTCTATTTTAAGGATAAATTATACATTTTAAGGTGTTATATTCTATCCAACAATATTTACTTGTGCAATTCAATATTTTACTAAGTAAACACAACCCAAGGATCATTTATAGGCCTTGTTGACATCATGTGGCATAAATGGAGATGTGATGAGATATAATCATCAAACTTTGAATATTGATGAGGATCATGCTAGGATTTTTTAATATGGTTAATTTTAAATAGGTTATGAAAGCCACTTCAAAAGGTATAATGAAGACTATTTTTGTCTCTCAGTCCTTAAATGACCAAAACAGAGATCCTTGAGCTTTTTTTGAAAAACATACACCATAAAAAAAAAGATTTTATAATGATATTTTTTCTTTATCCTAATATAAATATCAAAAAAAAATCCTATTCCAATTTTTATGGGTAGAATATGAGTGGAAGATGGATTTAAAAACCTCTAAAAATGGCAAAAAATCACTGAATTATGACAATGATGACTTATAGGATGTTGATAAGAGGTGAAATTGAATTTAAAAGTGGAAAGTTATAAATATTAAATCAAATTAAAATAATTATAAATTATCAAAATGAAATTATTGATCCAAAATTATAGATTCAAGGTGAATTTTGATGTTTTGAGACCTCCTACAACTCCCTATCCATACATAAGCTTGGGAAGTGACATTTGCAATAAAGATTCCCAATATTGAGTTGGAGGAAGGTGTTTGGAATTAAATTTTTGTACTTAAAGGATATATATTGTTTTTTTTTATATAAATTAATTAAAGGTAAGTTAAAACATTAGAAAATAAATCCTGAATGACCCATATGCACCTACAGTAGGCCTAGAAGGCATGACTATTACAGTCAAGGTAGGGGTGTTCCCCTTGAAGAAATAAGCATGGATTTGACATGAATTGAGAATTTAAAAGTATAAATAAAATAATTATGATGTTATTATGACCTAATAACATTAAATTGAGTCCCAAACCATAATCCAAATTTCAGATCTAGACCTACATGTAGGCTTTAATTTATTTCAGTCCATAATATGCAGTGGCCTAGTCTTAGGAATGAAGTATGAAATAATGAAAAGTTTTGAGTTAAATATTGAAAAAATTGATGAATTTTAAAATATATAATATTTAAAAAAATATATTATGTTTTTATCATGCCATTGAAACCCAAACCATGCTCAAAGCATACCTACAAGTGTGACTGTGAGGGAAAACATAGTTGCAATAGGGATGAAAAGTCAATCTTGGAATGTAAAATATGAGTAATAGATGATTTAAGGTTTTAAATTTATCATTAATTTTATAAAATATTCATAAATAAATCATAATTCATAGTTAAAAAAATAAATATTATATCACACTTGGACTATCTTGGCCTAAGACCTTACACATAGTCTGCCTATGCAATCCCAATCTAGGGTTTTGTGTCTTTTAAAAGGTAAAATGGAGGATTTTAGTGAAAAAATTTTGTAAATATTTAAATAAATACCTAATTAATATTATTAAATATTTATTTTTCCAAATATATTAATTTAAACCCTCTCTATTTTGTCTTAGAGTAGGGGCAATTTTCCATGCATAAGGATGACATATTTTGAGGAAAATGATGAAATTGGTCATCATAAGGCAAGTAGGTCTTAGGTAAATGTTGGATAATATTTAAAAAATTAATAAATACCTAATAATTTTTTGTATAATTCTTATGATAAAACATGGCACCCTACACAATAAGGAATACAATCAAGTGTGAAGGAAAGGCTTAGGGCTAAAAGCCAAATTGGAGATCATATGCATTTTCAGCCTAATATATGATTTACAAGTAGTAAATTAATGTTTAAAAAGGTAAATTTGTTTCTTTAAAGCCATAAAATTTCCAATATAACTATTTTATGGTCAAGAGGATCTCAAAGATATAGGTAGACCTATTGGTAATGTCTAGGCCTAAAATCAGAATAGGGCTCAATTTCCATTTCAAGCTCTTGGAAATATATTATAATGGTTGGATTAATTTTTTAGTGTATATAAAGAGATGTGACAACCATATTTTTAAAAATAAATTATCCAATAATAAATTTTTGGCTTAGGAAGCATTCAAACACCACTAAGAAACAAAATAAATAGTTCAAGTGTCAACTCCAAGTGCTTGGAATTTTGACCATGTTTTTCATGGGATGTTGAGTCATTAAAGGAAGTTGAAGGAGGTACTTAAGGATCCAAAAGTGTAATTTTATCATATTTCCAACACGTATCCTGCATGAATAAATGTTATGAGGGTTAGTCACTCCAAAACCCTCCAAGAAGCTTGATTTGAACTTGATGAGAGAGAAAGGACAAAAAAACACTCAAATGGATGTTTCAAGATTCAAAATCATCAATATGACTTTGAGGACTCCCATGATGTTCATCCCATGCCACTATTCCATAATTGTAAGTACAGGATTGTATGGAATAGGCCAAGAAAAATCATTTAATGCTAGAACAAGGGTCTGTACAAATGATCAAGAGCTAAAAGTAAACATGAACTATGATGATGAGATGAGAAGAGTGGATCATATTTTAATATCTTAGTTCACATGTGTCAGAACACAAAATGATCATTTTTGTCCTCTAGGCTAAAAAGGACTAATTGGGAGGACTAATTGATCTAAAAAAACAATCTTACCTTGGGTGTTGAACCATGAAACATGGCATAGAGCATAAAGGATAAAAAGGGTACTTAAAAATTGTCACATTTAGTCTTGGAAGTCTGTGCATTCTCCTACATAAGTGGACTTGTGTAAAAATAGGATTATAAGAGGACTAGTCCTAATGAAGGTCTATGAGGAAAATGGGGTCTTGGTGAGAGATTAATGGTTTAAAATGTATTTTTTCCAGTCTAATATGATGAAAATAGGACTCTCATGAAGAAAAGCTGAACCAATTGAGAGAAATCCAAATTTTGGCAATTTTAGCCAAATTAGGTCTATTGAGACAATGAGATCTTATGGCACCTAAGAGTGGGATTGATGATTGTAGATAATATGATAGTTTGAGATGATCCAAGATGATATCAAATTATCCTTAGTATGTAGATATAATTATCCAAGAGATCTCATGATCAAATTCTTTTCTCTTGACACTTGTCAGAAAGGAGTCTCAAGCCCATGATGAAGGCAATTTTCCAAAGGTGAATGATTAAGGAGTTTCAATACCACATGTGAGGAAGGAGATTAGTTTTGGATGGACACATGTTCACATCAGTTTTATAAATAATTTTCCACCTCATTTTTATGATTTGTAACTGATCCTCACCTTTATACATTTGTCTTTATGCCTCTTCAACTTCTCTCTTCTCTCTCTTCTTCCAAGTTATATAAATGCAAGCCATTTTGTCTTTGAAAAGGGATTACAAATATTAGCATGGTATAATCCCTACCAAAAATTTACCTTGATTTGTAATTAAGCTAATCAGAAGCAAGCTGGTTATACTCTAAGTCCGTTTGCACTATGTGTTGAAGTGATCCATCTTGAAAGTCAAGTATAGATTGAGTTCATCTTGTTTTCATGCAATCCTTAAATGTGTTTCTATAAATGACTTCTCTCCTAGCATGTTTCATGAAGTGTATGATACTACAATAGACTCTTGAAGTGTGTATGAGTTTGGTAGTGTCTTATCTGACCTTCCCTTCACTTGCCTTCATTTGTTGAGTTTTTATTTTCCTTCATGAGAAACACTAATGCTAGGGATTTCCATTAATGGTGTTGATGTGAGTTTGGTTTTCTTAGTTCATAATGAAAATCCCAAGTGTATGAATAGAAACAAATCTTGGTGTGTCACCTCTTAGTTTAGGTTTGATTTATGTATCTTTCTCTCCCTTTTCACCCATAATAGGTAGTTTTAGTAGCATAAGCACATCAATTAATATCTAGGTAGATAACCCTCGTAATATAGAGATTCATATCTCATACAAGTTCATTCATAACTTGAGAGATTATTCCATGTTACATCAAATTGTAGGAACCTCACAGAGTATCCTAGGGTGCACAATTTGATGACAAAAATGACCATTGTAAAAATTCATACTTCCATCATCTTAGTGTTATACAATAACACCAACTCATTAACATTAGTTATCACACCTTGTAAGTTGATATACTCATGTGTACACACATTCATGTATCAACTGCATCATTAGCTTTTAAACCAATATAAGTATGATATGGTCAAAACTTGAGATTTTTAAAATTGGGTCAACCAAAATCAACACCCTTACTTATAGACCAAGTCCATTTTCATAACCCAACTCAAATTTTGGCAAATATCTAGGAATCATTCTCAAGATTACTCAGCACATGTTCTTATTTCTAATCATGCTTTAAATGGGTTCTCAAGTTGTTAAATCATAAATAGGACTTCTTCCTACTTACCAAGCCACCCAATCCTTAAATTTTCTCAACATGAACACCATAATATCTTACTTTATCCTTTTTTTTGAATCACAAGACAACCTTATAGGCATATTAACATTTTTAAACATCACTTAGAGTAGCAACTGGCAGGAACCAAATAGTAAGTAAAATTTTTTTTAGTTGTAAAATGAATTAACAATGATTTTGACTTATAGGGAGTGAGATAAATAAACATTATTATCAATAATACTCATAGGACAAGCTCTAATACTAGATGAAATAACCAAAAGAAGGGGGAATTACTAGTAGAGTATACAATAAAATTGCATGTAAAGCACACTACACAATCTTACCATGCACACTGCATTCATTATGGTAATACACAAGAAGAGTATAAAACCCATAAATGGATTGGGTCAATGAGATACTCATGCTAAGATGACCATCACTATAGGATTACATAGAAAAAGGGGTTGCTTAAATTATGATACACTATTTGAGGGGTATTGGTGTGTAGTTCCACTCTAATAACCTTCAAACCTTAAGAAGGCACTCAATTTCCCCATCATACCACATAGGGATCCTTAACCCAACTTACGAATTTGATAACCCTATACAGTTATGACTTGACAATTTATGAGGCAAGAAGGTTTTCTCAAGCCCTTGGGTATCCTTAAACAATGTTAATGACTTAGGGTCAAGATTAAGCATAACAATGAGTCATCATATTAGCCATTATTAATTATATAATTTTGATAAAAAAGAGGTACCATAATAGGTATAATAGGTCCTAAAAAGAGAGCCAATGGTCCCATCAAGCCAATTTTTGGCTTATACCAACCTTAAAATATTTATGATGGGCATTATAAAACCAAAAACCTTTAACCAACTTGAACATATAATGGTCACCAAGCAAAAGTGCACATGTTAAAAATGACACAATGTCCTTAACCATAATGCTATACAAATAAGGATTAATTAATTTGGGATTTTTACTCAATATAGGATAATCACTAGTTGTGATGATGAACCATCATTAATAGTGCTATCAAGTTAAGATTATGTAATTAGATCCCTGACCCTAAGTTTATTGCACTAATGGTTCATTTTAACTACTTAAATTAAGAATAAATGATTGGTTTAGCCAATAAAATAATGACTTATTATAATGTAAATTTATCCATTAGGGTAATTTCAAGATCATAAAATTATGCTAGTTATGGGATGTATTAATGAATAGCTAGTTGCCACCTCACATATTATTTGCACATGGCCAACCATGATGTTTAAGAAGTAATGTGGCCAAATTAGAAACATTTTTAGCTTGAAGCTTCAACCAACATGTCATGCTAACAACCATTAATCATGGTTGAATTCATACATTTATAAGTCAATAATGATTGATTCATTGATTTTTCAATTGACTAAATCTTTCACGCATGTACTACCAAAATATAATATGTTTGTATTATCAACCAATATTAATAAAAGGTAATATCAAATGTAACAAAGACATCTAATGATATAGATTCATAAATGAATGTGGAAATATGAACCACTAAAAATAATTTCATAAAACAAGTTTCCCACAATCCATAACATAGTGTGTTTACATTATATATTTTTAGCACTTACTAGAATGGTGTGGACTATCCAACTATATATATATATATATATATATATATATATATATATATATATATATATATATATATATATATATATATATATATATATATATATATATATATATATATATATATATATATATATATGATAATAATAATAATAAAGCTATACACCTAAATTTTTAAGCAATAAGTGTTCACAAGATTGAGAATGCTAATATATACATAAAATAAATACCTTAAACACCTCACAACTAACCAATATGAAAGAGAATAACATATCCACCTTACATAACATAACCTAATATCCTAAGGCTAGTTGAATAACATTAACACACACACACATATTCTTGACGTGGAAACTATGGCCTTTATTCATCAAACCACCTGGGTATCCCTCATAAAAAAAGGATATTTCCAATAACTTAAATTTAACCAAGCTCATAGGTGGAATCACTCTAAAATGAAGTTTTAATATAACAAAATAATCCTTAATATAAGGATGTAATTTATAGGTACTAGTGGAGATACTATAGAATATAATGTAATTTCATACAATAGACTACACCATCGAGTCTAAGTATCACATAAACAAGATTAATATAATATATTGAACAATCCTCAATGGTTGATAACTTTATCATATGAATATGAGCTTGAATTTGTATGCACAAGGAACCATTGTGATAACATATAAGTACAATTTTAGTACAAGGCAACCTTTAGAATTAAATCAACTACACTAATTAATACATTATAATAAAATCATAAATTATCTATATCATCTCAAATTCTTCTTGGGTTAATAATGGAAAACACATAACTTCAACATGTGACAAAATAATCAGAAACCAATGAAACATGACAAGATCCAATAGTATTGTAATCCTTGCACTAAAAGGGTATAAATAAAGTGTTAGAATAAATTTGTCAACGTGTCCTTCCCTCTTAGTGAATATTCTGAGAATTAAATTATATTTTATTAAAAATAAGTTTAGCAATGGAAAACAATTAACTAACTTAATCTGACATAAATCAATTTTGATAATCCCATTATTACTCACAAATGTAACTATCATTTTTCCCAATAGAGTAATCCTTAATGAATTAACATATAAAACATCAAACCAAAGCAAGATAATGTACATCCAAGCATCTCCTATTAAACAATATTAATAATGTACTTAATAGGCATGTAAAGAATAAGATCTCAAAATGATTTTTCAATCATTTAAACATGGGAAGCCTTATAATTCATTATTGAGGTAAAATTTACCTTTTTCAAAGGGTAAATCATCAATGAAGCTTGCATATAAACTCAAAAATAAAAAAGGTATTGTAAAATCAATACATAATCCATAAAATAACACTAATAATGTTCTTATTAAATTTGAGGTATCCTATATCAGCCAAGAGTAATCCAACTCTCATTTAATCATAGCTATGTTATTAGTTTCAACCAATTTAGTTTATTTATAACAATGCAAACATCTAAGGTAAAATGAGTATAATTAAATGCATATAACAACTAAATAACTCATATAATAAATGTAGTGTAAGGCATATAAAAGTCTAGTCTAGTCACGCTAATACTTCATATTAGTAAGTTTCAACTATAACCAACTTATTTTACTCTCACTTTCTCAAAAATTTATGTGTATGAATAATAAGGAAATTAAAGTCTTTTTTTAGTTGATAAATAATCAATGACATATGTAAAATACAAACAACCAACCAACATCCATCTTTGTAATAGGACACTCACAATTCTTTGTTTTAGGTCTTGTTTCCAAAATAGTTCTGGGAATGCATCTATTCTGAAACACTACCATATAAGTGAGTATAAATTTTAATTTTAATTTTTAATCCAAAAAATCATAAGGATAACAATAGTTTGATAACAACTTTTCCTTCCCCTTTCGAGATCAAATTACCATTATGATTTTCAAATTAGTTGATTGAACTATGTAGGTGCACTCTCATATATTTAGTATCCTGACATCCATGTAAACAACACTAAAGTATATCATTCATCACTTAAGTTGGGTAATCACATCAACATATTGGTTCTAAAGTTATATGCTATAATGTTAGCATAAAATGAATCATTATATTTCCATGTGATTGGTTTTAACACAAGGTAAAGTATATTAAGTGACAACGCAGATTCACATCACACTTAGGGGTATAAAATTACCAACTAACAACAAACATTTCCAAAGCAAGTGGTTGTGTCAACAATTGGGGAAATTTACCCCACCTTCATTAAAATAAAATATATAAAAATTTTCATGTTATAACCTTCAGTAGGAAGAACAAAATTTAAGTGATTCACCAAACCATATAAATCCAATTCCATCATAGAAAAATACCAATCCCTCTATTATGGCTTAACATATTCAATGTGGGTAGCCACTCAATCAAATAAAAAATGACATTATCTAGGGTCATACCCTATTTTTCCTTAAAACATAATACCCATAACTTTTCATACAAAAAATTCATATTTAATCCTTAATACTTACCTAGCCATGGCATATGCTTTGTTGGGAATAATAAAATATTCTCAAAAGAGAATATACCCAATAGGATTCTAATTAAACATGAATATATTAACACATGATTTAAAATTCAGAATTTAAACTTAGAAGGAGAAAAACACATGACTAAAAAATACATATATAGGGCTTTATCTTAGTATTGCTCCCATCATAGTTTAACACAAGTAGGAACATCATTTTTACTTGCATTGACCTGTTATTCCTTCCTCCTTTATATTTCCATCCATATTATTCATCTCATTTTTATTCCCCCTTCTCTCCCCTAATTTGGTGGTGGCCTAAGCAAGCTTAAAACCCTTTATTTTACCCATAATTTTCTCTCTCTCTCTCTCTCTCTCTCTCTCTCTCTCTCTCTCTCTCTCTCTCTCTCTCTCTCTCTCTCTCTCTCTCTCTCTCTCTCTCTCTCTCTCTCTCTCTCTCTCTCTCTCTCCACATACAAAGAAATGACCCAATTATGGTTGATTCAATCCAATAACTAAGAGGAAAACCCTAACATTAAATGTCTTAACTCAAAAAAATAATCCAATTCCAATGCCATAACAAGTCTATAGTAGGATTAAAGTTCCACCCATATTTAGTCTCACATTAAAGAGGAAATATTGTTTCCTTCATATATATATTATTTCTTTCTCGACCAATGTATACAAATAATTACATCATCAATTTTAGGTAAGGTGGAAATACAATATTTTATTTGTTTTCATTTTTTTCCCACATAGGCATTTAGATAACATCATCCCCCAAACCATTATGCATTAAAATTTTGAAGCAAGAAAATCTATCTTTACATATAAAAGCTAATGTGTTTAAACTTCAATGCAATGCATAAGGTCATAAATCACTTAAAATTCGTTTTAATTACACATGCTCATATCCATAGGCAAAAGCTTATAAGCTTTCAAAGCATGATGCAATACGATCCTCTTGAACATACACACACACACACACACACACACACACACACACACACACACACACACAGATATATATGTATGTATGTAAGTATGTAAAAACATAAATAAAACACCTTAGTCCTCAATACACAGACACACACACACACATAGATATGTGTGTGTGTGTGTGTGTGTGTGTGTGTGTGTGTGTGTGTGTGTGTGTGTGTGTGTGTGTGTGTGTGTGTGTGTGTGTGTGTGTGTGTGTGTGTGTGTGTGTGTGTGTGTGTGTGTGTGTGTGTGTGTGTGTGTGTGTGTGTGTGTGTGTGTGTGTGCGTGTGTGTGTGTGCGTGTGTGTGTGTAGCTCATTAGATTTGTATTTGAAAAGATTAGCCCAATTCTAACTAAAACCTACTAGGTCATGCAACTGAGCCTTATCCAAGGTGATACAATGTGTCAACTGGCTCCGATATGACAAGCATGTTCTCAAAATTAAAACTAATGCCAATATTAGACTTAAGGTTATATTAGATGTATGCTAGTAATATGAGGGCTAATATGGAGGAGTGGTTGGTCATGGCTTACACTATAACTATACCCTTGGAAAAGGGCAAGAAAAAGATATTAAACTACATTAATGAGATCAAAATATCTATACTATTCCACCTAAATAGCCCATACTAGACAAAGGAAAATTTGGATTCCACCTAGGTCAATTAGACTAGATCATGAAGTAAAAGGTCACCAAGACAAACCAATAAGGGGATTGGGTAGTGTTGTATGTATTAACACAATCCACAAAGAGCATCAACAAAGTCTCTAAGGTCTAGGTTTTAATGGAAGCACCATTCTAAGTTTATCAAAAGCTAGCATCTCAAGTCATGGAAATATTCAAGGAGCTACCAATGAACCGTTCCAAACAAGACAAGGATTTTGACCTCATGGCAACTATTTTGGAGGTTAAGGGATGCCAAATGAAATTAGTTAGAATCCATACCATCATAGCCATATTTATATATCAATTAAGTGGTCCCTCATAGATCTTTTATAGGGTTAAAATTATTTTATTATTTTAAAATTTGAATTATAGTTGTAACTATCATGAGTAGACATCATGGTCTAATATATGGGATCCTCATGATATTTGGAGGTGGGCCCCACCCTCATCTATATAAGTAAAATCCATATTTTAATAAAAGGTAAAGTTAAATTTTCTCAAAGGTGATATCATATTATAGCAAGGATTTCACTTATTTTTTCCTTCATCTCTATAGACTATAAAAGTTTGTCAAAATCAGACATTATAATAACACTTACTTTTTAATGAATACAATTCATATTTTTTTCCAAAGGGTTTATTCTATGTCTTAGTTTTCTTGCATCTTCATTTTTAATACTATTTTATGCCAGGTTAATTTGATTATTATTTAACTACTTTACATGTGATATGGTTATGATGTGCTTAGCTATTATAATGATTGTGTGAATTCTCTCAATTTCCTTTTGTAGTATTATTAATTTATGTGTTAATCTATAAATTATCATAAGGTATTTATGTTTAGTTTAATATGAACTCGTAGTACTCATATATAGTGATATTTCATATTGGAGGAATACTCACACTTCCCTTAGACTCTTACCACTATATTTTATTAGATGTATAAATTTAGTGAAACTTAGTCTACAATGGTATAACTATCGCAAGGTCACTTAGTTCAATTTTCAATGCATTAAGTTCATTATAAACCTAAAGGATTGATTTTCTACCTTACTCCTCCTTCTATTTTGTGTTTTTTATTTAAAATTGAACTACCTTTTCTCTTGTGTTTATAAATAGAGAAGCATAATACTGAAACTCTCATAATAATATTTGATAATTATACCTATGTGTGAACTTTATGTTAAAATTTTGGTGGTAATAGTGTACATCATGGAGACTATTCACATAATCTTTTTTTGTGAAGTCAAATACCTATAGTCATCTCCTAGGTTAATCATATATCATTCCTAAAATAGATGATGAAATTTTTTAGTTATCCCCACCTTCCCCTTAAGGGAGTGCCTAGTCCCATGGGCACTTCACTAACAAAGAAGTTTAGAGAAAACAACAACTAACATTAGAAGGAGGGCCTTATTGGGATTATTCACATTTTACACTAATTTTGTTTTATGATTATTTTGAGATTAGATTATTGGTAATAATGTGCTAACTACTGTTTGATTTCAAAGCATCCAAGAGACTAGTTCACCTTTTACCAAGGCTAGGTCCCATTGAGGATGATTGGTAACTTTTCCCCTAATTTTCGATAGAAAATCTAGACTCAACCAACCTAGTCCTATCTTGATTCCCATCACTTCATCTCTATAACCCATTCCAAAATTTATCTTAAGATGACATAGTTAGCTAGCTCTACCATTAACATCCCAAGATTTGTTCATGATTTACCTGGAAACCCTGAGAGGTATCTTCCTTATTTCACCACTAACATGTGATGAATTATGAAGTAACACATAAAATATTATAAAATTTCTTGCGGTATCTAAATTTATAAAATGAGGATGTGGTATGAAGGATTTTCCCCTTTACCCTAATGGACTCATCATATGGTTGGTTCTTCAAACTTCTTAAACACTCTATCCTGAGTTGGGATGATTTTAGAAAAACTTTCCTTACCTAATTTGGAAAATTGATAGACCTCAGTATCATATATTATCAATTTGATTGTATCAAAATGGATCCTATTTATCCCAATAGGGAATTAAATTTTAGGTTTCAGAACATGTATAGTTGGCTGACAGTGCTTTATCAACATAATCCTTAAGTAGCACTTGAAATGTATTGGAATGCACCAAACCCTTGGACAACCATGTTATTAAGAGTGGATGTAGACATAATATACCTATTATTTTTTTATGTAGGGGCCATCAAATTAGGTAGGAAATTAAACCCTCAAGGTCACACAATGACCCCCACTCCCAATGTGATACCATAGATGCTTACATTGAACTTATTGCCCAAGGTTAATCATAATGTTCAAATGATGTAGCTGCTCCCTATAATCCATCAAATCCCATTTGGTCACCCCATATCAAAACAACCAGGTCTCCTAAACATAGTTACTTATAAAATGATCCCTTTGACTCGACACTAAGTAACATTGGTTACAACTAAAAATACCCAAAACACACCTCAAGAGTATGGAAAGGTTGAGTTAGATGATATTCAAAGGATGATAAGAACTCAATAATGACTTCTTATGGATACAAAGAAGGTATGTAGCTATAATTAATAAATTTATAATAAAAATTCACATATCAAGGACCAAAAAAGAGATTTAACCATCCTCACAATGCCTCAAAACCTTCACCCAATAGGCTACCCAAAATTAATATCTTGAATATAATATTACCTAACTATTTTTGAGTACATAACATTGTATCACATGGGGATTAGACGGCATGGATTTTAATTAAAATTTTTAAATATTCTAGAAGTAAATGGAATAATATGAGGTGGTCCTTAATCATCTTGAATCCTCCAGCTTAGGTAAGTCCCCTAGTAATATTATGGTGTTAGAGACCATGGATTTATTTAGAAAGGAATAAAATAAGACAAAGGAGGGTATTATTGAGGTGAAATCATTTCAAAAATTCCAAAGGATCAAATACACCCTAAAAATATGAAATAATAACAAATCCCTACTACCTCAACCCCCTAATAATGGTGTGACCCCACGAGACTAAAAGGATAGGAATGAACCCCCACCTCCAATACCTCAAGAAACTAAGGAACCTACAAAAATCCATCTAGTTCAAATAAAAATAGGTTACAACATAGTGGAAGATATGAAAAATATCAAGGCCAACATTACCATTCATGAGCTTGTTTTAATCATAGAGGAACAAGATCTCCTTTTGAAGTACTTGGCTCAAAATTTGACCACATAAGCCCATCCAAAACTAAAAATAATACACACAAACATAATCATTCACAAAAATAATATGGATTTTCCTCTTTCTTATTAACCATATATTATTTTATAAATAATCTATGTAATTTATTAGTAGATTCAAGATCCTCAACCAATGTGATGCTAGTAGGGATATGTGAGAAACTCAGATTGGCCCTCATAAAATTAGACAAGGGAGTGGTCTATCTAGACATGTCAGAAGTATAAGTGATAGGTGAATTGGTAAAAATACACATCTAGTTAAATTTTTATCCTAGGATTCAACACTTTATAAAAATTCAAGTGGTGGATATCCATGAATCATATGGCATGTTGCTAAAAAAAATTGGTCCAAAGCCCTAAATGGGTATATGTCCACACATTTCTCCCATATGTGGTTTCCATGGAAAGGAGTAGTCAACCAAATAAGGGTAGATAGAAAAACCAACATGAAACATATGATAACCTAATAAAAGTACATTAATGAGAAGGTAAACCTTATTTCCTCAAACCTAAGAATCTACACGTTGAGCACAAAACCTCCTAAATTTCAAACTAAGTAGAACCCATGTCTTCTTGGCATATGGTTTCCTTATATAGATTGAGACCATTAAAAATAAGGTAGTAGGGCTATTTGTATGATTATATATCCCATAGGAAGAAAACATTTAGCATCATATAGGTTTTAACTTCCATACACAAATAACTTAGATGAGTATGAAGCTCAAATATTGGGATTATAATTTGCATTAAAATACAAGGAAGTAAAAATAAGAGTATTAATAAATTCCAAACTAGTGGTCAACCACATCAATACTAAATTTTAATGTAAGACATCATACCTCAAGAGGTATAGGCATAAGGATTTAGACCTAAATAACTTGTTTAACATGTTTAATATCATCCTTATTCCTCGATGGGAAAATTGAATAGATAAATCACTATCATATATGGTAAGAAACCTAAATACCTTAGATGTAAAGAGATACAAGATTTTTCTATGGAACTCATCCCATGTCCATCTATCCTAAATAATGTGAAAAACATTTAGGTCTTTGAGGATAACCAATGGATCATTCAATTCCTTAATAATAAGGAAATATTTTAGGCCCAAGTTATATATAAGAGATAGAGATAAACCCCAGAATGAATTACATAAAGGTGGAATCCTAAATATTTATAGGAACCATATCCCAAAAGGGATGATCTCTTTGGAGAGAGAATTTGATTTTTTGGACCCCAGTTTACAATCAAAAATACAAAATTTCAAGGATCAAAAGTGTCAAATCATTAATATCAATCCTAAAAAGGTCCTTATATATTTAATTTGGTTCTTTATTAGATGAACCATGAATTAAAGTATTTATGAAGGTTACTACTAAGATATAAGGACATGATTCCCTAGGCCTATGGAGACCTCAAGGTATTTGACCCAATGGTAATCACTCACACCATCCCCCTAAAACCTAACCAAAAACCCTTTAGGTAAAGATAAAGGCCAATAAACTTGATCATAGAGTGTTTGATATGCAAGGAAGTCCATACGCTACTTTAATTAGGGATAATTTTACTAGTATACCACTCCACCTAGGTGGCCAACCTAGTCCTAGTTTGAAATAATATTGTATAAATTATACTATGCATAGACTTTTAGAAATTGAATTGGGCCTTAGATAAATATAATTACCCATTACCCTCCTTAAAAGAGGTGATATAAATGGTTATTGGGTCTCATATTATGTCCCTTTTGAATGGATTCTCAAGATATAACTAGGTCTTGGTCAACCCTTAAGATAAAATTCAGACTAATTTCGCCACCAAGTGAGGTACATTTGTTTATAAATAATGCCTTTTAGGTTGATCAACACTAATGGATCTTTCCAAATGGAAATGGACTCAAAATTTTAAGTCCTGATAAGTAAATGTATAATAATCTATATGGATAACTCAAACATGTTTTCAAAATATAGGTTAGATCATGTACCCTAATTAAAAAAGATATTTGAAAGCTATAGAATGTATGAAATTTTATTAAACCTAAATAAGAGCATGTTTGGTGTTAGAAATGATAAACTTCTCGATCACATGGTCAAAAAATAAGGTATTACTATTGACCCTAAAAGGGTGGATAACATTTTTAGACTTACTTTACCTAATAGTGAGAATGAACTAAAATCTTTGTTTAAAAAAATTGTCATTGTACTTAAATTTATTTGTAGATTTTTTGAAATAATAAAACACTTGAATGTAATGTTGAAATAAGAAGTGAAATTAGAATGGAATGCATAATCAAAAAAGTATTTATAGGATATTATTGATGATATTATGCAAGCCCCAGTCTTGATCAGCCTGTACTATATGCAATATTTTTATTTATATCCCTTTATTTTAGAGTACACCATTAATACTTGGCTCACCCAAAGGTTAGAATGAGAAGATCACCCCATGTATTTTGTGAGTAGTCACCTTAAGGATGCCTATCTCTAATATTATATTCTAGACAAGAAATCCTACACCTTAGTCAAGTTGGTGAATACATTCAAACATCAAATCTTTTATAAAAAATTAAATGCTATTGTGTTAGGCCTAACTATAAAATAGATGTTGGGGTAAAATGTGTTGGGTGAAATAAAAGGCCAATGGATGATAAATTTACAATATTATGACTTAAAAATCAAGATGGCTAGAATAGTTAGAGGATAAAGCTTTACTTAGTTAATGATAGAGACAGAGCCAATGATTACATATACCAAGTGGACCAAAAGGGGATATTGAAATTAGATTGGTGCCCCCTGGTCATGTACTTTATACTCTATGGAAGTACACCTCTAGGACTCAACCACACATAGAGGAGGACCCTCTAGTTAAATGCCATATAATATATTTTGAAGAAATGAGTTTTCTTTAAAAGGAATCTACCTCTAGTGCATATTACAAGAAGAAGACAAAGAAATAATGACAAGTTTTTATGAAGGATTAGGATCCATTCACCCTACATCAAATGCCATGGGCCACACATTTATTAGTGAAGGATACTACTAGCCCACACTATTTAAAGATATTTATGCCAATGTACACTTCTGTAATTAGTGCTAGACTTTTGATAAGAGAGAAATAGATGCAAAAATATGATTCTATCCCATTGTGGAGTCTACACCATTCACACATTGGGGGATGGATTTCATGGGGGTAATCAACCCTAATTAATTAGCTATCCATAATTTCATTATTATGGGCATGGAATATTTCACCTACTAGTCCAAGGAAGTTGTAACCAAAAGAAGCACCACTACTGAAGTCATCAAATTTCTTGATAATACCATAACCACCCATTTTGGGGTTTGTGTCTCTTTAATATGTGATAATGGTCTTACCTTAAAATTCATAGATTTAAAATAATGGGATTATGATAAAGTTCTCATCCAATCATTAAACATAAGGGATTGGATTGGAAAAGTCCACTAACAAGAATTTGATTGAGGCCATCAATTAAATAATTGAGAAAAATCCTAGAGAATGGTACTCATTGCTAAGGTTTTCCCTATGGGTAAGCCATACTAGGTATAAACAAGCTAGTAGAATATATCCTTTCATTATATTCTATGGATTGGATCCAATCATGTTGGTCATGCTTAGGTTGCTAACATATAATATTATACAAATATTCATGGTACTATATGATAAGGTGGATTCTAGACTCTTTAAACTAGTTTAGCTAGAGGAAACATATGATGAAGATCTACTAAGCTTTATAAAACGCAAAGATATTTTAAAAAGGTGGTTTGATAAGAGAGAAAATATCAAGACCTTAATAATATTTGACCTAGTCCTAATAAGGGATAAGGATCACTAGAATAAAATCTAACATTCAAAATTTGATCCCCTCTAGGTTGAATCATACCAAATAGCTAAAATCTTGGACTATAACACCTTCTATCTCAAGGATCTCAAGGGAAAAGAGACACCACCTCTAATAAATGAGCAATTTTTTAATCACTATTTATCAATTTCCCCCTCCACCATAGTATCTAAGTAACCCAAAAAGAGTTGGTTATGTATATATTAGATAGGTTTGTTCTAGTTATGTGTTTGCATTCATTGTGTGTCTTTTCTTAGTTTTTGTGTTGCCCCTTTAGCTCCCTCTTTATTTTGTAACAATCCTCTAATGCATAACCTCATTAGTAACTTCTCTATGTGATGGAAAAATACCATAAGTATTATTTAAAATTAGTAAGACATAAGTGAAATCTCTAATATAAGTAAGTCTAGGATGGTAATTAAAACTTTTGACACTTCAGATTTGAGAGGCCAATGGTTCTAAAAAAATAGGTGGATTTTAGAATAAGCCACATCTTAATATAGCCATAAAGATGAAATTAATTTAATGTCTCAATAAAACACCAA
Organism: Torreya grandis; assembly: GCA_037957365.1. NCBI lineage: Eukaryota > Viridiplantae > Streptophyta > Pinopsida > Cupressales > Taxaceae > Torreya > Torreya grandis. Next base: position 4,866,588 of record JARHVA010000313.1, read on the forward strand.
ATTATCTAAGAAAATCAAAGATTGTCTGTGATTTAGATCTTCCTCATCATCCATTCATGCTTAGATTGGTCCCAACCCCTTAGTGAACGAGACTAAAAAATGATAATCTTTTCATAGGGAAGTTTGGAAAAGAATAAGAAAATAATGTAGAATATAAATTATGAGACTACCTCAAAAGGGATATACAAGTGATCTCTGTTGTAATATTTCTAACATGGTTAGTAGTAGAGCAAGGCCATGAATATGATAGAAGGTATCTCTATCAAGGATATGGATGCTTGTCTGGTAGTAGAACAATGCCCCAGCCATTTCCCCTCCAAGACATTAAGCCATCAATACCCTAAATGAAGCCTAATAACTAGTCTAGCCTCAATTACTTGAATAAAATCTAGCATTAAATAAAAAATGAAGATCACTTCTTACTTACATTGGTGGACATATATAAGGTGAAATCTCAATATGTAACTTATTATTGTGAGACTTTAGCACCTCATATTTTCTATTGTGAATAAAGATCCCTCTTACAATATTTGATCTATGTGAGGAGAGGAAATTAAATTGATTAGGTTCTAAGTGCTTGTAATCACTTTCCCCATAGAATTCACGATTTGTTGTGGAAAACATTCCTCCTTTCCTTCAAAATGGGGAACCCCTCTTAAAAATTACCATGAACTAGAGGTTAAGGATCCTTTAATTTTATCTTATGGGCTACTTAAATACTTATAATAATATGTCACTTTGATTTCCACAAGTAGTAACATGCCTAATTTATTTTAATTCCTATTTGTTTTTTTGTGAATCATGGCACTAACATTGAAGATACACTTCTATGGAATTTACTAGAGGGTCATTCCTTTCTTAGATTAATAGATCCATCATAATTCATGGAAAATAAAAATATCATTGATAGATAAGTAAGAATTAAATGTATTGTGTTTCCTTTTCATTTCTTACATAACATTTTTGTGAATTTCATAGAGCCTAAGAGATCTTAACTAAATCAAGAGGTAACATATCACCAATTATCAGAGTGGCTAGATCTGGAGAGAGCCCAAATGATTAAGGAGGTACCACATCATTAATAGTCAGAGTGGTCAATCCTTAGACCCATCAAATATGACAAAGCCTAGGAGATCTCAACCAAATCAGGATGCACAACATCATTATTTGTCAGAGTAGCTAGTCCCTATACCTATCAAAAATGTTAGAGCCCAGTAGATCTTAGCCAAATTACAAGGTATCATGTCACTAATTAATAGAGAAAATAATCCCAAAAACTATTAGATTTATCAAAGCATGGGATATCCCACTTGAATCAAGAGATGTCACATCACTAATAGTTAGATCAACTACTCCCTAGACCTATCAGAGATGTCAAAGCCTAAGAGATCTTGAGAGATACCAGTTGAATTAGGAGGTGTTATGTTGCCAATTATTAGTGCCTAGTCCTTAAACATATAAGATATTTTAGATCTCAAGAGATCCTATCCAAATTAAGAGGTACCATATCACTAGTTATCAAAATGGCTAGTCCTTAGACCTACTAGAGATGTCAGAGCCTAGGAAAACATGACTAAATAAAGAGGTTCAATGTCACCATTTGTCAGAGTGGCTAGTACCTGTATGTGTAAAATATGTCAAATCATAAAAGATAATAATTGAATTAGGAGGTGCCATATCTCTAGTTACAAGAGTGGTTAATCCCCATACCTATCAGAGATGTTAGATCCCAAGAGAGATTGGCTAAATCAAGAGGAACTATATTTATAATTGTCAAAGAGGCTAGTCCCCAAACATTTCATAGATGTAAAATTATGGGAGAGGCTAACCAAATTAGGAGGTAACATGTCACCAATTATTAGAGCAACTAGACCTAAGACCTATTAGATATGGTAATTCTTAAGAGAACCCAGATGAATCTTTAGGTGCCATATCACCAAGTGAAATAAAATAAAGTAGTAGTAACATAAGGACCTTAAAAGGTCAAAATAAGGTATGAATGAGGATAGATAACTAATTAATGTGTACCACATATCCTTTAGTGAAACCTTAACCTTCCTAAAGGTAAGACACATAGTACAAATTTGTGCTTAGGTGTCAAACATTAATAGGTAGACCAATGATCAGATGACAAGTGTCATAAAGGAGTTAACTGAGGAGGATTTAAGGGATGTGATTATGTTCTTACCACATGATAGGTATTAATGAAATAGAAATCTAGGCCCAATTGGATAGTTTTAAAACATCCCATCACCATTGATAAATCTAGATGGTAATGGAGGACCTAGGCTCTAAATTTAAATCTATATTTACAACTAAAGAGAAAAAAATTAAACCATCAACAAAAATTTTAATTTTTATCAAGTGAGTTACTAAATTCCTTTAACAAATGGGGAAGCATGCATGTGTTTATAAATGCCTAAGTAACTCTCATTATTAATTATCACTACATACCTTTGAGAGTGTTCCATCTCTTGGATTTTTTATTCTCATAGATTACCCTTATTTTCATCACTCCCACAATTAGAGAATCCATATTGAACATACATAATACTAATATAGTCACATTATTTTCAAACCCAAAGGGTGAACCCGAGTGTTGAGATTCCACATTCCTCACTAATTTTATCAATTTCAAGCATTAAAATAACTTGTTCAAGGTAGTCAAGTAAGTGCCAAGGACATAGGATCTAAATATGACCAATAAGTAGAGTTTTAACATGCCCTTTAGTCCTATAATAAATGTGGACTTTATAGATTTATTTACAAGTCAAAGGCATTTACCTACACTAACTTGTTCACGAACCTCCTTGACACTTTCATTTGAGTGAAAGACAAGGTCCAAAATTGGGTGTGTTTACCTAAATCTCAACACTATATTGTTGATATCTCTAAGAATGCTTAAAAGGTATATTATTCCCTCCTAGACTTCACCTTTTCTTATGATGAACTAGTTCTAAAGTTATGGATGGAGACCTACCAAATATACGACATCCTAAATGACTATGATAAGAATTCAGATGCTAAATTGGTTAACAAGGAGGAAAAAAATTCTTGCACATTCTACACCTTTTAATAGGAAATATGGGTAGGTATGGTTTTTGTTTAACTCATTATATAGGGCCTAAGACTATGCTTACATAAATGATCTATGGGTTCGCCTCCTCCATATGATCCTCATACATTCTAAAATTCTAGATATGGGAGGATTGATCAACTTTAAGTTAGTCAATACCATTTCAGATGTTGTTAGAGAGTTTTCAATGATGTCATATTGACTTCATGAAGGTGTTTAGGTGATTTTATGAAGTGCCTTGATAGTTTAAGTTACAATGACAAAGTGTGAAATATGCTTTTCCTAGGATGCTTGAAGTATCTTTAGTTTTGACATGTTTAGAGATGTTTAAGGATGATTATGGAGTATTAAGAGTGTTAAATATGTCACTAAGATGTTTTTATATGAATTTATTTCTTGTGTGCATGTGTGTATTTCATTTGGTTGATCATTATTCTCCTCTAGACATTTTGGGTTTAGTGGCAAAAATTTTAATAGGTAGTTTGATGACATCACCATTTCCACGTATGGATGAGTCAAGGGGAGTTGGTCATATGGTTATGATTACATTTGTGCCTAGATATTATGTGATAAATTTGAGATCATGCACCTAATCACATCAAAATATATTAAAGTGCAAATTTAGGCTCCCAAGAAGTTTAACAGTGTTTTCCCATAGCCAAATTTGTATGAGGCAAGAAAGAGTTGACTAAGCAGTTTGGTGATGGAATATATTGCATGTGTGGATGTTTTAGGAGAATTTTATCATATGGGTTAGTTAATTTTTGTGCCTAGTTTATTTTTTTAAATTTAAAATCATGTATCAAAGTTCATCAAAAAATGTGCATGTGTATATTTGGCCTTCCAAGCAATTATCGACATTATTGGCTCTATGGTAGAAAAATCTAAGTGAGAATATTAATGAAATTATATCTTGCACATAAAAAGGTTTTAATATAATTTTGACATATGGTTATATTCTCATATTTTAGGAGATCATCTAGTCTAAATTTGAGAATATGCAACTAAATGAGGTAAAAGATACAATTATGCAATGTTTGCCTTCCAGGAAGATTGTAATGGTTCCCATATTTAGTCACTTTTGCACTAGGTAAAGTTAAACCAAAATTTATGGAGTGAATTTACTCCAAGATTTTGAGGTTGATATGAGATGGTTCCAAGTCTTTTATGCTTAATGTTGAGTAGAGATAAAGATCATGCTTCTTCCAAGGATCAATGGTTCATTGGAGTTCGTACATCTAGATCTATGATGTGTAGTAAGTCAAATGGGTCGAAGTGTTTAAATTTTAAACTAAGTAAAGATAGAGTTCCTTAAAAAAGGATAAATGTAGTGTGTTAAGTATAGAATTAGTGAGATGAGGATAAGTGTTTCATGTTTAATGTCAATTAGAAATAAAGACTGAGCTACATAAAGGAGATCATTGAAGCACATTAAGTCAAATAGTGAAGATGAAGATCCAAAAATGAGTGATAAAAGTTAAAATAGATGTTGCATGATTTATATAAGCATCAAGCATATATTTCAAATTTGAACTATGACTGTTTTCATTTGAATATTTTAATTTTTAAAGGAAAGACTAGTGTCTAGTTTTTAGGCCATATCTTTCGATCTAGGCAGAATTTGCTCATGGTGTAAAAGGAAAAAATTTAAAGGAATATATGGTGAATATATAAATATAGATTAAAATATTTTAAATTGTGTATATTCAAACTTATGAAGGTTTAAATTTGAATATGTTTCTATATATGTTCTGTAAGTGACCCAAGAAGGATATTTGAGCTTGTTTTAATATTATTTTGATATCTCTTGATGAATTAGATATTGGGAACTGTTTTATACTCCATGAGGACCTTATGTGTGAATAATTAATGTTTTAAAATTTGTATATAGTATGATAAAATCTTAATAATTTGACTATGTATTCATTTATGATGTTCCTATGCACTAGGTCAATGATTGAGTTGTTTGAGCATACGCAGAAGTGAGTAGATTTGATTATGATATTTTGAGGATGTTAAAGGGGACATAAGGAGTGTACCCATGTAATTAAAAGTGGTCATATATTATTTTTTATTTCTATGAACTGATAAATGGGTGAATAGGTCTTTATGAGACCTATAAGATCTACAAGGGCCTATTTGAAAAGTGTAGTTGCTTAAGGGTGACCCATAGATGCTATGGCTAACCTATGAAGATTGTATTGAGATATGTATTCATATGATAAGATTAATTAAATTTTAATTCATGCATAATGGATGATCAATATGTTGATAATCATGATAGCTATATAAATGGTGAAACTAAATGTGTTAGTTTGTAGACTTGAGGGAGATTAGTAGAGAGGCCTATGTGAATGGAGAGCTAAGAGAAGGATAAAACCTTTGAAATAGAAGATATAGGTTAGTGAGAAAAAATAGAGAGAAAATATAATCATACATGCTTGTCTTACCAAGGTGATAACATAGTTCATTGGACTAAATAAGCCTAGAAGAGGCAAAATGAGTGAGTATGCTCAAGGGGTTATTTGAGAGAGTGTGTATGCTGAGAAAAGGCAAGGTAAAGGTTGTAAGTGTGCTCAATCGATGTTTTTTTGAGTATAGTAGATTTAGGTATGTGTGTATGACCATTTTGTCATTTTTTTGATGTGGTAATAAATTTATTATTGAGAAGGTATAGAGTGATAATCATAGGTCCAACATTAGGTGTTGAAGACATTAGTTAAAAGGTAGATTTGTTCATAGGTGTTATTATGGCTACTAAAAATCTAAGTGGGTTACTACCTCATTACAAAGTGAAAATTGATAAAGGTTTAATTGCTGTGAAAACTTAGCTAGATAGGTGTGGTAGCAGCTTGTGGGATTGTAGTCTCACTCGATAAAGGATGGTAGTTCCTTGATCAATTATATCTAGTCTAAATTCGATCTTGTCATTATAGGAGTATAGTCCATCTTATAGTGTTCAATAGGTTTTATCCCCTAATAATATTTCCCATGTAGATATTGTGTTGATGTGATGTATGCTCTTATTCATACTTTGGATGTATTTACTTTCATGTTTGTGTTTCTATATCAAGTTGATGAATTATGGAATGGTTTTTGAATTGAATGTGCACTATCATATACTTATTCATGTCCCCCCCTCTTAGTATCTACTTACAATAATTGATATCAGAGAAAGTCCTTGGGAGGAATCTTAATAGCTTAAAGGAGATTTTAAATTTAGTACAAAGGTAGATAATTAGTTAAAGAAAGTGAATCAGTAATGGAAGGATGTGATAAACACACTTGAAGAGAAGATATGTAATTTTAAGAAATATTCCAAAGAGGATGAGAATGTTATCAATGATCTCAAGATTTAAATTTTAGATGCTAAGACATATTTATGTTCAAAATAAAATGAAATATTTTTTGATAAATAAAATTTCCATAATAGTAGCAAAGATGATAGTAAGGAGGAAGAAGTTGATCTAGAAGCTAAGCTCATGAGTGCACTTGGTGAACTAAAAGAGAAGAAGAATAATAATCATGAAATAAGGAATATGATCAAAGGCCTTGAAGCATAGGTCAATTATCTTGAGGGAAGTTTATTAAGCATTTCCAAGAAAGAAGAAAAGAAGTATCAAGATCAGATCATGTCTATTGAACTGAAAGCATATAGATTTAAAGACATGACCAACAAGGCCAAATAGGATGAAGAGAAGATCAATATTCTTGAGAATTAGTTAAATATTGTAAATATAAATCTAAAATCAAGATAAGATGACTACACTCAGTTAAATATTGAGATGTGGTCCTTGAAGAGTTAGCATGAGCTTGTTGTAATCAAGTTGGATAAAATTGAAAAGAAACATGAGATGGATAAGTATGTCAAGGAGAATGCATGATTTGAAATAATTGAAGGAAGGTCTGTTAGAAAATTAAATGCTTCAAGGTATGCTAGTTTATTCATTGGTTTTTGTTATAGCTGTAATAAACATGGTCATAGAGATAAGGACTATAGGAGGAATTCAATCAAGTATGGACATTTATGGAGCCTTGGAAGAAGGATCAATTGTTCATAGAGAAGTCATAACTAAAATTTGTTAAGAGGTATGTTGAGTGATATTGTTTACTACACTTACAAGAAAGTAGGACATACTACTAGATTATACAAGAATAGTTTGAAGAATCACTCTGCTCCTAAAAGTCAATCAATGGTGTTGAGACCCAAGACTATCAAGGATAATCCTGATCAAGGTGGGTTTCATGATAAAACAAAGAAAGAATTAAATATGAATAATATATAGGACTACCAAGAGAAATTGTCTTCTCTCTAAATAGAAGAAGAATATTAAAATCATCATCAAGTAAAAGGTATGAATTGTCTTATTTGTTTGAATTTTCATAGAGTTGATCACATTTCTAGATATTGCAAGAATATGTTGAATGTATTCCAAAATAAAAATAAGGTGTATGGAGCTCCTAGTGTTCAAGGAAAGGGTCATAAATGGGTATGGAAACCTAAGTCTATTAGAAGAGATTAGATGAGACCAAAGATGGTTTGTTTGCCATTATAGACATAATGTAAAGTTAAGATATTTTGTTGAAAACATTTATTAACAAATATAAATAAAATAATGAAGTCAAGGATTCATTCAAAGTCAAGCAAGACTATAATACATAGAAAGGTATGAAGATATGGGAGTCTCTAGAGTTTTGAGACTTTTAATCTCACTATGTCAAAAGGGGTGTCTCTCTCTTAGCTTCAAGGAGATGCTTTTTAAAAAGAGGAAGCATTGTGGATGTTGGTTGGGTATTTTTTGATGTTGAAAGAGAAAGAAGGTCTTGAGAAGATGTGTTGGCTTACTGTGAAGGACTTTTGTCTTGTTTGCTCCCAGTATTTTAAAAGAACTAGCCCAAAGGATGAAAGGCTGTGACTTGAGGATTTGATGTTTACAAAACCTAAGGCATGTTTTCATGATGATAATTACTTGGTTTTGGTATATGAATAATGTTTTCATCAGTTTATGACATGTTTTTAATACATGATTGATCCCAGTTTAGTGTTCTTTGTCATGAATGAATGTTGGAAATATGTATAAGGTTTACAAGAAGGGAATGATAGTTTTTAGGTGGCATAATAAGATAGATGATGTAATGTTAAGAAGTGTTTGGTTATTATAAAGTTATGTGAATTTATTTTTGATAAGCTCCAAGTGTTTTTATGGTCTGAAGGTATGTTAAAGTCAAATTGAATATTTTTGAGTGCTCTCAGTTTTCTTAGTTTTTGGCTTAAGAGTAAGTATGCCTAAAATTGGTTATAGGATGTATATGTTTCATAATGTATGGAGACTCAAATTTTGTTCCATAGGTTTGTGATGGATATCTCCAAGTGTGAAATAAGTTTTAGAGGTGGATGTTGACTAGAAGGAGGTTTGTTAACTCATTTTATTTTAAGATTTTAAGGTTTTGGGCTATGCTATAAAAGTGGTGTGCCTTATGAATTGAGGTTTTAGGTTTATTAATAGGTTCAATGGGAAAAATGGGTTATCACATAAATATTCATATATATGTGAAGGCTTATGGATTTCAAGTTATTCATGTTTTACTCAAGATGGAAGCCTAATTAAAAAATCAATTTGTGAAGGAAGTTTATTGAAAAAGATGATCTAAATTATGAAAATTTGTGTGAGTGAGGGGTAATATGAGAGTGATACATATATGTAATTTAAATTATTTAAGGTCTATATAATAAAATTTGTGGGGTCTACAAGTTCTAGGTAGGGCTACAAGGAGTCTAGATAGGCCTAGTAATGATGTGATGTTTCTGCTTAGTTTATCCAAAATATCAAGGCATAACTGTTTCAAGGAGATTTATTTAGTTAGTTAAGAGAATGTTTCTTGTTTTATGAGTGTCATGAATTTATATTGGTGGTCCTTGTGATAACTTGAGATAGAAGGCTAGTAAGCCTGCATAGTGATTCTTCATGGTGTATGAAGATCTAAAGACGCTCAAGATATGAAATGGATCATATATATTATAGGGATTAACTATCAAATATTTATTGGTGAGTTTAATTATATTTTACTACTTTTATGTATTATTTCTTCATTAGTTGTTGTGCTTGGTTGAAAAGAGAGTTCACATGGAGCAAAAGGAAGTTGTCAAGGCAAGAAGAGGTAGGCTCAAGGTAAGGAGGAGTTTGTATCATATTTTTAAGATGTTCTTATCCTATTGATGTGATTTTTAGGTCCTTAGGATCAGTTGGTGCCAACTTTGTCATTCTATCAAAGGGGGAGAAGATTCCTATTTTGAGAGTGCTTGAAGAGAGAGAAAGAAGGTGAGATGTATATTATTTCATGATTGGTGTTGAAATCCATCACAAAAGGGGATATTGTTGGACATTTTTCAATGATTTCCTATTGATTCCATTAATGTGTCCAGGTGAATGGATGAAGTGCCTTGATAGTCTAAGTGATAATGACAAAGTGTGCAATATGTTTGTCTTATTATGCTTGGTTGATATTAATTTTGGCATGGTTAGAGATGTTTAGGGATGAGTATGGAGTATTGATCATATAAAATACGTCATTAATATGTTTTATATGATTTTATTTATTATTTTCATGTGTTTTTTTCATATAGTTGAATATTATTGTCATCTAAACATTTTGGGTCTAGTGGAAAAAAATTGAGTAAGCAATTTGATGATGTCACCATTACCACATGTGGATGAATTATGGGGATTTGGTCATATGGTTGTGATAAAATTTGTTCCTATATATTATTATTTATATATAAAATTATGAACCAAATCATGTCAAAATATGTGCAAGTGCAAAGTTGGGCTCCTAGGCAGTTTGGTAGTGTTCTCCCATAGTCAAATTTACATGAGGCAAGAAAGAACTGAGTACATAGTTTGGTGATGGCATATCTCAAACATGTGGATTATTAAAGATAATTCGGTCATATGGGTTTGTTTATTTTTTTTCCTAGTTAATTTTAACTAAGTTTTAGATCATGCACTAAAGCACATCAAATATATACATGTGCGAAGTTGGCCTTCTAGGAAATTATTGACATTATTGGCTCTATGGAAAAACAATCTAAGTGAGAAGATTGAAGGATTTATATATCACATAATAAAAAAAATTAGGATAATTTTGAGAAATTTTTGGATTATATTATGTGAGGAGATCATATGGTCCAAACTAGAGAACATGCAAGTGAGAGAGGTAAGATATATGACTACATAAAGTTAGCCTTCCAGGTAGATTGTAATGGTTCACACAGTCATTTTTGTACAAGTTAAATTTAAAGAAACATAAATTAATAAAATTTACTCCAAGATGTCAAAATTATATGATATGGTTCCAAGTGTTCAATTTTAAACATTGATCAGAGACAAAGATCGAGCTTCTTCCAAGGATCAATGGTTCATGTGAGTTCATACATCTAGATCTATAGTGCACAATAAGTCAAATGGGTCAAAGTGTTAAATTATTAAACTAAATAAAGATTGAGTTAATTAAAAAATAATCAATGTATAATTTTCATTCCAAGATGTATAGAATCATTTAGATAAGGATAAGTGTTTGATGTTTAACATCAAGCAAAGATAAAGACTAAGCTACATAAAGGAGATCGATAGATTGTATTAAGTCAAATAGTCAAGATAAAGATCCAATGATGAGAGATAAAAAGTAAAATTTATGGTGTGTTATTTATATAAGTGTCAAAGACATGAGATTTAATAATAGTGTTCAAAGTTTAATTTTGACTATTTTCATTTGAATATTTGAATTTACAAAGGAAATATTAGTGTCTAGTTTTTAGGCCATATCTTTCGATCTAGGTAGAATTTGCTCATGGTGTAAAAATAAACTTGTATATGACTAATAAGAACATTTATAAATATATAATATAAGATTTAAAAGTGTGTATAATAAAATTTATGAAGGTTTAAAGTTGACTATGTTTTCATAAATGTTGTACAAGTGACCCGAGAAGGATTACTGAACTTGTTTTGATATTTTTTTGATATCTCTTGATGAATTAGTTATTATAGAGTGTTTTATAATCCATGAGGAAAATATATGCACATTATTAATGTTTTAACATTCATTTATAATATTAAAAAATCTTAATAGATTTATTGTGTATTCATTCATGATGTTCATGTGCACTAGATTAATGATTGAGTTGTTTGAGCATACATAGATGTGAGCAGAGTTGACTGTGATCTTTTGAGGATGTCAAAAGGGACATAAGGAGTGGGCCCATATATTTTAAATTTTTATTGTATTATTTTTTTGTTTTATGAATTTCTAAATGAGTGAATAGGTCTCCATGAGACCTATAAGAGCTATAAGGGCCTATTTGAAAGGTGTAGATGCTTAAGGGTAACCCATAGAAGCTATGGTAGACCTATGAACACTGTATTAAGTTATGTATTAATATGATAAGATGAATTAAAGGTTAATACATGCCTAATGGATGACCAAGATTTTGATAATCATGATATCTCTATAAATGGTGAAACCATATGTGTTGGTTTGTTGACTTGAGAGATATTAGTAGAGAGGCCTATGCAAATAGAGAGCTAAGGGAAGGAGATAACCTTTTAAATAGAAGGTATAGGTTAGTAAGGAATATAAATGTTTGAATAAAATTATAAATTTTTTTATGATCATGGTTATGAAAGGTGATCACATAGGTCATTGGACCAAATAAGCTTAAAAGAGGCAGAATGAGTGAGTATGCTCAAGGGGATATTTGAGAGAGTGTGTATGGTGAGTGAAGTCAAGGTGAAGGATTTAAGTGTTATTAATGGATGGTTTTTGACTAGAGTATATTGAGGTCTATGTGTATGACCATTTGTTCATGTTTTTGATGTGGTAACAAAGTTATTTCTAAGAAGTTAAGAGTGATAATCAAATGTCTATCATCAGATTTTGAAGACATCAATTCAAAGTATGATTTTTTAATAGGTGTTATTGTAGCTAATCAACATCTAATGGGGTTTTTACCTCCTTGTAGGGTAAAAATTGTTAAAGGTCTTGTTGTTTTGTTAGCTTAGCTAGACAAGTGTGGTAGTACCTTGTGGGATTGTAGTCTCACTAAATAAGGGATGGTATTTCTTTGATTAGTTGTAACTGATATAAATTGGATCTTGTCATTATAGTGCCATAGTCCATATTGGAGGGTTCAATGGGTTTTATCCCCTACGAGAGTTTCCCATGTAGATATTCTGTTGATTTGATGTATGCTCTTGTTCATGTTTTGGATGTATGTACTTTCATTTTTATGTTGCTAGATCAGGTTAATGAATGATGTAATAGTTTTGAAATTAAATGTGAATTGTTATATATTGATTCACCCCCCTCTCTTAGTATCTACTTCCAAAATATTCTTGGTTCAATATTAATTTATATATGATTACCTATCTTGTAGACATGGTTTGTTAGACATGGTATGAAGGATGATCTCTTTCAAGACATTATATTTTATTTTTATTTGTTTATAGAGGTTATTTTTTCCATATGGTCTTCTAAAAACTATATGGACACTAGTTTCAAAACTACAACTAGGGCATTTGTAAATATTTCCACTTCATGGTATATCAAGTGATCAATGAGGCCTTGATGCCCTAAATATCATAATAAATTTGTAACTACTTAATATTATCATGGATTAATAGCTATATAGGGAGAACACCATGATCTAAATTATGATTTTCCTAAAGAATCCCCTTTGACTACTATATTTTATTTTGGATCATCTAGTAGAGTAGGAAATCACCTACTATCTAGTAGAGGGCATCTTTACCTTATATATAAAATGTTAGTGTAATGCATTCCCACCTCTCTAATCACTATCATGAACCATGTGTACATGGCCTTCTATCCAATCTAAATATGGTAGATGGGAAAGACTCCTTCACCCTATCAGGAGACAAGGTCAATTATTGGGATCCCAAGGGGATAATTAGATCTCACTTGTCAAGGTATTCATCCTACCTCAATATTAACTATGGTAATTAAGTATAAGATGATGATGAGCTCTACTTAGATGATAATGATGACTAGGAAGTATTATATTAGATTATAGTGAAGAGAGAGAAGAATGTTAATAAAGTTTAGGTAGGTCCATTTATGCCCCCTCTCAATTTTACACTATCTATAGAGGATCCAACACTAAATCCTCTTTTATATCTTGGAGGATTTTATAGGGCATCCCACCACCTTATCCACCTTGTATTATAGTTACAAATCTACCTCCTCTTGTGGCTCTCTCTCCTTTTGATCTATTTCTCCTCCAGTGGCTCTTATTCCTCATGTTTTAGTTACACCTCCACTTCTTCTAGTCACTCTTCATGCCCTAGTTCTACCTCTACCTCTTTTGATAACTTTGATAGTCTGGACATGATAGACTTAGATCTACACTGATTGAAACCATGTAGCCCAAGTATAACCAAATAAACCACTGACACCTCAACCCTAGGCCTCACAGACCTTGAGGTTCAAGATGGCTAATAGTTCACTAGTAATCCTAGAGTGAGTCTCCTAATAATCACTGACACATGTTCCCACTCTATCACCTCCTATTTATTCTATTTACCTTCCACCCCTCACTCCTTCTACCTTCCAACTCTCATTCCTATCACTCATATCTTCTATTCTACTCTCATAATCCCCCTAAGTGGTGCCTCTTATTTTTTCCATTACACCCCCTCTATCTTCACCAAAGTACATTTGGCCTTGATCCACCAAAACATCATTGCCTCTTTGTTCCCCTTTACTCCCTGTATTTCAAAACCTAAAATCCTTTTAGTATCTTCCTTAGGTGTACCTTTATTAGTGAGCATGGATAAAACTATCAAGAACATACTACTAGTGTTAGGAACTCTCCAAACATTCACTCTAGTTAGTTTGGTTCCTCCTTTAATAGCTTCAATTCCTCCACCACCATCCCTTGTAGTTCCTTATATAAAAATCAATACTTCTACTACATCATACAAAGCTAACCTAGGTAAGGGAGAAGAGGAATTAGAAGGAAACTCATATTAAAAATCCAACATGAAAGCATTCTACTCTATTCTAACCTTTTCTATAGGCCTCAATAGTTCCTTTAAATGCAACCATATCACCTTGGTGCATTTCTCCCTAGACACTTATTTAAAGTACCCAAGGAACCATGGGATTTATCTTTAACTAACCCATCTCCTCCATACCATTTAATGACACTCTATAGAGGGTAATTCTACACTAGGTGAACTTGACCTAGGAGAAAGGTAGGTTCAAATATTACCTTGGGCCTCCCCTTTTGTTCTTCTTCATTTCAATCCTATGACTCCTCTACTTCTACTATTTTTATCATTCACCCCATCCACTTCCTCTATCTCCCCTACACCTTGTCTTCTATCCTTCACCATTATTATATGCACCCTTCCTACACCTCTCATAATCTAGGGAATGGTCCCAATCATAGTCACTAGATATGAATACCTAGGGTGACCTAGGTGTATAAATTATCTTGGATTGAAATTCATGAAGCATGAAGAGGACACTAATGCATATATTCATCTAAGAGGGAAATAAGGTGGTTAGAGGACCCATCAAGACATGTTCTCCCTAATCGAGGTAAGGAAATCAACTAGGCATGAAATGATGGCTAAGGACCCACTCTCCATTCCTTAGGCAACTCATAATATGTACAAAAAACTCCTCAAGGACATGAAAATATAGGCTTGGACCTTGGAATCCCATGTGTAGATTTATTTTGTAGTTTGGTTGATTGTGCTATTAAAAAATGCCCTCTTAATACTCTTCCCAAATCTTGGGAAGGTAGAGGAGATTATGGTTGAAATCAATGTGCTTATCCAGTGCTTATCCAATGTACCTAGAATTATTTTGGATATGATTTCCAAGATAGACAATAAGTGTAGGAAGTTTCATGTCGTAATCAACAAAGGCATGTTCCTAGAGTTGAAACTAATGGGAACCTTAGACTTGGGGTTTTATCAAACATAGGCCATGAACATAATGGATATTATAGAGGAGTGGTTTATCATGTATCACACTATAATTGGACCCTTAGAAGAGGGAAATAAAAAATATTGACCTACTTCAGTAAGGTCAATATCTCTATACTATTCCACTTGGATGGTACCCTACTAGACAAAGCAGAGTTTGGAGTTCACTTAGGTCAATTAAACTAGGTCATGAGGGAAAAGGATTGTAAGGAAAAATAGAAAGGGGCTTAGGTAGTGAATGATATATCAGTGTAGTCCATAGAGAGCATCAACTAGGTCTCTAGGGTCTAGGTTTCAATGGAATCACCCTTATAAGTCTACTAGAGGCTGGTTAATCAAGCCAAGGTAATCTTCATGGATCCCCCAATGAATTTTTCTAAGATAGATAAAGAGTTTGACCTCATGGAGTCCATGTTTTAAGATAGGTATTCTAGATCAAAACAATTAAAATTTGGACCTTCAATGTATCAATTAAGTGGTCCCCTATAGATCATTTATAGTTTGAATCAATTTTTTGTTTTAAAATTTTAATTATAGTTGCAACTATCATGAGTGTCCATCATGGCATAAGATGGGATACTCCTTATATTTATATGTTATCCCCATCATCATATATATAAGGAAATGTCATATTATAATATATATTCAAATAAAATTTGATTGAAAGTGATCTCAGATTATAGCCATGATTTCAGCTTCTTTTTCCTTCATCTCTCTAGATAGTAAAATTTGGCCAAGATTAATCATTATAATGGAACTTAATTTTTAATAAATAAAATTCCTATTTTTGTAAAGGGCTTATTTTGTTTCTCAATGTTATTTCATCTCATTTTTGAATGCTAGTTAGTGTTAAGATAATTGGATTAATATTTTACTACTTTACATGTGTTATGGCTATGATGTGCTTAGATATTTCAATCACTATGTGAATTCTATCATTTAACTTTTACATTACTATTAATTTATGTGCTTGTTTATGTTTAGTTTACTATAAACTCCTAGTACTCATATTTAATGAGAGTTCATATTGAATTCATACTTACTTTTCTCTTAGAATCTTCCCACTATATGTTCTTGGAGGTAGAACTTTATTGAAACTCAATCTATAGTCATATAATTGTGGCAAGGTTTATTGGTTCAATGATCAATGCATTCAGTTCATTTTAGACCTAGAGGCTCACTTTTTTGCCTTAATCCTCCATCTCTTTTATGTTTTTTCTTTAAAATAGAACTACCCTTTCCCATTTTTTTTACAAATATAGAATCATAATACTCAATATCTCATAAAAATCTTTGAAAATTTGACCTATGTGTGAACTTTATATGAAACTTTCAGTGGTAATGGTGTATCTTTTGGAAGCTATTCATTTAGACTCTATTTGTGAAGTCAAACACATACAGTCATGCCTTATAACAAAGAGTATGATATTCCATATTTATACCAACCTTCCCTTTTAGGGAATGCCCACTCTTATAGGAATTTCATGAAGAGAGTTATTTTGAGTGAACAACACCCTTGAAATGATCACAAACCATTTAATGTTTCAATAGGCACATATAGAACCCACTAATCACCAGAAGTTCATGGGTGGGTATTAATTATATTAATACCTTTTTCTTCATATGATAATCATGCCACACCCCTTGTCAGGGCTTTTTCATAATTTTTCCCCACTACATTTTCATGTAACCTTCACCTTATTTCATGTGGTTCTCTAGGTACATTTAAACTAGTCAAATATTATTAGGTTGGCCCACACATGATAAATTTAAGGATGGGATTATGGATTAATTTAGAACCAAATCCTCTATCCTAGATGGTTTCATCACTTTGGTTGCAACTCATGGCATAAAGATATAATTTATACTCAAATAGTGCTTGATGCTGATACATGGGGCCTTTAACATAATTTAGAGTTAGGTTCATTATTTCACCATGCCACATATTAATTTAGTCATTTATTATGAATTTTTATCATTTTTGTACATTTCCTTTCATTTAATCTCAAATATGGGGTTGGGGCACACTAAAATACACCTTCTTATGGTGATCTTATATGTTTCCTACACCCACCAGTCTTTAGCAATAGTATTTGTATCAGAGGTGAACTAGCCATTGTCCTAACTCATGATGATTTCCATAATTATCTTTAAGTTATATAGTCTATGGGATATAATTATATAGACATTATTGAGTATGTATTTCAATTTCATGCATTTAACATAAGGGGGATTTAATTGGTTTTCAACAGAATCACCACTTTCTTAATTCCATTCTAAAATCTTATGTAGCACTTAATAAAGTGCATATATTCATTATTGGAATATAAATAGGGTATATGAAGTAATTATGCATAATTTTAAACCTCAAAAATCTCTATCACCTCAAAGTATGTGTAGAACTTTATGTCTATTACCTGAATGCCAATATTGAGTTGAATAAACAAATGTTGCAATCAAGTCTTGTTCAAAATTAACAATACATATAGTGAGGGTTGTATCATGTAGATTACCATATTGTGCAAGGGATATACAATAATAATAAACCTTAGTGCTTGTGTCCACCAATATGTCACATACAAACCAACTATTGATGTCTACATCAATGATTAGTTCCTTCTTGTAGTATATCTTTTGGGATGCTTCATTATCATGGTATCATGCTAGATCCATTTTAGGTATATTAGTTAGTTTATTTCAATCATATTAATTTGATATATTCTTTATATTTGTAAGAAATACTTTGTAGTACATTAGAGCTAATGTTTTTTTAAATATTATTAACCTAATCTTCATGTATTTGGAGTTCCATCTAAACCTTCTCCTTTAAATACAAATAAATTTTAAGATCTTATTGAACATTCTAAATCACCTCAAAAGCTTTACATAAAACATTTTGTTGGTGTGAGACATATTGGAAAGGGGCCATTGAGGCACCTTATCTTAACATTCTACCAATCAGTATTTTTTCTCATCCCATGCCCAAACCATCTCCTAGGGATCTTTTGTAATGTGTATATAAACGTCACTAAGTTAATCACATGCACCTTTGGGGGCTTATTCTTATTAATTTGGGCCTTTTACCCCATTTGTTTGAGTTGAAATGACATCAAATCATTATTGCACCATCTTAGGCTTGACCTTGTGATTGATCTTTGCATATATGTTTTAACATTATTTAAACTTTTGTGTACCATGAAAATATCCACAAGTATGATTTTAGTGATATTCATGATTATAGTGGTTTAGTGACCCACACTTATAACAAGAGCATTATGGGAACCTTTGCCCTTACCTTGTCTACCAACACAACCCATGTAACCTTATTTCTACCCATAGTCACTAAAATATTAGTTAGGAGTCAAAAAATATCCTTAGTTAAATCTCCTTGGATAAATGACCCAATAATGACCTATCACATGAATTTTTACCATACCTCTTGAAGTTCATATATCACCAAACAATCCTCAATGTTGCAGGTGTAGGAAACATAAAAATTATAATATAGGGACACCTTGTTCTAGGTTGGTCACTGTAAGAGAGTGAAATTACACACATCATGGTCATCATTGGAAATATCACATGAGGTTAATAAGGTGTAAATACTACATCTTGGGAAAACTTTCTCATTATGGCCTTCCACCTAATAGTCTATGCACCAAATTCCACTTCACATTTAATTTATGATGTTGGATATTAGTTTTTGATACTTTTATGCAATTGATAGAATTTTCACCTCTATGAATGGGTTGACCCATGTGTCTAATATTTTAATGGATTCTAATCTCAATGCTACCTCTATTTCCTATGTTGGTTCAATGAATGTATTAAAACTTTTGGTGAATTGAAGTTACACAAGAAATGCTCAATGAGACATTAATGATTCTACCATGGATGAATTTCATAATATATGTTAGACACTAAGGATTTGAACCTAGATTAATATGTTTATGCTCTCTCTATCAATTCTTATTTTATGTCCCCAAATATAGAAATACTCTATTGCTCAAATTCAGGGATGTTAAACTCGTTTGAGAATGTAGCTTTTAAGAGGTCATAGTGTCTATTCATATGATTTTGATCCATTTTTTGTCACTAAGTATGTTTATGATCTCATAAAGTGGTGGAATACTAACTCACATTAAGCTCCAATAAATACACTCCCTTCTTGTGATAGGTAAGCTTTCAATTATGAACATGCTCAGTGGCATACTCAACCTCATGATAGTCAAGCAAGCTCAATGACATCATATAATAGATATGGGGGTAGGCACAAGTGTGCCCAAAGTCTTTATGTCTTGTTTTACTAGTGATCTACATAAAGGTATGTCCAAACCTTGACTTTCACTTATTGGTGGGATAATTCTACTAGCTCCTATAATAGACTAAAACACTTCTCCTCCAACCACTTATAGGGTCTTACAATGCCTATCTTTACTCCTTATGTCCAAATAATTATATGATGGCCTATATCTCATCCAATTGGTGGAATACTATATTTCATTGCTAACACATGTTACACTAGCTGGGTAAACATTCATTCAAGTGTTGGGTAAGGAATCATCTATTATATTGGAATTCCTTAATCATTATGAAATAAATCTCCCTATATTGCCCAAATATGTAGTGTTTTGGTTATCATATTGTAATTTTAAGAGAAATGTACAATAATTTTCTTCAAATAGATGGGACCTTGGCATTCCTTTGGAAGTATCTTCTCATACTCATTCCTATTCATGTTTTACACTAATACTTTCAATCCTTTGTTAACTATTCCATTCACATATTCCAAAATTTAACTATAATATACTTATTCACTAACATATCACTAAAATTTCCTTCCATACTCACTTGAGGCACAAATAAGGATGGCTAAGGTTGATTTGGGTTAGTTAGAAATGGTGTGACTGATCATTATTATACATGACTTATCCCATTCTTATGGATACTAAGAGCATATTTAGTGAACATTAATCAACTCATGAAAATAAACAACTATACTTAAGATAATAACATAAAACACATTAATATCATCTAAAGATAACCCTAATAACTATATAATTTACACATATCTCTATCCAATCACTTATCTACAAAAATATATTCATAATTCAATGTATAACAACATTAACAAGAACACAATAGTAGTGTTTTATGGCCTTATATACAAATAAAAATATCACTACAATGTCTTTTTCCCTTAAATTATTAATCCATTATTATAATGTTTTTTAGGGTTACAATGTTCCCTTATGAACTTAGAAAATCATCTTCCTACTATCTCTTAAAAATTATACAATATTTTGTTATCACTTTCTCTCTATGTAGGACTCTCGACAACACTTTCTAATTTCTCCATCAGATCCTTTCTCTCTTTAGATGCCATCATTTTATATATTATCCTAAGCCTTAAAAGTTACTTGTAAGCATAAAACCTATTAATTTTAATAATTTACATAATAGTTAATGCATTTATCAAATATAGGTATGTTACCACACCATATTCCACCATTTAGGAACTATCCATCAAAACCAATCTATTGGTCACAACTTCATTGTTTATCCTCAAAAGTATCCATTGTGATTTTCAAAAACAAATGGCCTTTACATGTCTTGATATCATACTTTTGACATATTTTCATGTGAACTAGGTTTAGTTGGCTACTACCTATGTTTTTGGGAGACTATGCTGGTCATGCATGTGTGGAAATGATATTTATGTATGTACCACTCTATACTCATTTTGGACACTAGTATTGGTCTCTAGTTACAATGCCAAACACACATTCTTGGGATTGGGAAAAAAATATACACCATGGTTTTTCTATGTTTGTATATGCCATAGCCTTGATCAAAAATTGAAAGTCTATTTAAAAAATGAGGGTAAACATCACCCCATAATAACTAGGTTTTCCATCCTTATACAACCCACTAATTTATTCTCCTCATTAAAAATTTCCTTCCACCTTTTTCTTTGATCCCTTATTGGTGCTAGGTGTCTCTTCTTATTTCCTGGTGATATTTTGTGTGCATATTTATTCATTAATTTCTTATAACTATTAACACACTATTATACACCTAAGATAACACCTTGTTATCCACATTTTATTAGTTTTGGGTTTATCTTAAGATTCGTCCATTAGCTTCTTTGTATTATGTACAAAGATAATTGTGTTTTTCCTATTCAAATATTTTCAAACTCCTTACCTTATCAATTTTTACTTTGGAAACCTTTGTGTCTTAGAATTCATCATATATGTGTGTGTCTATCCTTGATTTTTTAACATAGTTGTATTATTTTCACTTCATCTCTTCTACATTGTTACTAGTGGACATATGCTTATTTGATTTTATTTTTCCCTTTAATACATTTACATGGTCATACTTATACACACCTAATATTGCTCACTACATTATTGCATCTAAAATCACTTAACATTATGTTAATTACATCTTATAATCCCTTAATTAATATATTTAATTTATTATTAACCCTTCCTAGATAATAATATAATATCCACTACATCTCCCTTTACAATACTAACCTTACACTTCCTACATGTCAAATAACCATGCCATTACACCCTTATTGAACCATTATTATCCCACTAATATTTTATTTCAATAATTTTGGAATTTTAAATTAAAAATTGACTTGCCTCTACTAAATCCTCCTAGAAATACCATCACTAATCCTTAACTTAACCTTCATTAACTAATCTAAACATATCTATAATTCCTTGATACTCTCCTAGAGCCCTACACCACATCTTCTAGGATTTTCCATGGAATTTGTAATTCATTTTATTTTAAATGAGTCTCCCTCCCCTATGAATTTTTAAATTCCTAAAATAATCTCTACACTTGATTTGAATCTAATATTCATGAAATATGACCCTCCATTCTTCTCACCACCTTCTATTTAAACACCCTTCATCCATACATAAGCCATGTATAAATTGTTAAATCAAATGCTTACGGATTAGCTACTCCATTGCTTAAAGTCTTGAGCTATTCATTGAAATATAACATTCAAGGTATAAAATATATCAATTTTATCAAATTTAGGGCACATCTAATGTATTTTGAGGTAAATTCATTTCTTAGATTAAGGTATATTTTCTCTTATTTTAGTAATTTATTTGCATCCAATTTCCTTTCATTTCCTAATCAAACTATTTATGTGATTTTGGATTGAGTTTTTAGTGAATTGGTTTACTTGAATTATCATTTTTTATTTTAATTATCATTTCCAAGATTTTACAAATACATAATGTTAACCACTATTGGAACCATCATTTAATTTTATGTTATAGAGTTGTTTTTAAGCTTAAAGGAATGATTGGAGGAGAAAAATTGTTGATAAGCTCCCAAAATCTCATGATTTCCACTTCTAGGTTGAAAATTTGGAATCACTCTATGGATATGTGAATTTTTCTTTTCTAACCATGAATTTATAGTAGATAATTGTGACATCATTTTAACTACTAATAGTAACCATGATGTTTAGTATATCCTTTTGTTTATACTTTTAAATATTGCTCCTAAAAATCTATGATCTTATTTACATTTCTCAAGATATTACTGATTGTAATTATGACTTAAATTCTATCTATGGTCTATGTTTCTAATTCAAACCCATGACTAAAAAACTGTGACACAAAGTTCTATAGGCATGACATTATTCATTTTAACTATGGATTTATCTATTTTTATATTCCAATTTTGTAAGAATAAACTTTTAGTTACATAGTTGTGACATTAAAAAAAATAAACACGTCATTGTTGATACTAAGAATAATTTTTCTTGTAATATTTTTTAGGTTAACATTAAAAACTTTGTTATTACTACCTATTATTTTTCACTAACTATTTATCTTCAAAATAAATTATTTCTATTTTACAAAGTTTTTTAAAATGGGTGTATGAATAATAATTTAATACAAGCATCAAATATTTAAAAATGATAAGTTTAAAAAACTATGATTCTTTATTCCTATCCTATATCCACCTATTTGTCATCCATTTTGGTAGAAATTTGAGAAAGTATTTTTCTTTGGCTAAGTTGATTGTTCTATCTATTCTACTAACTTATTCATTTTAATGAAGTTATGTCTATCAATCCATGACATTATTTATCTATCCCATGACTTTATTACTATATTATGTAAATTAGTCTTGTTTATGTATCTATATCTGTAGAAATGAAGTCATAAGTATGTAACCGTGACATTATGAATGAGAAATGCAACATTGTTAGTCTACATTGTGACATGTCAATTATAATATCACATTTATGATATCACAATTTTGTTTATCTATCCATGATATTGTCCTTTTTTGCCATTTTTTTTGAGATAACCTTATTTCTTAAACAATTTCATTCCTATGTAGCTGTAATTTTTAAGTATGTAAATGTGACATCATTTTTTTACCCCAAAATCATCATGAATATAATAAATTTTGGTTTAACACCTGTTTTTAGGTTTTAACCCCAAAAAGACTAAATAAAACTATTAATCCTCTATTTTTATGCCAATATATAGAATACTTGACATATTTAAACACATTTGATATATTTGATTATCACATCATAATTTGGGGCTAATAAACTTTTTTTCTTAAATTTTAATTCAATTAGTATAATTTCTAACTACATAATTGTTACTTGAGGCTAAAATGACATATGTTTTCCCCTTTCACCTATAGGGAAATTCTTGGGGATCATAACCATCAATAAACCTCTAAATATTTGTTTTCTAGGGGGAAAAATGATGTGGAATTACCACTTACACACATTTTTAGTGTTAGGTGGACTATGACATGAATTTCATCACCACAAATAATACCACACTCTATGTTCTAGCATAGTATAAATATTAAGGTAAATTGTATCTAAGCGAATAAAAACTCTCCATATAGGATTATTTTAGGTGAGAAGGTAACACTCAAACACACATGCATCGCACAACACCTTATATGGACCTTTTCCCCATGTATCAAAAGTTGTTTAGTGGAATCCATTAGAGAGATAGTTTAAACCTAGATAAAGAACCCGTAATCCCAATAGGTATCTATGATATGGAAAAAAACATTCCAAGATATCATTCATAAAGTACAGATGGTGAGAGAGGGTCGGGTGACACGAATCGAACCACCTCTCATCATGAGTGTTTGGTGTGATGTGTGTTTAGTTTCACTCCCATGCTAGTCACTATAATTATGTTTATGACTTGATTTATATTCTTTTAGTGTTTTTAATACTTGCATTTTTTGATTACCTTAACCTTAAATATAAACCAAACCTAGTCAAACACTTGAACCTCAGATGAGCAAAAAAACATATCAAAATCTTTACTAACCTATCTCCATCCTAACCTATCACTTATCATCATCCTTCATCGTATATCATCCCATCATCACACTTAACCTCAATATAGTCATTTTTCACTTTTTTAGAACCCATAATTCATCCCAAAATTATCTAAGCTTATCATAATAAACATCCTACCTAAGCTTTCCTAGGAAATTGATCTAGCCACAATCCAGTTAAGGCTTAACTATCTTCATGGAAATTTTAAGACTTAGTTATATCCACTAATATAATATTCACCCATATTATAAACCTCCCATACACCCTTATTTATATTAGTCTAACCCACCCACATCACCCATTTATAGCTTAACAACAACACACTTGACCACCTCATCTATATTGAGAAAATAATCTTATCCAAATTTTATGTTAGTTAAACCCAATTCACATGGTTAGATTCCCTTAGTTAAAAATATTATTTATATTCATCATAATATTATTAACAACACATCATTCAACCCAACCTATCATTCTATTAAATTAGGCACATGTCATCCTCTTATTTAGAAACCTACTTCTTTATTAGATTAAGACCTCATCATCCCTTTGATATAAACCTATGACTCTACTAGTTTGAACCACATGTTGTCTTATATCCCATAACACTATCTATTTTAATCTATGAACTATCATTACCCTATTACTCTACTAGTTTGAATTAAACACAAATCATGATCCCATCATTATGTTGGTCTAAACATAACACCTATTGATACCTTTCTATAACCCGTCGTACTTCTATTCTAAATCTCAAATCCATCATTAATTTATAAGATATGATACTTCACATAAATTTAATACTTGTCTTGAAGAATAAGAATTCTAAGATCTTATTGACCATGAGAATGAGGAGGAAGAAGAATTTGTCAATGAAAAACCCTCACCTATGCCTATAAATATAATTAGATTTCAATCCAATAAAATAAAATCCATCTTAGAGGATCAAGTTTAAAAGGACTGTAAAAGGGTCATGATTGATCAAATCACCTAACAAGTCAACTCTTTAGCTTCTCTGATAAACTCTAAACTAAATAAACCTACCTCAACTAGGATACTTTCTAGAAACATCCTCTCATATATACACTAAAATTAAGGAAACATTATACCTAATCCAACATCCACTTCAAATCCTTTGATGGATATTTATTCATTCATAAATGGAAAGCTAGGAAGGATTATCTCTAAAATATGGATACATGAGCACATTATAATAAATACAAAAATGAATACTTATGCTTCCATCCCCTTGACATGAGCATTATTTGTGTACCTTTTCCTAGGATTTTGAACCTCCAAACTTTGAAATGTATAAAGGAAAATGGAAACCTCATGACCATGTCAAAAAATTATTCATGTATTGCCTTGAAATTACATATAATGATACATATCGTATTCAATGATTAACATGAACTCTTGGTGGACTAGAATTATAGTGATGCATGTACTTACCCAAGGTAACTATTGCACCATTTGGGGATTTAAATGATAAATTCATAAAAAAAATATCTTATAATTTTGAGCATAAAATCACCATGTTATAATTATATAATGATAATCCGAGAATTGGTAAGAGTTTAGCATCATTTCTCCAGTGATGGAAAAACTTGGCAAGTTGGTTCCTTTGTTCAATTCCTAAAATATTATTAATCAACATCTTCATCACCAACCTTGATTCATAATAGGTCCATCACTTAAAATTCATTATGATACCACTTTCAATGAAATTATTGATAAAGGAATTTAGATAAATAAAACTCTTATAAAAATGGTTTCATAAAGCTCTATTCTAATAATAACCATAATCAAAGTAATAATACCCCTTCATAAGTCCCAAATTCCTCATCAAGAATAAGAACATTATTAGAGATGGTTTATCAAATACCTGACATGTCCAAACATTCCACATTCATATTTATTCCTCAAAATCATATAAAAAAACATCCGATATTACCATTCAATGGGAAAGGCAAATGACCACTTCAGGTAGTGACTATATACTAATATTAGTGAGCCTATCAAAGATGTCTTAGAGAAATGAATGGATACAATCATGATTACCCTACTAGAACTTAAACCCTTTGATGATAGTAAATCATGTTAATATTGGTTAAAATAAGATGAATATTTACACTATAAGCATGTCAAGGGTCATGACATGAAGAGATATATGCAACTAAGGAACTATGTTCAAGTCCTTATTGATAAAGGATACATAAAATTTGAGGGAGTATTGGAATCTTATTATAAAAAATAGTAGTTAGGTATTTAACAAGATCCCTTCCCTAAGTAATATCAAAATCCAAAGGGTATGACTATTGATCAAGGTCAACTTTCATCCTCCAACCAAGTCAATTATCAACAAATCCATATTAGCATAGCTATCATGTTTCTACCATTAAAAAAAGAGCCAAGGTAACTTGATAGCCCAAAGTATCACAAAATATTGTTATAAAAATCAAAGGAGCATCTTATGATTGTGATGTCACCATATGATATGGAAAAATCATTGTCATGGGGGTACCTTCCAATGCCACACCTCAAAGAGATCCTCCTAAGCTAAATATTTCCAAAACATTATCAAAATTCTTAGAGGTAATTATTAAATTATACAACAATTTTATAAGACTCCAACTCAAATCTCTATTTTGGATCTTATTAAGTCCTCATTTGTCCACTACAACATCATAAACAAAATCCTTTATGAGTCTAAATTACCCATAAACATTCATGCCATAAATTTCAATCCCTTATTTGTCACTTGTATTCATCACAAATATTTAATTTTACCCACTAATAAATGCCACCAATATACCCTAATCATAATTGGCCCTCATATATAGAAGTGTCTATTGAAAACCACAAAATGCCACTAATACTTGTATATGGAGGGTCAACTATAAATATTTATAACATTAACTTGATCAATAAGTTTTAATATTTTGAGTTTTTAAATGGAAATTAATTAATCATGATTAAATTTTATGATGAAAATAAGGGATAGTAATTAGGAACTATTTATCTCCCTATTTTAGTGGGTCTAATTGTCCATCAAACACTTAACCATGTTGTTGATTTTGATCTACCCTATAATATCCTCCTAGTTCAACCATAGATTCAATAAATTTGGATTGTTTATTATACTCTCCACTATTATATCAAGTTCCCACACTTTTGGATAGAATTAATAAGCTATGGTGATTCACAATAATTTCAAAATTACCAAATGATGGAAGGAATTGATTATATCATCTATTGTATCAGCACTGAGACCATTCCATATGATAAAAAAATATAAAATTTATGTCCATCCTGATGACTTATGATATAATTATATTCATCCTAAGTTTACCAAACATCCAACATTAGTAATCTTACTTTATCACCCCATAGTTATGTATCCCTCACCAAGAAGGAGGACAACTTGATAGCCTAAAAATTTGGATCCACATCATTTTATATCTTAGGCCTATTGTTAGAAGAGTATATTGAATGATTATATGATTCATGGTTGATTGAATAATGTTTCACCTCCTAATTTTATGATCCAATATATTATAAATCTAATAACATGTGACAAAATAAGATATAAAGGAAAAGTATTAAGTTATCAATAACAAGGCATCTTGGAAGTAATCCTAACTAATAGTCATCCATTACATTGAGGCATAATATATAAACCACTTAGAATTAATATTTACCATGTTATTATGGATAATTATTTATTTTTTGAGGATTTTTTATATGATGAATATGTTAAGATAAATTCCATTCATATTCACTATGAAAATATTTCTGCCATGAACCTATTCAATGACACCTTCTGTACCATTAGTGTTTCACTTCTCCATCCTACCCTTCTTGACTAGCATAATCATGAAGAGAATTCCTTTGACATTTTTAAAATTAATGAAGTGATCATCATATTCATGGGGATTCAAGATTACATTCCGTCATGAGAACATAAGAAGGGGGTTGAGATTTATTCAAATTCTTTAGCTTATTTAGAGAATATTTTGATATAGTAAATTAGTTTAAATCGAAAGAATTGATATAATTTCCCAATGACATTTCTCCCAATAATGACATGAGTATATTAGAACTAAACCTTATTTCCTCATATAGTGATTCTCTTATTATTGAATACAATGAGGCTTACGATAAACTATTCAAATCATTTATAGATGTCTTCCAATCATATTAATAACACAACTTGCCTTCTCCTCTATTATATTTATAGGATTAGTCACCATCCTTAGTCAGAAAAACTATTTATGTAAACATTATAACTTAATATAACCCTCAAATTATGAAGTTGGGAGCTAACTTAACCCTTGAGTAAAGAGAAATCCTCATTTCCCTTCTCAAGTAATTTATTGATATATTTGCCTAGTGTTATGCCAACATGTTAGGCCTTAACATAGCTTTGGTTATTCACCATTTAGTGGTACATATAGAAACTAAAATAATTAAACAAAAACTTCATAAAATGCATCCAAATGTAACACTCCTCATTAAATAAGATATCCAAAATTTACTAAAAGCTAGTTTCATTCATATAATTGTTCACTGCTAATCAATTTATAAAATTGTCTCTATTGGAAACCACAAGGATGAATTTACATTGGTATCTACTTTAGGGAAATAAATAAGTATTTTAATAAATATGAAATATTATTGAATACTATTTATATGATCATGGATTTTATTATTAGTTATGATATTGTCACACTTATAGATGGATTTTTTGGATTCAATGAAATCCAAATCCCACCAGAAGATAAACAAAAAACTTCATTCACAACTCCATAGTGTACTTTTTGTTATTAAGAAATCCTTTGGACTCAAAAAAGTTTTCATTAATTATTAAAGAGATATGATTATAATATTCCATGACATGGTGCATGACATTGTATAATATTATGTTCTTGACATCCTAGGCAAGTGTCAAGCATGAGCTGACAATCCCACAATTCTGTAGATGATATTTAAAAGACTTAAATAATATATAGTTTTTCTTAAACATAATAAGTGTATATTTGAGGTCACATCTAGGAAACTCTTGAGGTCAATTGTCTCTCATTGAGGTACTACATTTTATATAGCTAAATTCAAATTTATTAATGAAATGTTTACTCCTAAGAATATTAAACAACTTCATATCCTCTAATGGAAATTAAAGGCAATGTATTGTTTAATCTCACAACTTGTTGATAAATGTCAACATTTCATGCATATATTAAAGAAAATATATAATTTCCACTAGATTATATAATTCCAAAATGATTTGTAAGAGATAAAATAATATTTGTTAAAAACTCAAATAGTTGTACCATTGACACTTGGAAAACCATTTGTCTTCTATATCTCAGATACTTAATGTGTCTTATGATAAATTTTATCACAACATGATGTGAATGGAAATGAAAGTAAAATTTATTATCTTAACATGAATCTTGTATTTTATGATCTAAACTACACTTCTATATAAAAAAGCATGTCTATTAGTTATGTTTACTTCCTAAAATATTAGGCATTACATGCCCAATAATCATGTCATGTTCATCATAAATATAAATCATCTGTGATATTTTTTGTCTATAATATGAAATCACTAGAATAATGGCCAAGTGGATAACTCTCATGAGAATATTTCACATTGAGTATGTAAACAACAAATCAATCATATCAGATGTCTTGGTGGATCAATTAGTAGAATAATATTTATATAATACATCTAAATTAACAACATTTATTGATGAATATATCATAAAAGCTAAAGATTACCCCTCTAGGAAGTTATAATTTTATGGTTCCTTCACCACTCATGGTTTAGGAACTATCATCTTTCTTATCACTCCTCAAGGATATTTTGTTCCAAATTATTTTAGGACAAGATTTTCATGCACTAAAAACATTTAAAAATGCAATTCCATAATAACAAGCCTCTAGTTATCTTGTTAATAGAACATCCAACATCTAAAAGTCTATGGTAACTCCAAACATATTAGTAAACATGTCAATAGTGAATTTTAGACAAAGGATGATGAATTTATCCCATATAAACAAATAGCTGACCATTTAAAAACACAATTTCATTATATATCCTTTGAGTAAGTACAAAGGGGAAGTAATAAGAGTGTTGACATGATGGAAACTATTAGATAATTACTATAGATGACCCTTGATATTCACAAAAATAAATTATCAGTGGAAAACATATTTCAACTTCTCCATTAGAAAGAAGACATATTAACATGTGTGTAAATTTTTTGATCCCATCCCTCCTTCATACCAATAAATCTACACCTATTTCCATGATGACAACCTTCCATCAAATATTAATTGCCATCACCATAAATCATCATCCAAAAATACTCTCATTACACCATCATTGGTAGCACACTCTATTTTTGAAGTTATTATGTTACTTTTTTTATATGTATAAACTTAGATGAGGCCATTTTAGCTATCAATGAGATCATTGATAAAATATATGGAGTCTATGTTAATGGGATGGTCCTCGACAAGAAGCCTTGTTCAATTATTTTTGGCCCACCATGGATAACAACACATGTTAATATATCCATAAGTGTGTTGATTATCAGAAATATGGGGATATAATTCATGATTTGTATGTAACAAATTAAGATAAATATACATCTTATCTCTCTTAGTATATTTAATATAAAATAAGTTAAATAACTAGCATCTATTATAATACTGTTTATATCAGGAACATGACCAAATTAGATCTTTTAAACCTCTTTACGAGGTACCTTACCACACCACATCTAAGGAGACGGTTCTAAGGCCTCTAAGAAAATGAATATATGAGATAACCCTAGCTAGGCCTAGGTACATAAAATAAAACTAATATAGTTTTAAAAAATGTTTATGGCACAAAGGGGGATGGTTTAACAAAATGATTCAAGGGATCATGATATGCAATTGGGGGCCTGTATCACCAAAAGTGGAGGATGGAAAGTAAAGAAAACCATATATACATACATACATATATATAGACACACACACACACACACACACACACACACACACACACACACACACACACACACACACACACACACACACACACACACACACAGATATATATATATATACATACATACATACATACATAGATATATAAACATATATATACATATATATGTATCTATATGCATATATATGTACATACATATATGTATATATATGTACACACACACACACACACACACACACACACACACACACATAGGGATCATGATAGGAAATTGCGGATGTGTATCACCTAAATTGGAGGACAAAAAGTAAATAAAACCTTATATATCATGATAAGCAATTGGGGACCTATATGACCTAAATTGGAGGATGAAAAGTAAATAAAATCCTAAAATTAGTTTTTAATAGGGTTTTATTTACTTTTCATCCTCCAATTTTATGTTCTTATATAGGGTTTTATTTACTTTTCATCCTCTAATTTAGGTGATATAGGTCCCCAATTGCCTATTGTGATCCCTTGATTCATTTTGTTTTTTAACGATCCCCCTTTGTGTCATACATACATACATACATATTTATAGGGTTTTATTTACTTACACACACACACACACACACACACACACACACACACACACACACACACACACACACACACACACACACACACACACACACACACACACACACATGCGCATGCACACAATTTAAGCATAAAGGTAATGTAAGTTATGAGTTATGAATTAAACACATATTACTTATACAATATCTACTTATTGAATGTAATAGTGAGAGTTAATAACAGTAGTTACCTTCAACAAACATGTCAAGTCTTAATATTTCCATTAGCCAATGATGATTTTTGATAGTTTGGTGTTAATTTTTAAGGATCACACTATAGAAATAAACTCTAAGATAAAATACTTATACTTTGCATATAAGGCTTTCCACAAGACAAGTTAGATTCTTTCCAAGGAAAATTCTAAGCAATACATCCTTCAAATGTATATTTAGTATAATTTTGAAGTAAAATGATGTGAAAATAAATGTTTGATTTTTATTATATTGAAATGAGCATTGTATTTATAGCAATAATTTTTAACCATTATAGAATTTGAGCTGACAAGATCAACCAACATGATCTAGTTTGTTATAAAAACTATGTTAGGCCTTAAACTAAGTCAATTAGGATGACTTAGTGTAGACATAGAATTCCTAACACCATTATGTTGAAATTTTCAATCTTACTCTAAATTTTTGAAAATTTAAAATTTAGGCCAAAATCATTTAAACATGCTAAATGGTTTGAACTTGTTGTATACAAGTGCTAATTTGGGCTAATGTATCATTAAATAGGGCAATACATTTTATGTGATTATTAACTTTTCTAAAATAATTTCAAGTCAAAATGATGAAAATGCATTTTCGTTCTCTGGATCACTCTTTTCTTTTAATTTAGAAGCATAAAAAATGTGCATGTGTTATTTTGTGTCAATAATGTCCTCAATGGGATAATGATCTGTATGCAACCTACATCACCTTCTAGTTCTTGTCTAGTCAAATTATGACCCAGTAATATGGCATTATAACTAGTTTGATTAATTAAGTGAAACCAAATTTAAAAAAATTGATTAAAATTTGATTAATCTTACTTAGACAAATTAAACCAAATTATGAGCTTAAGTAAGAATTATATGGAAGTTATTGAATGTTTCATTACTAGACACTGATTCATATTATCTACATCATCAAATGACATCATTTATGGGGTGGCATTAATAATCTATAAATGAA
The DNA here is from genome assembly GCA_037957365.1 of Torreya grandis. NCBI lineage: Eukaryota > Viridiplantae > Streptophyta > Pinopsida > Cupressales > Taxaceae > Torreya > Torreya grandis. The sequence goes on from JARHVA010000313.1 coordinate 4,899,847, forward strand.
ACAAATATTAGGATTACAGCCTCCCATACCTCTTTAATTCCCCTTCCTCCCAAATCATTATATGGATATTTATGGATTAATTATGCAGAATTAGATTATTACATGGACACACATCTTGATCTTGAGATGGATGGTCATGGTTGATCCCGATCAATTTGGAAAATCTATAAACAAGAGTTTCAAGATCACTTTTATTAAGATTCATTTGTGTAAACTTATAATGTACGACTCCCTCTACAATCCATTTGTGAGTAGTGTGATAATTATTTATTTGCAATAAGATAGCTTCATTAATAGGCATAGCATTGATTTGATATTATGAGCCTAATTTCATTGGTGAGCAAAATATGATGGAGGAGCTTTTCCTTGCATCATTATTGAATAATAGAGCACTAAATCAAGGGGTAAATCACATTTTAAGGCATATTTGGGTGAGGGGATACTCTTGGGAAGGTAATCTATATCTAATTTTTTTTTTAATTTACTTTTTATTATCATTTGTAAGAGCTTGTTGGAATAGATTGGCTTAGATTGTTATGTTCTTATGCATTTTCCTGATTTTCATGACTAATGCTTAATCTAACCATATTTTTAATCCATATCTACATACTGGTATGCCTGATGGGACCTTATGTAGCCCGTTAAATCAAATAAGATGCTTTGGAAATATTATAAAATATTAAAAGTGTTTAAAAATCCTTTAAAATCAATTTTTAGCTTCATTTTCTCATGTTCTTGACATTTTTTGTTGACACACAAGTCACACAGTGACCAATGTGGGTTTTGTATAACTGGCATCAATCCAAGCTAACCAACATTAGCTAGGTTGAAGGGAAGAACATAGTTAAAAATCACATTCATAGAGCTTTCCTCAAAATTATAGTTTGTTATTTTTGTTTATAAGTCTCTATTTGAATAAATATTGAATTATCTAGAGTTTGTTTTGGATATTTTATACTAACCTTAGGCTAAAAAAAGTATTTTGATCAAATATTTTTGGCTAAGGTTTCATAGGTGATTATTATCAATCTTTTTTTACTTACATTAGTTATTTTATGATTGACATTGGTCTCATTACAACTGGCATCAGTCACTATTGATCGAGGTCAGTATCTATGTTTTAAAAAAAGAGAACCTAAAAGAAAGTTTTCCAAACATACTTATTTCATTTATTAATTATGCTTGAAATTAGGGGAAACTCTCTAACCTTACAAGACCCACATGGAAAAGTGACAAAAATTTGAGCATGATTTAAGTCTTTAACCTTCACTTTGGTGTTTAAAAGGAACTTAGATGGTTTGTTAATTTATTTTATAAAGTTTTTAATTTTTTTTACAAACTAAGGCTAAGGGCCTAATAAATTCATTAAAAATTTCAATTTGGTTCTTAAAACTTACACTTATTTAAATTTCAAGTTTTTTAAAACTATGTTGTTTTCTAATAAATCATCTATTACTTGTTTGTTGAGAAAAATGAAGAGTGCATGTATGCTCTCCCCATCATCTCCTTTAGGGAACTTGGGTGACCAAAAGTGTATTTTAATTTTGATTGTGCATTTATCCAAGGTGTGAGAATAATTTGTTTTAGGATCTCCCAAAAACCCGTATGGTTTAGATGATCTTAAAACAACCTCTAAAGTCTTTTTACATAGATAATTTATTTTATGTAATTTGGGTTATGGAGGGGAGTTCATAGCCTCTGCATGAGTTATTTAAGGAATATTTGACCCAAGGTTTCATCTCCCATCATTATTTAAACCCTAATCCATGGTGGGTATATACATCAGGGTATGCATACTATGAGAGCCAAGGGGTTGAGTAGCTAACCTCTCATTTCATAACCAAAACCTAAGTAATGTCTGGTTAACTAGGGGATTCCACTAAGAAATACATAGATTGAATCTCTATACAAAGGAATATACATTTACATAATAATTTAATTGGTATGAACTGAATTGATGTGAGGCATATATAGTGTTATCCATGCTTAGGACCATCTAGATGGTTAGAAATTTAAATTTTAGAACAACCCTACTTTCCATGAACATATTGTTGATACAGGGTGAGCAACCTAAAGGTTCATGTCAATGTATAATCTCTTGGGATAAGGTGGACTATAAACCTTACTATGTGCACTTTTATTTTTATAAAAATAATTAAAATCCTCCTAAGAACACACATATAGATAGATTTCAACAATACAATCCAACCTTGTTAGTTTAGGGCTTAGGATGATTTACTTAGTTGTATTTGTCTTTTCCTTTAATTTCTTGGTCTTTATTTGAGTCTAAAACTTGTTTGTGAACATAACACATCATAACCAAACACATTTATTATCCACCATTTCTTGAAGAAGGAAGCGTTACACTAGTCAAAGCCAAATCATCCTTTGCCTTCTTTAAATCCTTATCTTAAACATTTTTCTTCTATTATCTAAAAAATGTAGTTATGTTTCTCATTTGTGACTAAACCATTTTACAAAAATATTTAAGTCTGTTGATAATTTAAATTTAGAATTTCACCTTTATAAGTTATAGGTCAATGTGTTAATTGGTTTTACCATTAATAATTAGTTTGAGTTAAATTGGGTTCAATTTACCATTTGGATTGAAGGTCATTTATAGACTACTCATCATCTAATCATTGTTAACTTAGGTCATCTATCATGTTTCTTACATTGTAAGTTATAAAACACATTTTATTCTACCTCCTATTACCATGTGGTGGTATTGTGTTGCCCATTTGGTTTTATTTCTATACTTATAAATTATTTCATGTTTTCACATCTTGATTTTCTTAGTTTGCATTGTCATCTTCCTAATCCAAAGGGCTTTATTCTAATTTTCTAGTAGTAACTCATCGAAGTTGAACTACCTTTTATGCTATTCACATATCTCTAAATCTAAATTTTGGTGTACTAGTTTTCACTATAGGTTTTTGAGTTAGCATACCCTCTTCTAATTAATATGATTTTAATCTATACTCAAGGTTGAGTAATTTTGTGAACACATTCTTCTAATTTTTTTTACTATGCCACCTCCTTATTATTATAGCCTATTTGTTACCTTGTCACTTGTTTGGAGAAATTTAAAACACAAACCTTGTTTAAACATTTTCAAAACATTTTTTAATCTTATGATATGTTGAGAACAAACATTTATAGACATGAATCGAAGGCACACATGTATTTGGGTCTCTTATGACCCTACTTTTGAGGAGGAGCACTATTATGATAGTTATAACAATTATGTGGTCTTTGAAGACATTCCCATGACTATAGGATCTGAGGAAGACTATTTGGAATCTCAACCCCAAGAGAACAAGAATGAATCCCTCCTAAGGTTGATTCAATTAGGTGTAAGATTACCATCATATTTTCCTATGGAAAATTCATACCTTGGTTAGGGTATATGAACAATAGTGAAAACAATTTCTCATTAATATTTCAAAAACAAGTGTTATTTCTTCTATTAAATGGAAAGAAGTGATTATAGAATAAAAACCTAATGATCAATATCTTGTTACAAAGATAAAAAATATAAGTTAATGATATGCAGACTAACTTATCATAGTCTTGATAGAATCTTTAATTTTCACTTCAATCCAAAAAGATGCTTACAAGGAAAAAATTAATGTGGTTGAAATAATGTAAAATTTAGTTGAGAACATAATAATGATAGATAAAAATTTCTCAATTGAACACCATAATGCCAAAGAAGTTATGTGAAATACTTCACTAGACATAGAGGATACATTTTTCAATCATCAAGAACCTCTTGTTCCTTTTCCAAATGAAGGACAAAAAAATTTTATATGAATTGAATAAATCATACAAAATAATTTATCTAGTTCATCTAAAGCAATACATACTTTGGTAAATAGACCATGAACTCATGAAAATCAATAAAACATGTATAATTCAAAGTATCTGACTTCAAATAATGTTAATCCACCTAGGAATTAGTGGCTCACTTACTTGAATCAAGGAGTGAACCAAAAAAAAGTCACAAACCATAAGGTGTGTATCCCTACCAAATCCATGAAATAGGGGCACATACCACCCCAACATAATTATGTTCTACGCATAAATGCACCAATCATGCAAGTGTAGAATTTCATGAAAGAGATTGTTTGAGGGTTGGTGATTTGAAATTGAATTAATAAGTAAAAATTTGGTGAGATATGTCCATATCCATTTAATTTTAGTATTCTCTAATTCCCCTTTACACATAATTTTGAGGAACCCAAACTTGACAAATACAAAGGAAAGGGTGACCCTTGTGAACACATTCAAGCATTTTATGTGTTATGCCAAGAGGTAGATTATATTAGCATTTTCTTTCTTCAATTGTTTCCATAAATTTTACCAGGACAAACTTTACACTATCTTCTTAAGTTACCCAGGGGTCGGTTGTGGATTAAAATGATTTATATGAAAAAAATTTCAACCATTTCTCATACAAAATTAAACATGAATTGACCATTGTTGACCTGTGAAAATCCAAACAATGAGATGGAAAAAGCTTCATGACATATATACAGTTATGGAGAGCATTAGCTAGTTAATTTCAACATAATTTGCCAAAAAAATAGTTGGTAGACATTTCTTCATATAAATTACACCCTGAGGTCGTGCATAATCTATGACTTGATTATGAAAACACATTTGATGAAATTATAGACAAGGGTATAAATATTGAGAAGGAACTTATTACAAAAGGCCTTGTTAAGATTTATTCATAGGGTCAAACATCAAATCATACCACATATCTTAGTCAAATAGTCATAACAAAAAATCCAAAGGGCTTCAACAATAATATGAACATGGTCAATAATGGTGTGACTAAATTAAGACACATACAATAGTGTAGGCTCCACTAGATCCAAATGTGCAATTAGCACCACCTAGTCCACCAACCAATTTATAAAGAGTTCATCCATGAAGGGCATTCCACAATAAATTTAGAGTCTTTAGCAAAGTTTGAGAGATTTTTGAGGTAGTATTTTAAAATCCAATAGTAACTAACCTGATTATATGGCCTATATCGAGGCCATTTCCTATAGATCAACCCAAGCTAGATTGGTATAACGAAAATAAATTTTGCAACTTCTATCATGTTTTTGGTCATGGTATGTATCGTTACATCTAATTGAGGCACCTTATTAAATATTTGATTAAAATTGGTGAAGTTAAGAGAAAACTTGATCCATAAGACACTAATCAGGAAATGGGAATCTACAAAGATCTATTTCCTTGACATAATCAATAGCATCCAAGGAAGAATCAAAACCAAGGACAAAATTAGTGTTAAAATCAGAATCAATTTCAAAATTTTAATCAATCAGATCATAATCATGATCATAATACCCATATTAATAATTGGGGCTATAAAGGCATGCCTTATAACTATAACAATACCATAGGATGCATTTTTGTGAGCCAAATTACCACTGTTACTGTTAAAACCCATGAACTATCCCATAATCCTGATATATTAGACCAATTTTTATATGGTCAACACCCTTTCCCTGTAGTAGAGTCATGTTGAGTTCATGAAATTCTATTGAGACTCTATTTTCAAGGGTTACTATTTTTAGACATCATCCTTATTCTAATTATAATGGCTCCTCATTGACTCAAAATTTCTCCAATACAACGTATGCTCATGATTTACCCTTTAAGGCCCTTTGACATCATATTCTAATTATAATGACTCCTTGACACCTATAGATTGTGCAATCACAACTAGATTCTCATGAGTTACTCTTTGGGGCCTTTTGCCCTCTTTTTTTAACATTAAACCCAACAATAACATTATGCCTTTAGATCTAAAGCCAAACACTATGCCAACCAAGGTCAAGCCATCTCATCCTAATGTTGAAAAGACTTATAGTCTATCATACGAATTGAGTAAAACCCTTGTGTAGTTTTCTATTTTGGATCTCTAGCATACATCTAAAGTCCATAGAAATATTTTGAGCAACATTTTACAACAATCCACTATTCCCAATGATATAAATCTTTAATAATTCCAAATAATATTAAGGCCTTTTTATTCATTTTGATAGTTCATATTTGATCAAAAATACATCTCTACCCTAGCTCTGAGCCATAAAAACCCATTGTATATTGAGGTCATCATTGAAAAACCTAATAACAAATGGGTTCTCATAGATAATCATTTAGGTCTAACCATATTGTCCCACAAATTGGTACAAATATTTGGCTATAATATAAAGTACATTCATCTAGAGATGATCACCATAAAGGATTATGAAAATATTGAGAGGGAATCTTTTAGTACCATTTATTTGCCAAACATTATTGGGTCTATTTCCCATCACACATTATTGCATATTGTGGATATTGAGTTGCCTTATAACATACTTCATGGTCATCTTTGGATCCATTAAGTATAGGCCATTATATCCAACTTGAATTAGTGGCTTAAGTTTCCCCATGATGGGATCAGGGTTATTATTCCTATCAATCTACAACCTTACCAATATTGTAAACATTTGGACGCTGAGTTCCACAATTATAACTATTGTCTAGGTTTTAAATTCATTGAAAATAAGAACAAGGAAATAGTTTTACATCCAAAAAAATCCATTCATATCAACCTTAGTGACATTTCATCCACTTTGGCTGATCCATTTCCCACAACCCTTATAAAATAGGTTATTATATAAGACATGGGCATTTCCACATATCGTATTAAGGATGCCTTCCATGTTCCTAAGTTATTAAAGTCTCAAAAAACATTTGGTAAACCCAAACATTTTAAAATCCCTAACAGACCCAACATGATTTATCAATATAAAAAAGAACAATGGCAATCACCTATGGTATTTTAACCTACTACTTCACCAAAATAGGATTAAGAGGCTTTCATTGAAGGAGATTGGTTATATTATAATGGTATTATTAATTTCTTTTAGAATCCAAAATATCTTATCCCTAATTATATCATGGACAATTTTAATTATATAGGAAAAGGCTTTGGTCCATGAGCATAAGGAATTTTTGAGCATTTATCAATGAGAGCAGCTAATTTAAATCATGGTCTTAGATTATACAACTTAGGGGTTACCTCATGACTTTTTATATTGATTATTCTGAATCAACTAGTGATGAGACTCTTGGTAGTGAAATCACATCCTATTATATCCTTTTTGATGAGCTTGATGACTCAAATTTATTTGATTCAAATGTGATTATGACCTCAACACCCCATTATTCCCTATGCCTTTGTCATCCAAAACTCATTGATTATGACTAACAAAATTCAATCATACACCTTGATGAATTATAAAATTAAGAATATATTCTAGAATACATGGGCCTAAGATATGGATTGGCCATTGGCAATCATAAACAAGGATTCAATTTTTCATTGGTTCCTCCTTCTTACTTTGGAGAGTATGCAAACTTTTTTGTTCATAATAAAGTTAAACTATCAAGGTCTTTAGGTGAAATCCTCTTTGAGGTGCTTTTTGATCAAGGAAAAAGTAAAGATAAAGACAATCCCTTGAGTGAAAACATATTTTAGGTACTCTTAGATGAGAATATTTCATCATACCCAAAGGAATCACAAGGCCCATGAAGTCCCAGCTCTATATCTAGTACTAGCATTGAGTTAGGATAAAAACAAGTTTTGAGCGTCTCACTCTTAAGTTTCCTAAGATATTTACTAGTTAACCATTAACTAATTTGGTGAATTTGGATTCATCGTATTATATAGATCTCTAGGATGAATAAAAAGATACTATAGTAGAATGCAATGATCATGATCACACATTGACTACTATTATTGAATATGGCTCTACACTTCTTGTAGAGAACAAGGTTCAAGTGAACCTAGGAACATATGATAGTAATAAAATTGTTTATATTGGAGCTTCCCTTACTGAAGAGTAATGTGAGCATATTATATCCATTTTGATGGATTTAATTGATATTTTTTCATGGGCATATTCAAACATATTGGCCTTAAACCCTCACTTGGCTGTGCATTGCCTTGTCATTCATACAAATGCCAAGCTAGTTAAAAAAAAATTGAGGAAGATGCATCCATGAATTGCTCTTTTAGTAAAATCCAAATTGGAGAAGTTAATATGAGTAGGATTCATTATACATCTACAATATTCCAAATGGATATCAAACATAGTTATAGTTAGTAAAAAGCCATATGATATACATCTTTAAATCGATTTTAAATATATCTACAAATCATGAACTAAAGATGATTTTGTCCCAAAATCAACATAATCATTAAATCTACTATTGGGTATGAGATCTTATCCCTCATGGATGGATTTTATAGATACAATCAAATCAAGATATCCAAAGAAGATCAACACAAGACTATGTTCACCACCCCAATGGGAACATTTTATTATCAAGTCATGTTATTTAGATTGAATAATGTTAGAGCCACATATCAGTGTGTAATAAATATCATCTTTCATTACATGATGAAAAATATTTTTGAGGATTATGTTGATGACATCTTAGTTAAATTGAGAACACATGGTGGACATCTTAACATTTTACAAATAATCTTTAAGAGAATTCATGAATATAAAGTCCACCTAAATGCTAAGAAGTGTGTCTTTGGAATCACTTAAAGGAAATTTCTATTGTTTATTGTATTGAAAATATGGATCAAAGTTGACCATACTAAGGTTAAGTTCATTGTTTAAATTCCTCCACCTTCAATTCTTAAATAACTTTGAAGCCTATAAGGAAAGATTAAATATATTTTTAGGTTCATTTCTCAACTACTTGATAATCACCACCCATTTACTCATCTCTTGAAGAAAGAGGTCATGTTTCAATGGGATAAAATGTGTCAATTAGAATTTGTGAAGCTAAAGACACATTTGGATAACCTACCAATTTTGAGACCACCAACACTTGGAAAACCCCTACTTCTTTACATTTTAGCAACTGAGCATGTACTAGGGGCACTTTTGGCCCAACATGATGATCAAGGTAAAAAGCATGAAATCTATTATTTAAGTCACACACTGGTGGGTTATGAGAAAAATTATATTCTCCTTAAGAAGGCATGTTTATCTTTAGTGTTCATTTCCCAAAATCTCACATTAAATGTTGAACAATAAAATAATTGTCATTGTTAAGGTGGATCCTCTCAAAATTTTATTATAAAAAGTAGCTCTCACAAGACATAAAGCCAAATGGGTTATACTTTTAATAGAGTTTGATGTTGAGTATTAAAATCAAAAATATATCAAGGGGTAGGATATTTATAATAAACTTGTAGAAACCCCTATCATAGATACTCAACCACTCAGATTCAACTTTCTAGATGATTTTATCATGACAATGGAAGTACAACATGAACCTAAATAATGGAAACTATATTTTAATGGTTCCTTCACATATTTAAGATTTGGATCTAACATATTATTTATTACACCACAAGGGTATTTTATTTTTAAATCATTCCATATCAATTTTGATTATACCAATAATATGGTCAAGTATGAGGCACTTATTACAAGACTTCATCTTGCCATATAGTGGGATATTCAACACTTATGGTTTATGATGATTCAAAATTGATCATCAGTAAAAAAATTGATTAGTATAAGACTATAGATGACAATATTGTACCTTAGAATCAAATCATGGATAATCTCAATGTTCATTTTAAATCTCTATAGTTTGAACAAGTATTAAGGGCCAACAACAGATATGTTGATGCAATGGTAAAAATTGGGTCCATGACACATATTGATAGTAGTGAAAAATCATATCAATTTTTTATTGAAAATATTTTTTAGCTTTCACATATTTTTCCAAATTCAAAAAGGGTATGCACCATTGTTGGTCCCAATCCCCACCTAAACTACCTTGGTATCAAGATTTTTATAATTATTTTCATGATCATGTTTTTCTACCTAACTTATCCAATAACAAAAAGACAATTTTCCTTCACCAAATAGCTCATTATACCCTCCTTAGAAACATGATTTATCTCAAAGGCTATCACAAAACATTACTTTTTTATTTATCATTAGGAGAATCCAATCTAGTGCTTAGAGAGGTTCATGAAGGAATGTGCAAGGCCCACACCGATGGTGTAGTCTTCTCTAAAAATCTCCTTGAAATAGGTTATTATTGACCAAAATTGAAGATATATGCTTGTAATTATGTAAGTAAGTGTGTTCCATATAAACAACATGTAAATTTGATACACACACCTTCCTTACCACTACAATTGATCACAACACCATGCTCATTTTCTATTTAAGGCCTCAATCTCAATGAGAAACTAAACCCCACATCTTTAGATGGACATAACATATTTTAACTACTATAAAATACATTAATAAGTGGATTGAGACCATTCATCTCATTTACATCACTAAGAAGTAGATACCCGATTTCATTCATTACCATATCATCGATCGATATGGCATCCTAGCTTATATTATATCTGATAATGGTAAATCCTTTGTAAATAGAGATTAAAATACATTTGTGTAAAACTAAAAATCAAGAACAATAAATCCACAACATATAAACAATAAGGCAATGGAAAATTTGAGGTGTCAAATAAAACCATTGTAATAATTTACCATTTTTAGCACATGCCAAAATGGGTCAAACCACTATAGTCAAAATCTTGTATAAGGGATTTTTATAATGTCGTAGGGTATGATGCAATTTATTTTATGTCATTTAGTGTCTTAGGGGTCATTTTAGGGTCATATATTTAAACATTCAGTGAATCACCTCCCTTAGAGTATATTCAGTGCATCACCTCCCTTAGAGTATATTCAATATATGCATTATCTAACTCTTTTCCCCATAAGTAATTAGTTGGTATACATAAAAGCATTTAAATATATATTTAGGGATCTAGAGCTTAAATATAGAGTCTCATTTCCAATATATGTACACCCACATACCTAGAAATGTCCCATTTCCCAAATCTAGAAAAAACTTAAACTTCTTCTGGGGTGAAAGATTTGGTGAAAATAATTTTGGCACACCTAGTGGGACCCATTGTACTCAAGAAAAATTTTCTAAGTGAATGTTGGTCTTGACAACATCAATTGTAAATTGGTGTGATACTCAACATTTGATGACTCCTTCAAGGTAAATCTAGTTGAAGGCCATTATTTTTTTATAAGCTTGCCTTCATAATTCATGGTCTTTACTAGGTCATCCTTTTCTATAAAATTTAATCCTATTAAAACCCTAATTTAGCCTAAAATTCCTCTTGAATTTAATTATCCATAGCCTAATCTACCCTTTGAAGAATAAGTAGATTTTTTTGGAGAGGAAGAGAGTGAAGAGGCTAAGACTTTGAAAATATTAAAGAAGATTACATGGCTAGACCTCATGCTTTCCCTACCTTCAACACTAAAAATATAGTTCAAATTCAAGTATATGATGTCATTCCTCCTAAAAACATGAAATGTGTGCCCACATTCAATGGTTAGAGACATGTCACACCTAATGAGTGCATAGGGATGTTTCTAACTTTTATAGTTTCCATAGTATTATTTGAGAGAACATTGCCATTAGACTCCTTTCGATGTCCCTTTAAAGTAAGGCTCTTGATTGGTATAGGTTTATAAAATGTGGATACATCATAACTTGGGATGAGATTGGAGTGTTGTTCACTTCTATATTTGGAAATGAAAGTGACCATGCCTCTGTCATACATCATCTTAGTGTGATAAAAAGGGGATTGAAAGAAACAATTCATGACTTTAAAGAAAAATTTCAGAAGACTTGGCATAGATTTCATCCTCCCATGAGGCCACCTGCTAGCTTTGTGTTTCATGCTTACTTAAAAACCATTGTGACTGAAATTGCTATCATGCTTCAATCCATGGGTGGTTTTACACTCCTTAAATCATTTTAGCTTCCTATCAAAGCTAAAAATAATATCATCCAAGCTAGAATATTAGTTCCTAAGGTGTTTATGCCTCTTTAGTATCATGCTTATGTTAGCACTCTAGAAGTGGAACAAAATCCTAATTCCAATACCAAAACTAAGGTTGCTTCTAGGAAAGCATAAAATAAGGTTGATTAGAAATCAAAATTCTTAACCTTATAGGCTTAAATTAGGCAAGCTAATATGTAAAAATGTGCCTATTAGAATCCTTACTCCTATTAGCAACAACATGGTCAACAACATAAAAGAGGAAGGGGATAATGGCAGTTGAATCCTAACAGGCCTACCAATGTATACAATCCTTAAAAAAACCACCAATGTAAGGAATATGGTACCAATTCATAGCAATTTGGTGTAGGGGGAATATTAGTAGCAAGACCAATTCATGGATTCTAATGAGAATAGTGAGTAATCTCTGGTGGTTCAAGAAGTAATTACTCCCCTCCTATCAAATGAGGATGAGGTGATGATGCAAGATAATGAGGATTTACAACCTCAAGGAGATATCTTCACCAATTTTCTGGTTAAAGACACATTTATACTAAATTAGGGAACCTTTATCATAGATAATATAAGGGATAAGGGGAAGATAGGAGGTGGTAGTATCATGAACACAAGCTCACCCAATCCTATTGCATGATAATAAGACATATCTACAAGTGTGATAGTTCCAAAAACTTATACATCCCCTTCAAGTCAAAATATGGTAAGGTTTATTCCTACTCCTCAAGTTCCAAGTAATTCCCTACCTATAAGAGCCCAAGAGAAAGTATATATGTCTTCTTTAAACATTGTCAATTCCTTGAATACCATTAAAGTATCCATTTCTCTTTGGGGTTTCTTTCATATGCCTAGTAAAATGTAACTCATAAAAAATAGTTATCTACTATCCCTACTAATGTCTGAGAGAAATGCTGAGAACATGAAAGTGACCATGCCTCTCTCATACATCATCTCAATGTGATAAAAAGGGGACTGAAAGAAACAATTCATCACTTCTCCTAGTACCATTATTGAAACATATACTAGGATTGAGAAACCTCCACCATTTTACCTCACCCTCATTATAGGTGACAAGTTGGTACACAATTGCATAGTCAATAGTGGAGCTTCTAGTTCTATCATGCCCAAAGTTGTAGATAACAAGTTGGGCCTAAAATATGATCCACATATCAAAGGGATTATTTAATTAGGTACACCTACTAAGATAGTATGACTTATAAAGGTATTTAAGGTTTTCTTGGATGATTTTCCTAGTTTTTGTATCTTTTAAGACATAGTTGTGGTTAATCTCCCAACCCACTTTGCAATCTACCTATCAAGGGACTTCACATAAAAGATAAGTGGCTATCTCTTAGTTGGTTGGTCTTTCTTGGACTTTCGAATGTATGGGGTCAAGGTGAAAATTAGGACATAACCCCTTGTAAGGTTTCATATTGAGCCTTACATTGAGACATGTTTCAATCTTAATTATATGACCCATGAAGAAAAGGACTCTATTATAGATGATGGTACTTCTTCCAAGATTGAGGGTATATAAAATTTATTTATTGATGAATATGGAAGTAATACTTATGAGCATGATCCCCATGATTTTTTAGAGTAAAATTATTTAGGGGTGTATTATATACATGAAGAAGGAGCACCAACAACTCTACTTACCAAAGAAGAGGCTGAAGATGATGAGTTATATAAGATGTTTTTTGATGGTTTAAGAAGTAAAGTTGGTGCGGGAGATAGTGTTACATTGGTCTTCCCATATAAACAATAGTATTATGCTTCATATATGTTTAATTTTCGTTGTACTTGTAATGTAGCTGAGTATGTAGGTTTTATTCATGGTCTTCAATGGGAAAGGAGAAAAGGAATCAAGAACTTGTAGGCATATGGAGATAGTGAATTAGTTGTGTATCAGGTGATGATTTTTTTTTACCAATAACCCTTTAATTAATTAATAAAATCATATGTTATGGGATTTTCTTGAGGAATTCAATCCATTCAATATACAATCAGTCCTAAGAGAGTAGAATAGTCATGCTAACAGACTAGCTTCCATAGGAGCTAAATTTGATACTCCAAATACCATAAAAGAGGAGGGAAAAAATCTCATAGTAAGATCATTATCAGACCTTGGATACTTGATAATGACGTGTCTTGGAAAGTGTTTGATAGTGGAAAAACATTGCATGATTCTTATAAAATGAGGCTGAGTTTTCTTTAAGGAATCAAAGGAGGCTCCAAGAATAATTAGGTGACTAGATTGTGCAACTAAGGAATAATAAGATACCTAAGGGTTTGGTGACCTTAGAAATTATCTTCAATGATAATGATAAAAATAATAAGGAGAAAGTGAGAGTTTATATAAAAGAGGAGAATTATGAAAGAGTCTTGATCTTTAAAGATAAACTCCTTAAACTAGGCAAGGTATGTTCTATGTTAGATAAGTAAGAATTCACTGAGCTATGTAAATAGTTTCATGATATCCTTTCTTGGTAATATAATGACCTCAAAACATTTGATTCTAGACTAGCACATCATACTATTGAGTTATAACCTAGAGTTAAACTAGTTAAACAAAAGCAAAGACCCATCAAACCCAAGGTTGATCAACTCATGAGATTAGAGCTTACCAAACTCCTTGAAACTAAGATAATATTTCTCATCAAGAATTAAACATGGGTTGATAGCCTTGTTCCTATTATAAATAATAATAGGGAGATAAGACTTTGTGTAGACATCAGATATCTTAATAAAGTGTCACTCAAAGATCACTATCCTCCACCCTTAATAGAGCAAATTTTGTAGATGGTTTCATGTTCTCAACATTTCTCTCTTCTATATGCATATTTAGGCTATAATCAGATTTTAGTTAGTAATCATGATTATTTTAAGATAGACTTCACTACTAAATGGGGAAATTTTGCTGATAAGAAGATTCCATTTTGTTTGTCCAATGTCAATGCCACATTTCAAAAAGAAATGGACATAGACTTCAAAGGTTTGATCAATGAGATGTTACTATTTTATCTAGATGATATAATAGTGTTTTATAAAGATGCTAATGAACACCAACAACACTTGACACAAGTGTTTGAAATATCTAGGCAATATGGAGTATCTATTAATCTAAAGAATTGCATCTTTGTTTTTCATTAAGGTAAGCTCTTAGGAAATATTATTTCCAATGATGGTTTGACTATTTATCCTAAAATAATAGAGGCTATTCTAGGCTTATCATTGCCCTTATATAAGAAAGGTATTTAAATATTCTTAGGCAAGATAATTTTTTTAATAAGGTTCATATATGGTTTTGCATCTTTCGTGAAACCTATCACAACTATGTTCAAGAAGAATCAAGTCTTTTCCTAAACCAAAGAGGGTAAGAGCAATTTTGAAGCCATAAAGAAATTAATTCTAGAAGCTCCCACTCTTGTGAATCCTGATTTTACTAAATAATTCATGTTGTATTCATTTTTTAACCTTGATACTATCTCATCCATGCTAATGTAATATAATGATAAGGGTGAGGAGAAACCAATTGCATTCTTTAGTCAAGGTTTAGAATATCATAAATTCAAATACACCTTTGCGGAGAAATAGGTCCTTGATATTGTAAGGGGAATAAATAAGTTTAGACATATGGTTTCAAAAAATAGGATTCATGTTATGGTTTCTCATCCTAGTATCAAATGTTTTCTCTTGAGCAAAGATCTTGGTGAAAATAGGGCATGGTGGATCACTAAAGCACTAGAATATGATGTTGATATCAAGGTGAAAAAATTGATTAGGGGTAAAGGCCATTGTAAAAATCTAGCTTTAGATCTTCATGAGTCAAAGGAAGAGGCTCTAGTAAACCATGATTGTTACCAATAGTTTGGTGCATTTCCTCCATAAGGTTAGACATATGATGTGATCACATTTATCCAAAATGGTGAGTATCCTAATGTTATGAATAGATCACAAAGGAATTATTTTAGGTTGAAATATAATCCCTTTTGTCTTGTAGATGGTGTGATTTTTATGATGGAGATCAATGGTTTGATATTTAGATACATTGATAATGATCATTTTGGAGTGTTTCTTGAGAAGTTCTATGATGGGAAAATACAAGGTCATTTCTCTCCAAGAACCATAACTACCAAGATCATTAGGGCAAGTTATTATTGGCCTAGCCTCTTCAAGGATTGATATGCTTGGGTGAGAAGGTGTGGATAATGTACTTTATTTGTAAGAAAGCATAATATTTCAACTCCTCCTTTGAAACCTACCCAAGTAAATCAACCTTTCATGTAATTGGGTATTGATTTCATTGGCATGATAAATCCCCAATCAAGTCTTGGTCACAAATGTATACTCATAGAAATTGATTATTCTACAAGATGGGTTGAGGCAGTAGAATTTAAGGAAGATAATGAGAATGTTATCTTAGAGTCCTATGAGAGCGTCATAACAAGTTTTCACACTCCTATTATTATTTTGAATAATTCATTTTTTTATGGGTGCTAAAATAACTAATTGGGAAATAAGTAATGGCATATTCTTGAGCATTTCATCCAACTATTACCCTAAAAGTAATAGGCTATTTGAATCTAATAATAGGAATCTGATCAAAATCATCAAGAGAAACTTGGATCATAACCAAATATCTTGGCGCACCAAATTAATTACAAACTTATGGGCTGATAGGATAACTCCCAAAAGGTTAATAGGGAATTTCTTTTGTGCTTGTTCATGGGAGGGAAGTTAGGTTATCTATCTATCAAAAGTTCCTTCTTTAGAGTTATCACATCAAATAGAGTTGCTTGAGAATACCCAAATGGAGGTGATATTTACATAATTAATAGAGTTGTAAGAGACTTGAAATAAATATCAATAAGCTATGGATCATCACCAAGTAATAATGAAGAGGTATTTTGACAAAAAAGTAACTACAAGATCATTTCAAGAAGGTGACATAATATTGAAATAAGATGAAGATAGAGAAAAAATAGGGAGGAATACAAAATTTTACACCTTATGGAGACCATATGTCATCATCAAGTGCAATAAAATCAACTCTTTTTAGCTAGCAAGGATGAACGAAGAAGAATTGCCTATCCCTATGAATGGGATACATTTGAAACCCTAGTATTGAGAACTAAAGGTCACTTTTGTAAATATTATATTAGGTGTGTGTTTCCTTTCTTTGTTGTGTTGTATTCTAATAAGTGCTTTTGAACAACATGCATGTTTCTATTTTGTATTTTGTTCTTATTATTCTCTATCATTGTTGATGTGCTATTTGAGTAGTTTCTATGTCAAACCTACATACTTTTGACTCTTTAACCAAATAGTTGGGATTAGACAACTAGTTATAGCATAACAAACATGCCACACCTGGTAAATCACCAAGACTATTGACCATTTTTACCATAGGCCAAAATGGGTTAACCCTTTATAGTAAAAATATTGTATAGGGGATTTTTATAATGTCATAGGGTATGTTGTAGTTCATTTGATGTCATTTGGTGTCTTAGGGGTCATTTTAGAGTCATATATGATAGTGGTGAGTTTTCAAGGATACAAGTAGGTCTTCATGGTGATCAATTTAATTCAATATTAGGGATAAGTCCACATAGGCCTCAAAAAATTAGTCAGAGCTATAAAAGTTTAGGAATGAACTTTGTGAAGCTAGACTATCATCAAGACATCATGAAGAACTAGAATGGAAAAATTCACATAGTAATTTTATAAATATGACGATAAAACCTTTCATGACCATTATACCATATATAATTAATGTCTTTAGTGCCAATACCATTCACTAAAAGTTTCATATCTTGATGAGTCTTCTATCTCAAGATCTGAGCCTTCAAAGTTCAACTTGCTGAGTCTAAAGAGCTAGGCCATCCTACACGTCACATGGAAATGAGCAGACCAACTTATTTAAGAATTTTTTATCTTCACTCAAAAATCCACAAGAGCCAAAGGATTTTAATGCCACGGAGATATTCATGCCTAGATCATATCATGAAATTTCCATGTCCATGAAAGATTTCTAACTCAAGTTATGAGCATTCAAAGATGGACTTATAGAGTAAGACACCCATGCAAGTGTCAAGTTTGAGATCTAAAAAGTAATTGTTTGGGTTCAAAAACCATTAACAAGTTTTCATATGAGTTCACATATTGACATATGAGATCTAATAGTCTACACTGGAATTAAACTAGTCAATAGGTTCCTAGGTTAAAATCCCTTAAAAGGCTACAAGTTGGATAGGATCTAATAGTATGAGTTCATCAATCTAAGATCCAATGGTGCAAAGTCACTAATAAGGAGGTGGGTCTAAGCTAGATTAATGATCAACACTACTTCACACATTATGATCTAATGGTACAAGATTATTCAAAAGGTCAAGGATCTCAAGAGGCCATCAAATGGCATAAGCACATAAAGTAACAAATTTACAATGAGATATTGATATCAATGTGTGATTGACATGTGTCATAGATGTAGAAAGTAGGTAGGCATATAGTGAATTTATAGTGTAAATGTAAGACTACCAAGTGGCACCAACTTAGATAAGTTTGATAAGTCAAGGGCAATATTGATGGCTCTTGATCGATCATACTAATCAAGATCAATGGTACATGGATGGGTCAACATTTCAATAGGTTGAAATAAATATCGATGACCAATGAAATTAAAGGTTGAGAAGATAAGGGACTTCATAGAGATTGAATACATAACTAAGGTCAAACTATCTTCTAAGCTTTTCAAAGGGCACCTGTTACCATTGAAGCTTGACTAAACACAATGAAAAAGACACATTGATGTAGTCAAATTAAAGGACATAAGGGGACCACCATACAAGGTTAATATGGACCTATGGTTCAAATATTTTGGGGTTGTAATGCTAGTTTTTGACTATTTTCACCATTTTTAAAAGGACCTATGTATATGGTGAAATCTTGATTCTTACAAAGATAAAATGGGTCTATTTGGACCTAATAGGATCAAAAGGGTTATTAATTTTCTCATTTGTGGTGGACCTAAAAATATGCAGATGAGTTTAGGCATGATCTTGTTTGAACAATATCTAGAATTTTAAAGGATACCATGAAGGCATACACATAGACCCCAAAATTTCATCTTTCAGGCCAATTACATGAAAAGGACCCCTCTCTCCACTTTTACAAACCATGATGAAATAGTGAAGAACATTCAACAGTAGGGAAAATATATAATATATTGATTCGATGGTTTTAACTACACTAATTCTAGGATTTAGCTCAAAATAACTTGATCCCATCATTTTAACCATTATAGAGTATCAATGAGGGAATAATGCAATTTTGAAACCACTTGAAGTGATTTGGATCAATCAAAAGGTCTAAATGAGCATAATTTATAGAAGTAGTCATAACTATGGTTCAAATGTTTGAATTTATTGATACCCATTTTCAACACCAAAGCTCCCTTTCTATTACTTCCTTTCTTCTATAAAGATAACTCTTGACCTAATATTAAGTATCACTCAGGTTAGTATGATAAGACTCTACCAAAAATTATATTATGTACCTCTTTGAGTAGTGAATATATAATTTTAAAATTGTTTAATAATATGTTATTACTATTTTGCATTTGTTTGATATGTAAGAGTGGTTATCATCTTCCCTTTAGAGGTCCAAGTTCAACCTAAACACTAATAAACTTTCTTATAGGTCATTTAGTGCATCTAAAGCTTGATGTCTTATGTATAGAATGGATAGATGACTATAAGTGCTTCCAATTAAGCCTTAATCTCATTGCCCTCTAGCCTAAGTCCAACAAATTAACCTTTTAGTGAAACATTATTTCTTATAAACCATTATATAAAATGCATTAGTTATATTCATAGTCTATTAGTGTGTTAGTGAGTTCAATCTTGAGAGTGGATCTTTAAACATTTGATGAATCACCTCCTTTAGAGTAGGTTTAATTTATGCATTCTCTAACTCTTTTACCCATAAGTAATCAGTTGGTATAGATAAGATCATTTCAAGATACATTCAAGTATCTAGCCCTTAAATCTAGATGCTCATTTCCAATATAGGTACAGCCACATACTTGGAAATGTCCCATGTTGACCAAATATAGAAGAAACTTGAATAATTTCTTCTAAGGTGAAAGATTTGGTGACATAATAACCATTTTAAAGAAGATTGTTCACGATGTTGGTTATAATCAACACTTGTAAATCTTTCCTACCATTTGGGATTATTGAACCAGTTATCAAACCCCTATAGAAGCCATTCCACACTCCCTTTTTTATGTCATAGAAGATATTATGCTAATTAATATTTAGTTTCCTTCATTGTGTGTATCTTTGTAGTATATTGAAGATGATGAGGAATATAGACTCTTAAGGTTATAATAACTAGAAATTTTTGATGGTAAGAGCTTGGCTACCCTATAAAATTTGAAGGCCTATCATAATAGATTATAAATAATAAAAAATAAGTACATTATCCCTTGGGAGTTTGAGATTAGTGATTTTGTCTTGAAAGAGAACTAAAAGAGCACAAATGTTGAGTGCAATAAGAAAGGTAAGTTCCTAGCTAATTCATTGGGAATATATGTTATCATGGAAAACTACGGATCAAGGGCATATCAATTGGCTACTTTGAATGGAAAGGAACATCTAGATCCCATGAACATTGTGCACCTTAAGAGGTTCTACACTTGACAATCGATTAAACCATTATCTACAAGACCCCATTTTGGGGGGTAACTTACGATGAAGTATTTTATCCTACCATTATATCCTAGACTAACCCACGATGAACTATATTCTTGATATTTACCTACCCTAGACCAATCTTTCAAGAACCATATTATTTTAAGACTCTAGATAATGAAAGCTTTGGACCATTGGCACTTTGAACACATTTTATCCCACCCTAGACCATCCTCTTATGGACCCTATTCATTATGAACCATTCTTTTTAAGAAAAATATTCTTTTCATATACAAGGTCATTATAACCTATACATATTTTATAACTTAACCAATTATGATCTTGGTGATGACTCAAAGGCATTATGAACACATTTAACACCAATTCTACAAAGCAGATCATCGTGGACAATATTTTGAATCTTCTTCTACATACAAGTGAACATGGATACATTCACTCATGATTTTTGCCTATGAGATGGTTCTTTAGAGATATTTTATGTGTATTATTATATTTATTTATTTTACTATTTGGTAGGCATTGTTACCTTATTAGGACCTCACTTGTAGATTTATGATCATGAGTGCCATTATAGCTAGCTTAGCTCTTATTGGAACTTATACTCTTGGATGAGCATCTCTTTGATTAGCTGGTTCCCTTAGACATTTTTCACATATTTTTATCCCAAATATGGAAAAACATTTAAAAACAATCACTAAAAAGAATAAAAAATTGTCTTACACTTTTGTATATCTTGATCTCCACTCTCTTGCTATTTTGCAAGTAATTGTCTCACACACTTGAAATTTTTCAAGACCATTATTATTTGTATGTTCTCACCATTTTGTGATCCCATTTTCTAATTTATTCTACAACATAAATCATGTATTCATATCATCACCTTTATTCTATCTGATTTATTGGGAGAACTACATTTGGCTTGAAGTTCAAGTTGGACCTTGTATCCATGGAACTATGTAGGCAATGTCTACTTGTCTTGTACATTTAGAGTCAGATCAGCCACCCCATTCCACTTATTATTTTTCCCCCATTTTATTATATGTTGTTTCCCTATCACTTAGAGGAAACTTTGTGTCATTTTTCTTGTTACACTATGGTGGAAAGTATTGCCTCTACTACACATACATGAAAAATTATTTTCAAACCACACTAACTCTTGTTTGTGTGTTTATTTTATTTTTATTGGTGTTTTTTTATGATTTATTTTCTATCCATTTTATTTTTTTGGTTGGTTCTTGTTTCTTCTTGGTCTTTTTCTTTGCTGTTTGGTCTTATTATTTCTTTTGTCTTATTTTCCAAGTACATCTTGATATTCACATGGAGCTTGATTATTCATATCTTTTTTTCATTTTGTTTATTAAGTAGTTCTTGACTTGTTTTTAAACATTCTCATTCTTACTTAAGTCATGATTGTTCATATCTTGAATTTTAGTTTTATTTTTCTTTATTTTTGATTTAAGTGTAAATATTTTTAACTTTAGTATTGGTAGTTATTATCTTTATCTTTAGTTAAAAATATTCAAATTTAAACCATCTTAGTGTAATTTAAATCTAATTTCATTATAAGTTATTCATACCTATGATGCATAATTTAATGTTTCTATAGAAAAATCATAGTGCTTTGGATCCAAGTCTTAAGATCAATGCAACTCTGATGATCATCTCTTGAATGAACTAATAAAACTAGGTACCAATGGATTATCTCACACCCAACTCTATGCAATACATGCATCTCTTGGTATATATTATGAGTCTAATCAAACAATGGTCATTTTTCTTCATCCCTCATTCCATTCTCTCCTACTTTTGGTTGAACTTCACTATCTTGAGGTCTATTTACACTATGTAGGTAGGACTTGGATACATGATGTATCTTGGGTTAGCTTTAACATATTCATTCTTATTTTAATCTCTTTCATCACTTTGTACATCCTTGTATGCGTGGTTTTTTATGACTATTTTAGTCATTAGACCATCACATCTATGTTTGTTCCTGCTCATGTTTAATTTATGGATTAGGTTATATCATTTAGCTATGCTTGTCAATTTTTATTAACAAGGGAAAAAATATTTAAACTAGTCATAAATATAAATCATCCCTACTGGGGCACAAAATTATTTATTAGTGATCAAAATCAGTCTTACTGGGGCAAAATTGTTTTAGCAACCTATCAAATACATTATACTAAAGCACATTATCATTTATTCTTATTAGATAAAAATTATATTATTTATTATATTCCAAGATTTGAATATTTTTTCCCTCATTTTCATAATATTTTAGTGTGTAACTTATCTTGGGATCGATCATTTTATAAGCGTGCAATTTTCACCATAGCTTTGGGTGTGTTCAAAGTATGTCACTTATATTTTTGAATTGTATCCTTCTCCTTCTCTTATTCTTGGGGCCCATTTTAATTTAATTATATTTTGTCATTGATGGAATAAATGCATGTCAAAATTATCTCATTTATATTTAATTTGTTCCATGGGTTAATCTTAATTTTTCTCTCTTTTTGAGAGTCCATCCTTCTCTTTCATCCTTATATGTCCTCTCAAGGGGGCATCATGGGTAATTTCATTTTAACTTATTCTTGAGAACTCTTTTATTTGAAAATATGTTTCTTTGCCAAAATTCCTCACTACACCTTAAATAGGGGGAAAATATAGACATCCAATTCCTAACACCATTATGTTGAAATTGTCAATCTTACTTGAAATTTGTGAAAACATACAATTTATACCAAAATCAATTAAACAAGATAAATGGTTAAATATTTTTGTATATAAGTGCTGATTTATGCTAATGTATCCCTAAATGTTGAAAGACATTTTATATGATCATTAAATTTTCTCAAATAATTTTGCATCAAAATTACAAAAATAGATTTTATTGCTCTTGATCACTCTTTTCTTCTAATTCAGAAGCACACAACACATGCATGTGTTATTTTGTGTCAAAAATGTCTTAAATGGGATAATTATTTGTACATAACTAACATCACCTTATAATTATTCTGTAGTCAAATTATGACCTAGTAATTTGACATTCTTACCAGTTTGATTAATTAAGTGCAACCAATTTCCAAAGAATTGTTTAAAATTTAATTAATCTTAAATAGGTAAATTAAAAAAATTATGATCTTAAGAAATAATTATATGGAAGTTATTTAATATTTATTTATTTAAATTGATTCATATTATCTACATCATAAAATGACATCATTTATGGGGTGGCATCCATAAGCCATAAATGTAACAAATATTAGTATGGTGGCCTCCCATGCTTATTCAATGCCCCTTCCTCCCAAATCATTATGAGGATATTTATGGATTAATTATGTAAAATTGGATTAATTCATGGACACACATATTGATCTTGAGATGGATGTTCATGGTTGATCCTGATTAATCTAGAAAATGTATAAATAGGAGGGCCAAGATTACTTTGATTAAGCTTCATTTGTGTAAACTTATAATGCAAGATTCCCTCTACAAGCCATTTATGAGTAGTGTGATAATGATTTATTTGAAATAGGATAGCTTCATTGATATGCATAACCTTAGTTTCATATCATGAGCCTAGTTTTATTGGTGAGCAAGAGATGATGGAGGATTTTTTGTTGCATCATTGTTGAAAAATTGTGCACCAAATCAAGGGGTAAATCACATTTTGAGATGTATTTGGGTGATGGATGATATTGGGAAGGTAATGTATTTTTTATTTATTTCATTTTCTCTTTATTATCATTTTCAAAACCCTATTTGAATAGGTTAGCTTAGATTTTTATGTTCTTATGAATTTTCTTGATTTTCATGACTAATTCTTGAACTAACCATCTTTGTAATCCATATCTACACTTAGTTCCATAACATGAACTTAATGTTTTATAAAAATATTAGACCAACTAATTTAATAAGAAAAGAGGGTGTTTTCTTAGTTAAGGGATATTTTAAAGGATAAATGCTTATGGAAATGTGAAAATCGGTTTCAAGTTACTTATTGAATTAGATAAATATAATTTTTAATAGGTTTAGGTAATGATAAAGTTGACCAAAAATTATGTAATGAACTAATGGTCTACCAACCCATTTCCCAATTTACCCTTTAATGCATGCACTTGGAGATATCAAAACATGACATGTTATTGTATGATATAAAACATCAATAAATTATAAAGTTTAAAAATATTGTGTGTATACATATGTCTCTCTCAAATATCATCATATGTCACATGCATGTAATAATGGATGGTGATTCAAGAAATAACATAACAATACATAATACTAAGCTAAAAAATTTTAGTAGTAAGATAAAAATAAATGATAAGAAGGAATATTTAGAAATAATTTAAAGTGTCATTTTCATACCTTAACTTACTATTATCATTGAATAGTTATTTTTTGTATTTTGATTTTTGATCATGGAGGGTGCATTTAAATTATTTGGAAAAACCATAAGGATATAAGGTTAAAGAGAAAAAATAAATAATTCCTAGGAAATCAAAGTAAATGAACATGTTAAATAACTAAATAATCCACTTGGAAAATTTGTAAGCTGAGATGAAAAATGCTAAGTCAAAACCAAAAGACCTATTAAAATAGATAACATGAGATTAAGTTGGGTAAACAAAAATCTAAGGTTACTAAATGACCAACAAAACCAATAAATACACACTAAGTAATAAAAGTAACAAGCCAATTCTAGAATGATAATAAATAAGAGGGGGGGGGAGGATGAATTGGTCTTCGAAACTTTTACAATCTTTACCTTATTATTCATGAACTATCAAAACAATATAGTAAGCTAGCAACACATTAAGAGCCATGAACATGAGAAAAGAAAATAACATAAAAAAACACTTATTTTATTAAGAAACCCTATAAGGTAATAAAACTAAATAATGATGAAAATGGAATAATATTATATAATTTAAACATCAAGATATAGAGAAGCACCAACTTTACTTGGAGCACCAACCTCATCTAGTTGAGCACCAACTTGACCAGGCTTTAGCAAGCACCCACTTGCAAATAGAAAACAACCTCCTAGATGATTTAGAACTAAACCATACAAATTAAACCTTTAATTAAATTTATAACCCTTTATTTTTGATATAATATATGATTATCTTCATCTTCATATATTTTTAACCACCCGCCTTTCTTAAACTAGTCTCTAGCCTTCTTTACTCAATTATCCCTTTTCTTGACTTGGTTAGGTCATATGACCTTGATAATCATCTATAATACAAATTGTATATATTCATTATATTTTATTTTTATCCTTATTATGGTTTTCAAGACCTTATTTATCTCTTCAAAGTTATATCGCATTCACTTCAACAACCACTATCTTACTCTAGATAATTAGGCCTATTAGGCCTTATTCTTATACTAGGCTCTTGCTCATACACCTCTTGGTCAGCCATCCACACTTGAAAACTTAGTTTTTAAATTAAATGGACCTTATTCCATGTAAAAAACATGAAAAAAACATTACAATAGGTCAGTCATAGCATATAGGACCAAAACCACTTTTAGGCCTTAAGGAGACCTGATTCAATTAGGCCTTCATTAACACGCGTTACCATTTAAACACCTTAGAACTATCTCAGACTTATCACATAATAGGAAAATATAATATTTCACTTTAATACACCCATAAAAATCTCATATTGTTTATATTAAACCTTTAACTCCAACCACCACTTGAACCATACCATTAGCATTATTCATAATTAGGCCTGTGCATACCCAGAAAGTCTATCTTGAACAACTAAACCAAAAAAACAACATTATTAGAAAAACATGGAAAGAATAATATAAATATAATCATAATTAATTAATATTCATCACCATAATAATTATACCTCACAACTCAATGAAAAATTACTCAAACCCTTCTTTTCAAGTGGCCCACTAATAACTGCCAATAAGCTTTAAAACATAGTCATGAAAATAATGACCTAGAACACCTGTAGAATCAATTTAATTAAATTAAAATATATTTGGATGACACTAAAACATATTTATATCATATTAAATAATATATGATAAACTCTAATGGCAATATTGGTCTCACAAACCAATCTCATGACTTCACTATACACAAAACTTACTCAATTAGACAAGTCAATTTAAGAGTAACATTTTACAAAATTATATCCAAATATTACATCTAATATGTAAATGTATTATAGGTCTTGAAAAACAAAACAATTATTTTATATCCATCCCTAATCCTTGAAAACACATCCCTAATCTCATTCTCACTTATGCTTAGTTTTTCTCATTATCTACACCATTAGGCCTTTTAGTGATAAGTCAAATTGCATGACCAATTTATCCCATTTTAGGTATATAAAATTATTATAAACCATAATTTAATTAATATATAGGTTTAATAGTCAATCTTCATCTATTTATCAACTTTGAACTACTAAACTTTTCCTGTTACAATAAATTTGAGAGCAATAAGGCCTTTCTTGTAGGGTCCACTCACTCAATTGATAGAATAATGCCACCTGGAGGTACCTATCCAAGTCAAATAAAATATCCAATCATAAATAAAGGTAATAAAATTGAATATAATCCCCTTCTATCAGGATATTCCATATCAGGTAAAAGTTAGGGTTTTAGATAGATTTAAACCACCTTACAGTGTTAATGATCATTTATACATCTTAGGCCCTTATTATACAAACCAATACTTGGAAATTTTAGATATGAAAGTTATACATATACCATGAATGGATTATTTTATAATTCAGAGGTTACACATGACAATGAGTACTTGAAAGTTATTCTCAGGTTAAGAATCCTTCATTTTATGCACATAGGAAACCTCAAAACCACATTCCATGATTTTATTTTCAAAATTTGACCTTAGAATTGGTAAAAATACATAAAAAACATGACATAACTATTTTAATTTTTATTTTTCCATTATTACCTTTGAAGGTGATCTTGATAACCCATTAGGCCACCATCTCTCTCTTTGCTCTCTAAGCTTTTGACCTATAAGTCATAATAGGGCTTGAAATAGACCTGATAGCGATTACCTATGCACTATCCACCTTAATCACATGATAAATAAACTTCTCACATTATTTAACACTAATTTTAATCATTGATATGTATTTACAATACCTCATGACCCCTCATTAGGTCATGTAAAGTCTAAAACAAGTCTAGTTGCATGTTAAGTCTCAAGGTATTACCTCTAAAGGCTTACTCTAAGACACTAATGAGTGATCTAATGCCTCATATTAATTATTAAATAAAATCATATAAAATTTTATGCCTCTATGCATCCATATTACTATACCACCATGTTCCTTTTCATGCATAAGACTAGGCATCCTATGCAAAAGCCTTCTCAAGTATTCTACTAGGTTCAAACACTTGACAACCTTTGTAACTGATCTTGAAACATTATTTCATTCTTATATTCATTTATTATGTTCCTTATAAGTTTTTAAAATAATTTCATACATATTAGGGATGATACCAAAGAAAAAACTATTTAATGACCTCATACCTCTTGAACAAACTTTGACATCAATGATAACATCAATGTCAAGCCTCAACAATAGAAATAATGTTGAACAATCTCCTACTTTTTCATTTATGGAAAGCCATATTAAACACTAATCATCATTATCTCCCCATTATAGTTTTTCTCACCCTTTGACATAAATGGCAAAGTGATGTCTTCAATTCTTTGGATCATGCTCCTTACAATTAAAATAATCAACGCATAAAACTATGAGTTTATGAGAAACAAAACAAATATGTGCCCCTATATCCATGGATACATTATTGGAAGAACTCACCTA
Source organism: Torreya grandis (assembly GCA_037957365.1). Taxonomy (NCBI): domain Eukaryota; kingdom Viridiplantae; phylum Streptophyta; class Pinopsida; order Cupressales; family Taxaceae; genus Torreya; species Torreya grandis. The sequence goes on from JARHVA010000313.1 coordinate 4,928,349, forward strand.
TTATTGGAGGTAATGAGAATTATTATCTTCCCCAAATCACTTGGATTATTCAATCATTGATAGGGGAAAAAATTACACCCAAATCTTATCTTAGGTATTAAAAAGTTACCTTTGGAATTGGTTTGGTCAAGATGTTTGCAATCTAATCATGTGTAGAAGCATATTCAAGTTTGAAACTTTGTTCACTTACATGCTCTCTTAGAAAATGATATCTGATGGAAATGTTTTGGTCCTTGAGTACATGACATGGTTATTTTAGATTCTTATATCACTTGTATTTTCACAATATATAGGGATAGGACCATCATACTCTACCTTGTAGTCTTTTAGGGTCTGTCTCATCCATAGAACCTGAGTGAAACATGAAGCTATTAAAATATACATAAACTCAAAAGTGGACAAAGATATTTATGGTTGACTCTTGATTATCCATGAGATTATACACCCACCTAGAAAGAAGGCTCCTCCCATACTACTCTTCCTTTCATCTATACTTATTTCCAAATCTTCATCTGTGTAGGCTATCAAATTGAAATCCTTACTTATTGAGATACCTAAGTATCATTTTGACTACTTTAAGATGATTCTCCTTTGGATCTACTGGAAAGCTTCCAAAAAAACATATTGTTTGCATGATTTTAGGTCTATACATAGTGGTGTATAACAAATTTCACATCATTGACCTATATTATGTTTGATTGACATTTAAAGACTCATATTCCTTACTCAACTTACATCATGTGATCATGGGTATACTAATTATTTGTCGTATAGGTTGTACTCTAACTAACAAGGAGATTTGTCAAGTCCTCTTTCTTGAATATAGCCCAAAATGGGACTGACCCTACATTTTTGGTCACCTAAAATTAGGTCAAACCTTTAGAGAGGGTCATCTTCATTTTGTATCTATCACCTATACTAGACCTAAACTAACTCTTTCTTGGAAAAGGGAGAGGGATTAACAATAATTCATAAAAGCATATAAAATGAGATGATGCCCCAAATGTTTTTATCCTTATACTTTCATAAGACACACTATAGGATGATGTCAATACTATGGAAGATCATTTCACTCACTCTTTGAGAAACTTCCACATAACTACTTCACAACAAGGCATGGGCTATCTATCAACCTAGTATGGGAGGGAAGTTATCCACTTCCACACTAACCAATAGACTATATATGCACTTATAATGACATATCAAACCTAACAAAACACTATATAAAGGTAAGAAAACTCAAAATGGGGCAAGGAAAAAATACATTAACTTATCCACATCAATTAATTCATAAGACACACTTCAACTCAGGTTGTAAAATGGATGAATTCAGTCTTTTATTGCATCAAATAGGTGTTACAATACAAATATTGCTAGAGTCTATTCATGCCAAAGAGATCATTTATAAGGCTTATAATCCTATATTTATAGTAGAAGGGATGAAAGAGATGGGGAGTGATGCTTGAAATAATGGAAACAGGGTCATTATGATCAAGATTTCCAATCATCTAACCTTGATTCAGTTAAAAAAGATCATCATGCTAAGAATACTTATGGAAAAAAATCTAATAACCATATCAGTAACTTTCAATCTATTTATGGATTTAATTGATGTTCTTTATGGTTACAATGATATGATAAAATTTTTATCAATCTTATTCTAACATAAATACAATTATAAAAGCTTAATCAATCTATTTTGATTATGGTAGTGTCAATTTCTCCCTTCTAGCTCCTTACTGGTTCATTTTGGCATGTAACAAGGGTCAAAATCAAATTTAGGACCACCTTGATAATGTATTATCCATGTTTTTATATTTGGTAATGAACCCTTTGAAACTCACATGTCTACCTCTATGGCATCTTCTTGACATTTTCTCTAGTTTAACCTCAACTATAATTATTCTTTATAAAGTCCCTAGCTTTCTACTTTTAATCTTAACCACCAATCTTGATCTCCTCAGTGAATACATGCCATTGATATATTTTCTAATTAATCATTGACTTTTAATCTTGACTGTCTGTCAACTTGCTTGCACACATTTGGATGTGCCATCTCAACTTACACATGCACTATTGATCTTTCTCTATATGAATGAACATGACCCGTAAATATTCTGCTAGTTTAATGTAGTTGAGACACTTGTCACCTATGTATTTTTTTTAGATATTTTCTAAAAATTTGACCCTTCGGTCCTTTTTATAAATGCTTAAGCCAAATAGCTTTGTCAATCATAACATACTATTAGATCTCTATTTAGGTACCCACTATATTAACACTTATCTGTTCCACACTTATGCTAACCCTTTGACTTGATCCTCACCATTTATATTGGGTTCATGATCAAATTCACTCCATTAGATGTTTGGGACCCATTTACACTACTAGCTTATTGTTCACCATTAGATCTTTGGTATGATTAAACATTGATAATTGATTTTAGAAAATTTGAATTCAAATGGATATTTTATGAGGCTAAAATTTTACATTTGCATGTATGTTTAAGGATTTTAAAATTGAAATGGTTCATTATTATAGCTTAAAATTGACATCCCTTTGCATGTTTTGCTCTGACTTTAAATGTTTGTAACTTGAGATAGATAACTCAACAAGTCACAAAATTTGTAGGGAATGTTCAAGGCATGAAGGAATTCATGTTTATGTAATCCTTTATCTTTGATAGGTTTCCTAATAATACTTATAAAATTCACAATTGATCTAAATAGTCCATTTTTTCATGATATTTGATGATGGCCTAGTTATTCTAAGCTTGCTCAAGTCATTTATTGATCATCTTTGAAGGTATATATCTATGGATAGAAATTACACAAAGGTATCAAACTTGTATGGAATCATTAGGGCACAAAAGATGTCATATTAAGGAACTCTTAAGACCAAAAAAAATAATAAGGAAAAATATCATGATATGGTGAGTTTTAAATGATAGGCTGATAATTTAACCTATGGGGGAAAATTTGACAACATTCGGGTGACTTAGCTTAGAAGCATGCCTACTATGCTTGAAAATTTTGACCATTTATATGGATTTTAGATTCACCAATAATGTTGAATCTAATATATGACTACAATAAACCTTTTAAATTGAAAACATAATGAATTATTCAAAAATAGGGAAGGAAAGAAGCAAAATAGGGAATCTAACTAAATAAATAAAAAATAAACAACAAATGTGCTAGGATAGCACTTGGAGGAAAGCAAGACCAACTAACTATGTATAGGGAACCTAGATTATTTAATAGCTATGTTTTAAGTGTATACCATTAAATAAGATAATAATATCCTCACCATCCATCCTTTCAAGTTGGAAAGCATTGTGAGATTTATAGTCAAAGATTATTTATGGACCACTCCAAAGAAAGTCAAACATTGTATGCCTTCCTAGCTTAGCTCTATCCTCATCCTACTTGAGGAAAAAATATTCTTCTTTGAAACTTCATGAGGAAGATATTTTTTAAAAGGATATATTCACTTTTTCTTCATGGATTTATATGGCCAACATGGAATAGCATCTTATCTCTTCAAACTCCATAAGCTTAACATATCTGATCTCTATAGGTTTATTTTTCAACTCAAATTAATGCAATAGTTATATGGTAGGAAATTCAAGATAAATAGACATTCTTGCTTCTTTACCATATACCAAATTGTAGGAAGAGTTAGCTATTGACTTCTTGTAGGTGATCCTATCAGTGCATAGTGCTATCTTTAATTTGAGATGCCATGACCTTTGATTATATTCAATGGTCCTTCATAGGATCTTCAATGGGTTATTATTAGTGGAATTAGCAAGACCATTACCTTTGGGATATTAGTTTGATAAAGTGATAATAAATACACTATGTTAAACTACCCATTGGATAATATTAGATCCCAAAAAATCCATAGAATTGTTATAATTGATGGTTGAAGGGATTCCAAACCTAGTAAGTAGACCTTAATAGAAATCTAGAATATTGGTCTTGTTTGCTTCCATTAATACTACTGCTTATGCCCACCTAGTAATGTAGTTTTTTATGGTGAGTATCCATTTATAACCTAAGCTTGAAGGGGGGTTAATGAGACCAATAAAGTTCAATCCCCACTATACAAAGGGTTGATCTACTACAATTTGTTAGAGAGTTAAGGTTGTAAGTTTCACCTTTCCTATAAACATAACACATTATCTACATTTGCTAACCCATACATGATAACCACCAAATATGCTTGGCTAAAAATACCCACCTGTCATGATATTTTGGGTTTTAGCCCTTTATAAATAACTCCATCCACCATGTCCATCATGAAACTCTTCAAATAAGCTTTCCTTTTGATGTTGTTCAATGCATCTTAACAACATGCCATTGATATCATTTTTGAATAAGATACCATCAACAAGAATGAAGGTAATGGATTAAAATATAAAATATCTTATTTTTTAAGGAGTTAGGTGAGAGGGATAAATACCATTGTATATATATCTTACCAAATCATGATAGAAACTAGAAAGTGAGGTATCATTAGTTGTAACTTCTTCATCAGTTGACATCATAACCACCTCATTCACTTATTTTAAGTCTTGGGATAGATGCTCACAAGGTCATTTGCCTCTAATCAGATTTTTGACCTTGATATCCACATGATACTCCATTACCTTTGTTATCCAAATAGATATTTTCTCATTTATGTCCTTATTCAAGAGAAACTCCTTGACACTTGGATGTGTAACCATTAGGTGTATCTTATTGTTAGATAATAAGTATCTAAATTTCTTGAGGGACCTTATGAATAAAAATACATGTTTTTAGATAAAATATTATCTTATCTCATATAATTCCAAGCCTCAACTGAGTAAGGCTATTGGATACTCTAAGGCCTCATGGTTTTGCTACATAAGAGTGCCTGAAATGGTGCCAATGTTAAAATAGGTTTATAGAATGAAGTCCTTTGATAAATCTTGCTTCATGAGTGTAATATCACTAACCATGGATTTATTAAGTTCCTTAAAACTCCTTACTCCTTTCTTGGACCATCTAAATATTTAATTCTTTTTTATCATGGTTTTAAATGGCTAAGTTAAAATGGCAAAATCTAAGATGTATCCTTCGATAAAATTTATCTCCCTTAAGAAAATTTGCAAATCTCTTTTGTGCTTTGGAAAGTAAAGTGATATAATTGAAGATATTACTTTATTATCTATGCTTAAGCCATTATTTGAAACTATATGTCCAAGAATATTAACCTCATAAACTGAGAAGACACACTTTTTAGGGTTTAGGGATACCCCAAATTGTCTACACCTTTCAAACACTTTCTCAAGGTGAACCATATGCTCTATTTTATTATTTGAAAACATGGTTATATCATCCAAATAGACCAACACAAACTTGTTAAGATGGCCCTAGAATGCCATATCCATGGCTCTCTAAAAATTTTCTCAAATATTGGATAAACCAAAGGGCATGTTTCTATATGAAAATATCTCCCACTTTGTGGTGAATGCTATCTTGAATTGGTCTTCTTCCTTGACCAAAATATAGTTGTAAAAATTATATCCATGCAATCAGGATAACCTTTCTAAACCTGTAACCAATTGTAAAAAATATTCTATATATGGTAGTGGATAGTGGTCTTTAAGGGAAGTCTTATTCAAGTTATGAAAGTCAATACACAATCTGATTTCACCATTGTTTTTCCATACTAGAATAAGGTTTTCCACCCAAATTGATTGATTAATTAGAAATATAATAGCTAACTTAATGAGATTAAGAAGATTAACTCTTATCAAAGGCTCAATATTTTGATTAAATTGTCCTTTTCCTTTGTATTACTAGCTTAGTTTCATCTTCTAGCTCAATGGTGTGTTGAGATAGACTTATGTCAAATCCCTTCAGATCAATATATTTCCATGAAAATACATCAATGAAAATTGGATAGAATTCAATGAAGGCTTCCTTTTCTTCATAAGTGCATACCTTACCTAGCTTTAGGTTCTTACCAGGTGTAACTTCCACATTAGCATAGTGTTATTTCATTGTTGACAAAGATGAATTTTCTTTCCTAATCTCATCATCACCAATAAATATGTTCTCAAGTGTGACTAATCCCTTGGGAAACTTATTTTTTTTCAATTGAAAAATCTGATCACCATACTACTAAAAGTATTTTGACTAATTTAATGAGGAAAACTTAGCTTCTTATTGAAAGAATATGACAATATAATTGTCATATTCAAACAACTAAAAATCATCATTTTTATCTAGAAAAAAATTCCTTACAATCACCTTAATTTGTGAATAAACCTTGTCACTTCTTACATCAACTAGGATACTAAATTGCACCCCTATGGTAGCAAATATATATGCATGTTTATTCTCATCTCTTGGTATTGCCTAATTGTTAAAGGCCTGAAACTCTTAAATTAGGTCCCATACCCTATGATTATAAGATTTAAGCAATGGATTTTTTCATAAATTAAGACCTCTCACTTGGTGAACTACAAGTTCACTATCACCAAAGACTTGTAAGGTGTTAACTTTCATCTTTCTAGCCCATTGTAAACCTTGAACTAGTACATCTTATTCTATAGCATTGTTTTAATAACCAAATTAAAAATAAAAATAATTATACCCTTACCTATAATTAGATGGATAAATAAATATAATTATACCCTTGGTACCATGATTATTCCTTGATCCATCAAAATATATTTTCCAAAGACCATCAATAGACTCATCATCCTTCATCAAGGTTGGAATTGGTGCATCTTTCTCATGGAGGTAATAAACACCAAGTCCTTATTATTCAATTAGTTTATAAGGATCATATTAATGTGATATACAATCCCATACATCAAGTAAAATATATGTAATCCCATCTAAAGGTGATTAGTTTTCCTTTACACTATCTTTTATCACTTCATCTAAGATGAGGCAATTAGAGTTCTCAACACTTTTCATATATGGTTACAAATAGAATTATGAAATGAGTTAAAACTGTATCATTACATTAATTAAATAATTATTATTAAACATCAAATATTTATAATCATCTAATAAATAGCCTCCAATCTTTGAGGTAAAGTCCCTTGACATACACATGGAAAAAGAGGGGTAAGTCTACCACAACTACATCATATTAAATGTTAACATTAGGACAAGCATGTAATTTAAAACTTAGATATTTGATTATTCCTACTATATTTTTTGGTGACCCATCTAGTTGTAATAATACTTTAGTATTTATTTCATAGAAAAGACCAAGCTTATCTATAATTTGCATAGGCATGATAGTGTTACTGGCTCCACTATATACCATATAGTTATGAACTAAATAGTCAACAATTATCAAAGAGAGATATAAGGGAGGAGTTTTAATTGAAATTACCTTATATTTATCCCCCTTTACCATATTTTTTACATACTATAGTTGATTCTTCATTAGTTGGTTTGAATAGTTAGGACAATACCTTTTTTCTCAACTAGTTCTAGGGACACCTTGAGAGTTGAAAGCTCTTAGATGAGAATATCATTTTATCTTGGAATATCAAGGGAATACCACATGTTAATGTTAACATTGGTTTTATTCATCTAATCCACTATGTTAAGTGAAGTTCTACTAACCTTTAACTGTACCTTTTGAACAACTGGTTGTTCATGAACTAGTGGTATTTGAGGTACCCTCTCAGCCTATGCATTGTAATTTTTCTATGTTATATGGGTAATAAGTTGATATTTGGTATTATTTCAAAAAACATTAGGATTAATTGAATCATTAGTGACCTCTTGAGCCTCATTAATGTCTCTTATTTTATCTCTAGTTACAACTACAACTTGACCACTTGAATTATTAGTCACACCACCATGATTGAAAGAGACATAATCAACCATATAATAATTTAAATTAATGGCATCAATCTACCGTCAAACTTGTTGAGCCTCTCCTTGGGGTACCAAACCTATCTCATGATACTCACTTATTTAAAAAGAAAACTCTTCTTGATTCATTTGTAGGATAGTAATATTCTAAACATAATGGGGGTTGGAGAGATGCTAATTTTAGTAATGCATTAAATTGTTTTGAGGTCGTGTGGGGACAAAAAAATTTAATTTGGAAGGTGAATTAGGATCAAGAGATCCATATGTCTTAGCTATAACTATGGATTCTTATGCCTAATAGGGTGGTTTTTTTTCCATAAATCCTTGGTAAAAAGGCTTTTAGTTTATGAAACATTGATAGAAGGTATGATTTTGTGTTTATAATCCCTACCCTAGAATTTTTGTCTTTTGAGTTGAACTATTTCATTCCCAAAAGACTATAATAGAATTTTCAATTCTTTAATTTCACTAACTTGAATAGAAGGGGTTAATCTTGGGATTTAGGAGATAAGGATGGGATTTGAGGGACTTAAGGGAGTGGGATAGATTGCAACTCTAGGAATATTGGCATTGGGGGCCTTAGAAAAAGTTTACCATCTTGTATCAAGTTGTTCTCTACTAATATAGAAATTTCAAAAGCATTTAGCTAGGTGTTACCATGCATAGACGGTATCATCACACTAATATTAGAATTAAGGGCTCTTAAATAATAATAAAAGGCATATTTAGGGGATGGTTTGATCAATGTAGGTATTATAGTCCATGTATTTTGGAATTTGAGGTTGAAATTAGACATGAAATCATGAGGAACTCTCTTTATGTTAGTCAATTATTCAACTAAATATAGGTGGTCAAACTTGTCCTCAAATTGTCTGACTAAGGCTGCTCTTAACCTAGGTAGCAGTGGAATTAAAAGGAAGATTTCTATACCACCCAATGCTTTTATTTTGAAGGAAGCAACAAGTAATCTGATAGCAACATTATCTTGAACAACATTATGAATAGAATAATGGTTTGTAACATCCTAGATGTGCTTAATAGTATTATTTTATGTTATCCAAAAAAGAGTGGGATGCTTTTAAGAGAAGACACATAAATATCATCATATTGGGCTAATTTCAATGGAATACTTCTAATGAATGGCATAAATACTTGATTCTTGATAGTCATTTGGGTAGTAGGGATTTCACTTCTTAATATAATAGTATGACCAAGGGATGATTTATTTTTTTTGGGATAGGGTATTATCTTATTAAATCTTGATATCTTATATTAAATAGAAGGTAGCTCAATGAATTCAAGGGGAATACCTTTACTAACTAACCTTGTAGCAACCTTTTGCATGAGAATGTTACTTGGTAACTTGAAGAATATTTATCTTGTGATGATGGTAGATGTCTCTTTTATATTACAAATTCTTCTACATAGCTTTAAATTTTAGGGCTTAAAATAAAATGGATCCCATCAGGTGTGCCAGAACTATTGGTGGTCTAGGTTGTATGTTAGCTAAGAAGGGGATTGTTCAGGTCCTCTTGATCAAACCTAGCCTAACATGGTACTAACCCTAGGATGTGGGTCACCTGAACTTGGGTTATAACTTTAGATAATGCTAACTTCTTTTTTTATCTATCACCTATTCTGGACCTAAACTAGCTCTTGCTTGGAAAAGGGAGAGGAATTGACAATAATTCATAAAACCATGTAAAATGAGGTGATGAACTAAATGTTTTGATCCTTATACTTATATAAGACACACTATAATATTATTTAAATATTATATAATATTAATTCACTCACTCTTTGAGTAGCTTCCACATAATTATTTCATATCAAGGCATGAACTAGATATCAGTCTAGCATGGGATGGGTGTTGTCCACTTCCACACTAATTAACGGACTATATATGCACTTATAATGACATGTGGGAACTACCAAAACACTACATGAAGATTATAAAACTTAAATAAAATCAAGGAAAATATAAATTCACTTATCCACATCAATGAATTCATAAGACACACTTCAACCCATCTTGAAAAATTGAGGAATATAGTCATTTATTACATGAAATAGGTGTTACAGTGCAAATCCTAATAGATTCTAGTAATTCCAAATATATATGTCATTGTTAAGAATCATAATCCTATATTTATAGTATAAGGTATGAAATATATGGGGAGTGATGTCTATAAGAGTGGAGAATGGGTCATTATGATCAATATTTCTAATCATCCAACTTTGATTTAGTTAGAAAAGATCATCATGCTAAAACTACTTCTAGAAAATAGATAAAAAAAACCATATTAGTCTATTTCAATCTATTTTTTTCTTGAATTGATGTTCCTTACAATTAAAATGGTGGGATAAAATCATTAAAAATCTTCTTCTTGTATCAATGTAGTTACAACAACTTAATCAATCTATTTTGATCATGGTAGCATCTACTGCTCTCTATTGGTTCATTTTGGCATGTAAAAAGGGTCATAATAATTTTTAGGACCACCTTGACAATTTATTATCCACATTTCTTATTTTTGTGAAGAACCCTTTGAAACTGATGTGTCTACCTCCATGGCATCTTCTTGACATTTGTTCTAGTTCAACATAGACTACAATTATTCTTTATGAAGTCTATGGCTTTTTACTTTTATTCTTGACCATGAATCTTGATCTACTCATTGAATTCATTCCATATATCTTTATTATACTTAATAATTTACTTTTAATCTTTACCATTGATCAACTTGCTTATGCATAATTAGATCTACCTTCTCAACTTACACACGTACCATTGATCATTTTCTGTATGAATGAACATGATCCATAGATATTTTACCAGTCTAAAATGGATAATAAACTTATCACCTATGCATTTATATTTTATATTTGTTAACCATTTGACCTATCACTCACCATTTTATCTAATTTTTATGATGGATCATGCACCATTGATATACTTCGGCCCACTAGTTTTGTTAATCACTGCATACTATTAGATCTCTATTCAAGTACTCAAGATCTTTCCACTTGTCTACTTTGCACTTATGTCAAATTTTTGACTTTATTCTCACCATTATTCTTTAGAACATGATCAAATGTGCTCCATTAAATCTTTAGGACCCCTAACACTATCAGGTTACTACTCACTATTAGATCTTTGGTAAGATTTATTGTTGAATATTGATCTTGGGACATTTGAATTCAAATGGATATTTTATGAAGCTCAAATTTGATGTCTACATGCATGTTTAAGGATTTTTAAATCAAAATAGTTAATTATTTTAGCTTAAACTTCATGTCCTCACACATGTGTCACTCTGCAAGTCTAACTTTGAATGCTTGTAACTTGAGATAGACAACTCATCAAGTCATAATATTTATAGAGAATGGTTAAGGCATGAAGGAATTCACGTCCATGTGATCCTTTTTCTTTGAAAGCATTCTTAATCATACATATAAAATGTATAATCAAGATAACTAGTCCATTTATACACATTGTTTGATGATGGCATAGTTCTTTTAGGCTTACTCAAGTCATTTCTTAATCATCTTTGAAGGCTTATATCTGCAAATAGAAATTTCACCAAGGCACCAAACTTTTAGGGAATAATTATGTCACAAAGGAAATCATCTTAAATAACTCTTAAGACCAATATAACTCATAAATAAAACTAGCATGATATGCTAAGCTTCAAATGCTAGGGGTGATAATTTGACCTGTGTGGGGCAAAATTGATAACACTAACTACCTTGCAATCCTTTAACTTAAACTTATTCAACATATTTCTTATGTTTTTAGTTTTTTAGATGAATATACATTTTTAATATTGAGTGATTTTTAACCCAATAAAGAATGATAGTTCTCCTAGCATGGACATCTCCAGCTCTTTCTTAATCACCTCTAAAAAGGCCTTTGTCATGTTTTCATTGTTTCTACCAAAGATGATGCCATCCACATAGACAAATACAATCAGTTGATGGTCATATTCTATTTTAATGTATATATTTCTATTTTCAACTCCTCTTTTTAATTTTTGGTAGAAAAAAACCTTGTCTAAACTGGAATACCAAGCTCTAGGATCTTGCTTTAGACCATAGAGAGATTTTTATAATATGCAAACATAGTCTTTATCATATGATAGTAAGAAACCTTTAAGTTGATAAATGTACACTTCTTATTCTAAATTCCCATTAAAAATTATATGTTTGACATCCATTTGGTATACCTTAAATCCTTTGAATCCCACATAGGCTAGAAACAATCTAAGGTCCTCCAATCTTTCTACTGGTGCAAAGGTTTCATCAAAGTCTACCCCTTTAAATTGTGCATATTAATTTCATAACAATCTATCCTTGTTCCTATAAACTTATCCATCTTCATTAAAATTGTTTTTGAATACTCATTTTGTGCTAATAATATTCTTATCTTTAGGCCAAGGAACTAATTCCTACATTTTATTATTGTCTATTTGTTCCAGATCCTCATTCATAACACCTATCGCAATTTTTTATTTTATTTATTATATAATCATCTTAGGTTAAATATTTTATAATAGAGAATTATCAAAATTTATATTGCTTACAAGTCTTCTCCTAGTTTGCATAGTTTTATTCCTGTTGCCAATTATTTGAGATTAAGGTAGTCTCTTTGAAACTATCTTAAGTTTCCTTTTGAGTCCAGTTTCTTTCCAAATTCTTATTCTTCATCATAAAAATTTATAGTCTCCTCTTCATTCTTGATGTCCACATTATCTAACATGTTCTTTGACTATGAGACAGATATCCTTGTCTCATCAATCCTCACATTGGTACTTTCCACTATATTTTTTAGTCTCTTCTTAAGACATATATAGGATAAGATTATTGATGAGTATCCTAATAATATACCTTCATATAATCTAGAGTCAAAATTATCCAAGTCTTCATCATCTCTTTTGATGAAACGTTTTCTTCCAAACACTCTAAAGTGTTCTACATATGTAAGTTTACAATTCCATATATCATAAGGAGTCTCTTTACCATGAGTCCTTATTTGTTCCCTATTCAAAATGTAGATAATAGTGATCACTACCTCTCTCTAATATCCATTAGATAATATAGACTAATTTAACATAGTTCTATCCATCGCTTTAACTATCCTATTCTTCCTTTCCACTACCCTATTCTACTGAGGTGTCCTAACTACTGAGAATAGTCTCATTATTCCATGAACCTCATAGATGTCATCAAATTCATTAGACTAAAAATATCTTCCTCTATCATATATTAGGAACTTGATCTTCCCATTAGTCTCATTCTCAATAAGAGCCTTGAATGCCTTGAACTTGTCAAGAGATTCTGATTTATTATATGAATGCAACCCACGATATTCTTGTGTAACCATCAATGGATAACATGAAGTAGTTATCTCCTTGAATTATTTTAATTCATTTAGGCCCATATATATTAGATTGGATTAAATATAAAGTTATTTTAGTAGATTAATCCTTGGACTTGCACCTTATTTTAGTCTTCTTACCATGTTGGCATGCCTTTAAAAGTATTTTTGTAGGTTTGATGAATAGAGCTCAATCTGATTCATCCTATGTTGCTTTGGATTACATACCAATGTTTAATCCTTATTATGCATTATAGGAGCTTCATATGACTTTTTTAATCTTATGGAACTTATATTTATATTAGATTTGAATCTTGTAATGTGTTTTATATTGTGATAGATATAACAAATAACTTTTATGTAGTTACCATGGTTCCATGATGACTTATCATTTATAGAATTAGGTTACCTAATTGATATTTTTATATTATTAATGTTAACTTATTATGACCTCTCATGATCTCTCTCAAATTTTCTCAATTTGTCTATGAGTTATTTATGCTCAACCTTCAAGTAATCTATCCTTGTATCCAATTAGTCATAATTAACTTCCTTTGACTTATACTTGCATTGACATCTTCTAACTAACTCTTGAGATATTTGATAGTATTATTTTTATGTTTTAAATAATCAATTATAATTATGATCTTATCTTCAAAGTATAATTTAAATTTACTTCTTCACTATCATAGTAGACTTCATCTTCAGAAATGTTGTCTTCTTCCTGTAGATCACAAGACATTCTTATGATTCTTAGAACCACCTTCAAGCTATTAGAAATGAATCAAAGGACTAGTCTCTGATACCAATTATTGGAAGCATAGTGACTAATAAGTGGGTGAATTGGTATTTAAATTTTTTCAAATCCTTGCCTTATTATTAATGAACAATCAAAACAATATAGTAATCTACCAACACATTAAGATCCATGAACATGAGAGAACATAAAATATAAAACACTTATTTGATTGGGAAAACATCAAAGGGAATAAAACCCAATGATGATTAAAATGGGAAAATGTATTATAATTCAAACATAAATATTTAGTGAAGCACCAACTTCACTTAGAGCACCAACCCCAACTAGTCAAGCACCAACTTGACTAGGCTTTAGCAAGCACCCACTTGTAAGGATGCACTAACCCCTTAGATGATTCAACACCAAATCATCCAACTAAAACCTATGATCACATTAAAAACCATTTTTTTTATCATACAATAGATGATGATATTTATATTTAGCTCTTTTCACACACATATCTTTCTTAAACTAGTCTCTATCCTTCTTTACTTAATTAGCTCTCTTTTTGACTTCATTAGGTCATATGACCTTGATAATCATCTACATTACTCCTATCATATCTTCATGATAGTTTATTTTTAACCTTTTAATGGTATACAATGAAATATTTATAACTTAAAAATTATATCTCATTTTATTTAACACCCACTATCTTACTCTAGATAGTTAGGCCTATTTGGCCTTGTTCTTATACTAGCCTCTTGCTCATACACATCTTTGGTGGCCATACACACTTTACCACTTAGTTTTTAAATGAAATGGGAATTAATAAATGTAAATAACATGAAATAAACATGAAATAGTCATACCATATAGGACCAGAACCCTTTTTAGGCCTTAAAGAGACCTAATTCAATTAGGCTTTCATTAACACACATTACCCTTTGAAAACATTGTAACACTCTCAATATTATCACATGGTATTAACATATCATATTTCACTTTAATATAACCATAAAAATATCATATTTGGTATATGCCACCTTTTATCTCCAACCACCAATTGAACCATGCCATTAAGATTGTTCATAATTAGGCTTGTGCATACCCAAAAAGTTTGTCTTTAACAATTGAACCAAAAACACAATATTGTCAAAAAAACCATAGAAAAAATCATATTTTTAAAATAATCATATCAAAAAATAATATAAAAAAAATTCTCATGACCTCAGAGCCATCACCTTGTGAATTAGACCTAAAAAATGAAGGCAAAAGAACTCAAACCCTTCTTTGTAAGTGGCCCACTTAGAATTACCAATAAGCTTCAAAATAAAATCATGGAAATAATGAAATAAAACACTTGTATAATAAATTTCATAAAATTAAAATGAATTTATATGATCCTAAAACATATTTATAGCAACTTATAAAAATATATCAAAATATTTAATAGTAGTATTGGTCTTACAAACCAATCTCATGACTTTACTGCACATAGACCTCACTAAGATAACATGTCAATTTGAGAGCATCTTTATTATATATAAAATAATTTAATAATATTATATAAAATATGGAAATATATTATAAGTCTTGAACAAAAACCCCATGAATTTTTATCCATCCCTATTTCATGAAAACACATCCCTAATCTCATTCTCACTTCTACCCAGTTTTTCTCATTATCTACACCACTAGGACTTTTAGTGATAGGTCAAATTGTATGATTATTTTAGAACATATAAGGTATATAAAACAATAATAAACCATAATTGAGTTAATATATAAGTCTCAAGATTCATACTCCATCCATTTAATAGATTTGACTCGGTCGACTCTACCTGTTATAGTATGTTTATGAGAAAGAAGGCTTTTCTTGTAGGGTCCACTCACTCACTTGATATACCAATGCCATTTTTAGGTACATGGGAGATTAAATTAAATTATAAAATCATAAAAATAGGTCATCCAATCCATTTTTATCCATTTCTATCAAGATCTTCAATATCTAGTCAAAGTTAGGGTTTTAAAGAGGTTTAAATTACCTTACAGTATTAACGATCATTCATAAAGATTAGGACCTTATTCCAAAAAATAATGAATGTAAATTTTATATATGAGCCTTACCCATCTACCATGAATGTATTAGGTTATCATGTAGAATGATAATGAGTACATGAAATTTCTTCTCAGGTTGAGAATCGTTAATTCTATGCACATAGGAAACCTCAAAACCATATTCCATGCCTTTCCTTAAAAAAATTAACCTTATAATTGGTCAACATACCTAAAAAACATGAAATACATATTTAAATTCTCATTATTCCAAAATTACCTTGGAAAATGATCTTGATACCCAATTAAGCCACCATCTCTCTCTTTTCTCTCTAGGATTTTGACTTGTAAGTCACATTAGGCCTTGAAACTAACCTACTAGCCACTTTACATTCACTATCCACCTCAATCACATGATAAATAAACTTATAACATGATAAGAAACTTATTTTAATCCTTCATATGTCTTGACAACACCTAATGACCCATCATTAGGTTAGGTAGATTCTAGAACTAGATTTTAATTCTTCTCAGGTTGACAATCATCAATTCTATGCACATAGGAGACCTCAAAACCATATTACATGACCTTAATTAAAAAATTTGACCTTATACTTGATTAAAATACCTTAAAAACATGAAATACATATTTAAATTCTCATTATTCCAAAATTACCTTGGAAAATGATCCTGATACCCCATTAGGCCACCATCTCTCTCTTTGCTCTCTAGGATTTTAACCCACAATTCACATTAGGCCTTGAAACTAACCTACTAGCCAATTTAAATTAACTATCCACCTAAATCACATGATAAATAAACTTGTCACATGATAAAAACTAGATTTTAATCCTTCATAGGTCTTGACAACATCTAATGATCAAAAACTGATTTTAATCCTTCATAGGTCTTGACAACACCTAGTTGCATGTTAAGTCTATAGGTCAACCTTTAAAATATTACTATGAGACATTCATGAGTACTCAAATGCCTCATATTATCTATTAATAAAAATATTATAGCATCTTATGCCTCTATGCATCTATATTACTAGACCACCATTCTCCTTTTCATGTATAAAACTAGGTATCCTATGCACAAGCCTTCTCAAGTCTCTTATTAGGATTGAACACTTTAAAACCTTTAAAATTCATATTTAAACATTATTTGATGATTTTATACCTTTATTACATGACATATAAGTTCTTAAAACAATTTCATACCTCTCAGGGATGTAATCAAACAAAAACACTTTTCATTGACCTCATACCTCATGAACAACCTTTGACATCAATGACAACATCAATGCAAACCCTCAATAATAGAAATAATGCTAAATAATATCCCCCTTTTTCATTTATGTAAAACCATATTGAACACTTATCATCCTTATATCCCCATTATGGTCTTTCTCACCCTTTGACATAAATGACAATGTGATGTCTTCAATTCTTTCAATCACAATCCTTATAATCAAAATACTCAACACATAGAACTATAAGTTTATGAGACATAATATAAACATGTTCCCACTATCTACATTCATTCCTTCTTATAAAAATTCACTTTTTATTGGAGATAATTATCATGATTATATCCTTTTAATTACTTGGATTCTTCAATGATGGATAGGGGTAAGAATTATACCCAATTCATGTCTTATTCGTTCAAAATTTTCCTTTCGAAGTGGTTTGGTCAAGATGTATACAATCTCATCTTTTGTAGAAACATATTCAATGTTGACACTTTATTAACTTAAATTCTCTCTTAAAAAATGATAATTGATGGGAATGTGTTTGGTACATGAGTGCATGATAGGTTTTTTTGAGATGCTTATAGCACTTGTATTCTCACAATAGATAGGGCTAAGACCATCATACTCCACCTTGTAGTCTTTTAGGGTCTATCTCATCCATAAAACCTAAGTGAAACATCAATATATTATAGTGTACTCAACCTCAAAAGTGGAAAAATCTACTGATGGTTGCTTCTTACTTATCCATGATATTAAACACCCACCTAGAAATAAGGCTCCTCCATTGGTACTGTTCCCATAATCTATAATTCTTGCTCAATATACATCTATGTTGGCTATAAAATTTAACTCCTTTCTTCTTGGATAACACAATCCATACTCCATAGTCCTCTTGAGATACTTAAGTATTATTTTGACTTACTGTAGATTATTATCCTTTGTATCTTTTGGAAACCTTCACACAAGACCTACTACTTACATGATGTTAGGTCTAAAGGTAATGGTGTACAACAAACTTCCAATAATTGATCTATATGAAATCTAATTGACCTTTAAAGACTCATATTCATTACTCAACTTACATCATGTGATCATGGGTGTACTAAATGCCTTAAAATCCTTCATCTCAAACTTCTTCAACATTTTTCTTATGTACTTGGATTGTGAGATGAATATACCTTTTTTAGATTCAGTGATTTACAACCCAAGAAATAATGTTAGTTATCCTATCATGGACATCTAAAAATATTTCTTCATAACCTCTACAAACGATTTTATCATTCTCATTATTTCCACAAAAGACATTGTCATCCACATAGACAACTTAAATCAATCTATGGTAATCCTCTATCTTAACGTATAGATTATTGTATACATCTCCTATTTTGAATCCTTGATCCTATAAATACTTATCCAACCTAGAATACCAAGCTATAGGATCTTGATTTAGACCATAGAGATATTTATTCAATATGTAAACATTGTCTTTGTCATCTGATAGTGAGAACCCTTCATGTTTCTAAAAGTACATTTCTTCTTCCAAATTCCCATTCAAAAAGGTAGATTTAAAATCCATATGGTATACCTTGAATCCTTTCAATCCTACATAAGCTATAAATAATCTAATGGTATCCAATCTTGCTACTAGCGCAAAGGTTTCCTCAAAGTCTACCACTTGAAATTTTGCATATCGATTACATACCAATATAGCCTTGTTCTAGGTAACTTATCGATATTCATTCAACTTGTTTTAGAATACCCATTTTGTGCCAATGACATTATTGACTTTAAGGCTAGGAACTAGTTCCCAATTCTCATTCTTCTCTATTTGGTCTAGCTCTTCATTCATAAAACCTATCAAAAATTTATCTTTTCTTAATTTTATAAGACTCTTAGGTTTAATCTTGGATAATAGAGAATTCTCTTGATTTAGATTACTTACAAGTCTTCTCGTAGTTTACATACCTACATTCTTCTTGCCAATAAATTGAGATTCAGGGTGGTCTCTTTAAATCTATCTTAAGGGTCCTTTTTAATATTATCTCTCTTAAAATTCTTCTTCTTTATCATCAAAATCTATAGTTTCATCTTCATTCTTGAATTCCAATTCTCTAAAGTGTTCTTTTACTATGTGTGAGATTTCCTTGTCTCATCAATCCTCACATTAGTGATTTCAACTATATTTTGTAGTCTCTTGTTATAACATACATATATTGAGCTCACTAATGATTATCATAAGAATATACCTTCATAAAATCTAGAATAAAACTTATCTAAGTATTCATCATATCTTTTAATGAAACATTTGCTCTTAAACACTCTAAAGTGTTTTACATTTGCATGTTTGCCCTTCCCTAGATCATAAGGAGTCTTGTTACAATTAGTCCTTATTTTTTCCCTATTAAAAAATGTATATAGTAGTGCTTAATAACTATATTTAATATCCATTAGATAATATAGACTCATTCAACATAGTTCTATCCATATCTTGAACTATAATATTCTTCCTTTCTACTGCCCCATTCTACTGAGGTGTCCCAACTACTGAGAATTGTCTCTTTATTCTATGAACCTTATAGAAGTCATCAAACTAATTAGACCAAAAATATCCTTCTCTGTCAATTCTTAGGCACTTGATCTTCCCATTCTTATCATTCTCAACAAAATCCTTGATTGCCTTGAACTTTTCAAGAGCTTCTAGTTTCTCTTTTAGGATTGTAACCCAAGACATTCTTATGTAATCATAAATGAGTAACATGAATTAACTATATCCTTGAATTCTTTAAATTATTTTAGGCCTAAAAACATCAGTGTGGATTAACTCCAAGGGTCTTGTAGTAGAATACTCCTTGGAATTGAACCTTCTTCTAGGTTGCTTACCAATTTGAGATGCCTTACAAAGTATGTTTGATGATTTTAGGCATGTTCTTCATAAAATTATTAGCACTAATTCTAACAAGGTTATCAAATTTTAGGTGACCTATCCTTCTATTCCATAGCCAACTTTCATCTATCTTTGTGATGAAACATTTTTCCTTGTTGATCTCATTCAATACATATGGGTTATTCTTAGTCTTCTTAGCATTATTAATTATCCTTCCATATTTAGTTCTTTTTATCTCACACCCTTTGTAATGAAATTTTAGTGTGTGTCTTTGATTGCACATGTGAATCAAACTATGTAGGTTTTGTTTTAGACCTTCTATATACAACACATTTTGTGTCTTGGTATTTCTATTGTCCAAACTCAAGACACCCTTACCAACTATATTGGTAGTCATGTTATCTCTAAAATTCACTATTCCTATAACATTATTCTTCAAATAGATAAAATTATTCATATCTCCTATCATGTGGCTTGAGAAACCACCATATATATACCATTTCATGCCTTCATCATGAATGTGAAAGGTAGTATAAGCTAGCATAGAGTCCTCTTTGGTCTTTTCTTCCTCTTTATAAAATAGTCCATCTTGTTTATTGAGCTCATTTTTATCCATCATAGCTTGATTTGGATTCCATACCAATGTTTGATCCTTTGTATGAATTATAGTAGCTTAATATGTATTGTTGAATCTTGTGGACATTATAAATCTATTAGAGTATCATCTTGTAATGTGTCCTATATTGTGATAGATGTAAAAAAAAATTATGTACTTACCATGGTTCCCTGATCACTTTTCCTTTATAGAATTATGTATCTTGATTGATATTTTGAGGTTAATACTCTTGACTTGTTATGAATTCTCATGTTCTCTATAAAACTATCTCAATTTGTAGATGAACTATGTATGCTCAACCTTCAAGTAATCTAGATATGTCTTCAACTGGTCATACTTAACTTCCTTTGACTTACACCTTGTGTTGACCTCTTATAACTAACTATTGAGATATTTGATAGTATTATTTTTATTTTTAAAATCATCAAGTGTAATTATGGTCTTAGCTTCAACATCTACTTCATATTTTCATTCTTCACTATCATAATAAACTTCTTCATCATACATGTTTTTTTCTTCATACCGATCGTAAGACATTCTTGTGCTTATTAGGACCACCTTCAAGTTGTTAGAGTTTACTCAATAGACCAAGATCTGACACCAATTATTGGAAGCATAATGAATAATAGGGGTTAATAAGTATTCAAAATGCTTTCAATCTTTACCTTATTATTCACATACTATTAAAACAATATAGTAAGCTAGCAACACATTAACTACCATGAATATTTTTTGAAGAAGATAACACACAAAACACTTATTTGAGTTAGAAATATTCAAATGAAATAAAAAACAATAATTATTCAAATGTAATACTTTACTATAAGTCAAACATAAATATTTAGTGAAACACCAACTTCACCTAGAGCACCAATTTGACTAAGCTTTAACAAGCACCGACTTTTAAGGAGGCACCAACCCCCTAGATGACTTAGCATCAAATAATCAAATTCAAACCTTTGATAAAACATGTAAATATTTTTTATCATATAATATATTATTATATTCATATCCATCTCTTCTCACACACTTATCCTCAAAATGGTCTCTAGCCTTCTTCTCTCAATTAGGTCTTTTCTTGACTTGGTTAGGTCATATGACTTTGATAATCACATAAAATACCCTTATAATATAATAATTATAGTTTATTTTAAACCTTATAATTTTATAAAATACCTTCTTCATCTCTTCAAATTTATATCTCATTTGCTTCAACACCCACTATCTTACTCTAGACAATTAGGCCTATTAGGCCTTGTTCTTATACTAGGTTCTTACTCATACAACTCTTGGTAAACCATACACACTTAACCAATTAGGTTTTAAATTAAAAGGGACTTATTAAATATAAAATACATAAACCAAAAATTATAATAGGTTGGTCATACCATATAGGATCAAAACCCCTTTTAGGCCTTAAGGAGACCTATTTCAATTAGGCCTTGATTAGCACACATTACCCTTTAAACACGTTAGAACACTCTAATAATTTGAAAATAGAATTAAAATATCATATTTCACATTAATATACCCATAAAAATCTCACATTTTTTCCATATCACCTTTTATATCCAACCATCACTTGAACCACACTATTAACACTATTCATAATTAGGCTTGTGCATACCCAGAAAGTCTATCTTGAATAACTGAACCAAAATCACAATATTTTGAAAAAAAATTGAAAAAATCATATAAAAATAATAATAATAATTAACTCATATTCATAATCATGTGAATTATACCTCACAAATCAAGGCACAAGTAATCAAATCCTTCTCTTCAAGTGGCCCACTCAAAACTGCCAATAAGCTTCAAAACATAGTCATGGAAACAATGACCTAAAACACATATATAATCAATTTCATAAAATTTAAATATATTTATATAATACTAAAACATATTTATAACAATTTAATATAAATATATCATAATATCTAATATCAATATTTGTGTTATAGACCAATCTAAGCACTTCAATGTACACAAAACTCATTAAGTTTGACAAGTTAATTTAAGAGAAAAATTTTACTATATAAAATCATATAAAAATATTATAAAAAATATGAAATTTTATTAAATTTATTTAAAACATCCCCATGTATTTGGATCCATCCCTAATCTATGATAATACATCCCTAATCTCATTCTCATTTTTTCCTAGATTTTCTCACTTTCTACACCATTAGGCCTTTTATCGATAGGTAAAATTGCATTAATAGTTTAAAAAACCTGAGGTTTATAAAATTTAAAAAAAAAACATGTAATAAATATATAATTCTCAATATTAAACCTCCATCCATTTATAAATTTTTACTCGATCAACTCTACTTATTACTATAAATTTTTGACATACAAGTCATTTCTTGTAGGGTCCACTCACTCACCTAACAGAAAAATTCCACATTGAGTTACATAGGAGATTAAAATAAATTATAAAATCATAAAACTATGTAATCCAATCTATTATTATCTATTTATATCAATATCTTCCATATCAAGTCAAAGTTAGGGTTTTAGAGAGGCTGAAATGACCTTATGGTGTTAACAATCATTCATAAAGCTTGAGATATTATTATAGAAATAAATGTTTGGAAATTTTATTTAGGAAAATAAAAAATATAACAATAATTTATTAGTTTATCATGCATATTTTTCACATGCCAATGAGTACTTGAAAGTTCTTCTCAGGTTGAAAATCCTTCATTTTGTGCACGTAGGAAACCTCAAAACCACATTCCATGCCTTTCCTTAAAAAATTTAACCTAAAACTTCATAAAAATACCTTAAAAAACATTAAATAAATTTTTAAATTATAATTTATCCATTATTACCTTGGAAATTGATCTAATATCCCATTAGGCCACCATCTCTCTCTCTCTTTGCTCTTTAGGCTTTTGACCTGTAAGTCGCATTAGGCCTTGAAACTAACCTACTAGCCATTTTCCATGCACTATATACCTCACTCACATGATCAATAAAATTATAAAATTATCTAACAATTATTTTCATACTTCATATTTATTGACAACACCTCACAACCCCTCATTAGGTGAGGTTGTGTCTAGAACTAGTCTAGTTGCATGTTAGGTCTATATGTCTTGCCACTAAAGGTTTAATTTGAGATAATCATTAGTAATACAATGCCTCATGTGAATCCTTAAAAAATATCATACAAATTATTATACCATTGTGCATCTATATTACTATACCACTATGCTCCTTTTCATGCATAATACTAGGCATCTTATGCACAAGCCTCCTAAAGTCTCCTGCTAGGTTCAAATACTTGAAAAAATTGATAACTAACCTTGAAACATTATTTGGTGATTTTATACATTTATTAAATTACATATAAATTTATAAAATAATGTCATACCTCTCAGGGATGAAATCAAACAAAAACACTATTCAATGACCTCATACCTCATGAACAACCTTTGGCATTAATGGAAACATCAATGCTAAGCCTCAATAATATAAATAATGATGAAAAAACAAATAAAACCAAGGAAACATGAAATTAAAATAATGTAACAAACATGAAATTAAGATAATTAATAATCCATATTAAAAAAATATATGTAAAAACAACATTGATGAAAGAGAATTGATAATCCTTTCTAAATCAACAATGAAAAACTGAACATAGATGTGAGATAAATGAAAAAATATATTTAAAAAAAGGTTAATTTTAAATTAAAATTATAAACCATAACCAAGGGAGATATGATAAGGATAAGGCAATGATTAAGAGAGTATCTCATAGCCACTCAAAGATGTAACTTCAATTCTAATGATAGATGAATTAAAGAATCTTATTCTAAATATGTCTAAAAGAGCTAAAAAATATGAGATATAAAAACATGGAAAAGATTTTAGAAACAAACTTACCTATCAATGGGGATATTAAATTGGTGGTGGGTAAATTAAAGTGACACATGTATGTAAGATAAATACAATATATATACAAATTATCCTACTTAGTAATATCCAAGCTCAAAGAGGGTTAAAAATGAAAATCCTCTTAGGAATAATTTTTTATATCAGGGTCATGACCAATAATTATTATATGAAACCTACATGAAGGGATTTATTATCACACAATGGAAAATGCAATGTTTCTAAATCCTCTAGTCAAATGTCATTTTCTGATAACCCTAGCTAGGTATTATGATTGTAATAATAGTAAGCCAACTAATCTACTAAATAAACATGTAATCTAATCTAATAAATGAATATGAAAGATAATCTAGTGATTATAAAATATTATGGCACAAATAGGGAAGATTATAAACATGCAAATATAATAATATTTAATATAAAATAAAATTAATATAAGCAATGAGAGATGTAAATCAATCTATTATTTATACAATATCTACTTATTGAAATATGAAGGGATAGGAGTATATTTACCTTATCAAAGTAAATCTACCATGGATAAATCTATCCCTTGGCCAAAGGTGATTTGAAATATGTTATTGTGGAATGCAAGAATCACAAGAACATATTATCTATAATATATAAGACTTCTCCTATGCATCTAATACCTCTACAACATAAGTGTTACCTTTTCAAGGGAAAAACATAAGTAATGAAACCTCATATTGTTTATAAAATCATATTTACAAGTAGTAGTAATGTAAAATTGAATGATTCTCAATTTTTAAATGAATTTGTATGGGAATTTATAGCCAAGTATTGACCCTAAACCCTCACAAAAATTAAGTTGACAAGGTTGCCCCAATAAAAAATTTAGGTGGGAAATAGATTCATTAGACCTCGAACTACATCATCTTAGTAGATAAAATTTTGTAACATGTGTTAAATTCCAAACAAGGTCAACCTGATTGATGTAGTAGAAAATGTGGATAAAAGTGTATTTTCCTTATACAAGGTCTATTTTGGATGATTAATTCCTTAGGGAAATGTATAATAAAGTTTTTAATGCTTAAGGAATAGGATAAGAGTATATTGTATTGGTTTTAGGTAATGGTATAGGGGCCAATAATACTATGGAGCACCAAAAGTATACTGATCCCTTTTCTGGTGCACCCTTTAAGGCATGAACTCAGGGAGATTGAGATTTAATAGGTTAATTCAAGAGAGAAATAATTAGTAAATGATAAATTTTTAAAAAATATTATATGTATACATATGCCCCACTTTAATCTCATCATATTTGATTTATTTTTAACATAGTATGGTGATTTAGTAAAATAAAATAACACTAACACTGATATAATAAATTTTAGAAAAAAATATTAATTTGAATTCCAATATGGAAATGGTTTAAAGTATCATATACATACCTTTACATACCCTTATTTTTGAATATTTTCTTGTTGTATTTTTATTCTTGATCTTGGAGGGTGATTTAATTTCTTTAAACAAACCCTGGAGATACAAAACTAAAGAGAAATAATAAACAATCATAAGGAAATCAAAATAATTGAACTTTCAATAACTAAAATAAATCACTTGGATAATTAGTAATCTATGGATATAACTACTAAGCTAAAAATAAAGAGAAGGGAAAATTGGATAAAACTCAAACAAAATATACCTTAACTAGGAAGAGTAACAAACCAAATCAAATCCAAGACATATGAAAATGAAATTGTAGATCTAAAATTGATGTAAAATATGTAAAAAAAATATACTTAAACAAAGATATAAAATGAAAATAAATTAACACAACATTTATGGGTGATAAGTAACAATCTAAACTCACCAATAATGGAAAAAGACAAAATAAAGAGACATAACAGGTTTGTTTGCAAAAATATTGACAAATAATTTTATAAAATTTTATTGGAAATATGAGAATATTAAGGAAATAGTGTACATAAGTAATTCATATTCCCTCAAAAATATAGTTTCTTTTTGAGATATAACTATTATTAACATATTTTAAAGAAGATTAAGAATAGGGAATGTAGAAGTTGGGATATAGATTTAGATATAAACTTGATTATCAAGGGGGAAATGAAATGGATGGTTGGATAAATGTAGGTGGCATCAAGCTATAAAATATTTTTTGAGATAAATAAATTCAAATTAAGATGGAAAAATAAGAGGAATTATAATTAATGACTCTATTTAACTTACCTTATACACACAAATTTGAATTATCTAATGAAGTATAAATATCATCCAATGAAGGCTATATGTGTATACACATAACATTTTCAAACTTTTATTAATTACTGATGTTTTTTTATCTTGTAAAAACCCATCAAGTATCAATATCTCTAAGTAAACACCCTAAGGGGTGAAATAGGAAAGGGGTGGGTAGACCATTGGTTCATCATTGGATTATTATCCCTTTTGCCATTTATTATCTACACACTTGTCTCTTGAAAACTATTCCCCTATGTTTTTTATTCTCTCTTGTATACTCCTTCAGTCATTTACCACCTTATGTATCCCTTTTCCTATCCTAAAACCCCTTTGAATAGTTTATAGTACTAGGTCAACTAGGTATACCTTATACTCTTATTGGTGAAATTCATTTAGGGTTTAGGTCGGCTCTTGGCTGACCTAGCCTGTGACCTAGTGAATTTTTATCAATAACAATACTAGGTCAACTAGGTTGACCTTATCAGCTAATTTTTTTATAATGGATTAGGGTTAAATCTACCTATATATAAAATATCATTTCACCATTATTTAGAGAAGTTAATAAAATTTAAAAGTTATTATGCATCTGCTTATCCAACATCTACTTGAGGATCAAGATTAGGGTTTCATACTTTCTTTAGAGATATGGATCTTATCTTATGGATAAGTCTTTTAGATACATTGATAGGTTGTATATCTTGGATCTGATTTATCCTTATCATCTTTAAATATCACAACAACCCTTTTTTGAAGTACCTTGGCCAAGGGAGAGATTGAGTCTCAATGGGTTCATCTTCAAATGTAAGCATTCCTAACTTATTCCACATTTTAAGAATAAATGGTTATGAATTTGTACTTCTCTTCCATGCATTATAGTTCTATATACATTGACATGAGTATATGTCCTATATACATGTTTACTTTTGTTTGTTAGTACCCCCACTTTGTGCCAAAATATTTGGTAAGCACTAGACTATATCTCTTTGATTTACTTGTTATTAGTATAGTGAATATGAAAATATAGGGCCTAGTTAGGGTTATTACATGAATTTGCATTACTAGAGGCTTTAGAACCCTCCATAATATTATTTTTGTGATAAAATATCCCTTAATTGGGTGTATAAAATCCACATGTTGGTCATGTTCCCAATTATCTAATGTATCCTCAATTGGAAGTGTAAGTAGGATCTATCTTCTCTGATCTAGGATTGATTTATAAATATAATGTATTTATAATTATATACATTCTAGTGAAACTAAAATGAATCAAAACCTTGCATGTTTTCTTTCACATTTTTTATTTTGTAACAAACCACTACACCAAAACCTTGAGGTGTTAGTGAAATCTATCCATCAGGATCATAACATCCCACCATGCTTCCGAAGCCCACACTCTAGGCTAGATTTTCACCCATACCATAGGATCCCTACATGTATGAGCCCTAGATGAACACTTCCATGCTAGCATAGCCACCCACTCCATGACTTGAACTCAGGTGGAGGCTCAAGTACCACATGTAATGAATTGTTACACCAAAACCTCGAGGCATTAGTGAAATATTCCCATTAGGATCATAACATCCCACCACACTTTTGAAACCCAAACTCTATGCTATATTTAAAACCTTACCACCAAGATCCCTTACATGTATGAGCCCTAAATTAACACTACCATGCCATCATAACCACTTGCTCTATGTAAACCCAGGTGGAGGCTCTGATACCATATGTAATGAACCACTACACTAAAACCTCAAGGCATTAGTGAATCCACCCATCAGGATCATAACACATTCTATATCATTTTATTTATTAATTTTATATATTTTGATACTAGGTCAACATGATTGATATAGTTTGTAACTTTTATGCATAGTCTTAACACATAGTCACATAAAAAATGATTATGTTATTTGTTTGAAGGTGTACATCAAATATAGGTTACTAGGTCAAAAAATTCAACATCATAATCTTATTCACTTCCAAAAAACATAGTAGGTTGACTAGGTTGGTATGGTATTCTAGATAACTTTTAGAAAACATACTAGTTTGACCTATTATACCAACCTAGTCAAATTACAACACTAGGTCGACCTAGTCAACACATTTAACATAATTTGATGTAAAATTAAAGGAAATTAAATATAAATAACACATTACTTATCATCTTATAAACCACCAAGGTTCCTTTCTCTCTCTCTCTCTTTCCTTATAATTCTATTTCACACAATTTGCAATCTTTAAAACTGACATAATACAGTAAACTAGGTTGACCTAGTCAGCCTAGTTTTATATTTTATTTAAAATACTAAGTTAACCCTATAAAAATAATTATTAAATGACATTGATTCTATATTATAGAATTGACACTGTCAAATATGTTCTGTAATGTTTGCATACACTATCATCTGAACTGACATTGTATTATGTTTCAAATTGGAAATTAATAATTATATGCTAGTAATTACTTCACATTTCACTTTCAATTATTTTCATGCTTATAATATATCAAATAGTATAATTTTTTGGTTTTTAAATATACCATTTATTTTTACTAATTTTCTCTTTCTTACACATACTACCAAATCACATTATTTCAAAATGCATTTAAACATTTGTCTACCTAAGGATGACCTACATGGATTTCATCACTAAGGGAGAAGTTAACTTGGTTTTCTGGTCAATTATTTACATGTTATTAATGGTATATATTTTTTGATCACTTGATACCCTTATCACTATGAGATTGTGAAGTGAGGTATAAGCCCCAATATCAAGCCAATACTATTACCAACACATATCCCTTTTAGCCTAAATATCCTGAAACCATCCATAGATTATTTTCTAGTTCCCTAATTTTAGCCAACTTCCCTGTCACACTTAAAATAAAAATTTATAACAATATAACAAGATTTAGTATGACTAATTAATTAACATTTAATTTTTAGTTGACTACTTGCTCTTTACTCATTGTATGTTGTATTACAAAAACTTACATTGGCCAACAATGGTGCAAGGTTTTGTGTTATGTGCCTCAATTGAATCATTCTCATTGACCTAATTCATTGTGTCGTTACTTTCATTTCTTGATTTAAAGTACATTGAAAAAAAATTCCTTGTTTTATTACACTACTTTTTTGTTCAACATAGTTTCTTAGAGACTATCTATTTTTCTTGCCTATAGTACTGAGTCAACATAGTTAACTTAGTATTCTTTTTTGCTTCTCAAGTTACAGTACTACATTGACGCTATCAACTCTTTCCCCTTATTATGATATATTATATCTTAGGGTAAAGTATTAGGTTGACCCTATTGACTATGTATCCTTATTAACTCAATTTTTAGACCCTATTTCCAATACTATGTTAACCCACTTGAATTTGTACTCTTATATGTCCCTTTTTATCTTCTTGCTTTTGCATCACCTTTTCCTTAATCTCTCTCCTTCATCATGAAATTCATATTTAAAGACAAAATAGAGTTGAATTCAATAGATATCATGAGTCTTACCAACCCTAATAGGTTCTCCCACAAGAAACTTGTGGCTCCTATCTTGGATGAAAGAAATATTCATATAACCACTCACACAACAAACTATGGGACCCCTCCTCATTATTATTCACTTCACAATCTTCTCTTCTCACTTGAAGATTAACCTAAATTAGAGTATATACCAAAAATAATCTTTTTCATTCATGAGTTTCTTTAACATCTAGGAAAGGATCCTTCTACTATTTACCATCTCATGATAAGTGGTCAAGTTGAAGAGCCTTATTCATCTTCTCCCATGATCACACATGGATTTGGGGATACTAGCTTCTTTGATTCCCATCCTCTTCCCTCTATTTTGACCCATTATCATACCATGACTTATTCTTCTTTGATTTCCTCTACCTTCATACCTAGTATTTCTACTAACATGGCAAGTTCTACATCTAGTGGGCCTCTTTTTAGATCCACACTTTTCAATTCTTCCACTAGTGCATTGGTTTCTACCCATGGTAATCATGCTTCTATGATATTACTTCTCATCCCTTTACTAGTCCATCTTTTTTCACACACGAAAATTATGTCACTAGTGCCTCACTTACTAATAATTCTTTTCAATCTCCTATTAACACTCATAGTGGTACCCAAGCCAATACTACCAATTATAATGCTTCAAACAATAATTCAACTCAAACCCATAAAGTCCTATTAAACACTCTTAATCAAATGCATTATTTTCAATATAATAATGAAAACCAAATGATGAAAATGGAAAATCACCTTATCTATCTTAAAATTCACCCTCAATAGATGTCATGGGGCATGCGTAATCAAAATGTTTGCCCACCTCCTTTTAGGGATTCCCATGGTAATATTATCACTCAATCTTATCTCGTTAATAAGACAAACAAGCATATTAAAAATGAGCCTCTTACCTCTCAAATTTTTAATATTTATATAGGAGGTATCACCCCTACCATTTCCTATAATGGGTCAACTGATCCTACCCTTAATTTAATTTTTTTTAAAAATCTATCGAAAGACTAGGTCAAATTAAATACCTTTTCTACTACCAAGCTATTATCCAAAATTCTTATGGGTGATTCTTTAGATTGTTACAATTAGCTTAAAACTCATTTTATTACTAGTTTGGAAGATTTAGTAAGTTCTATAATCCAAGAGTTTTAAACTAGTGATCTTCTTAAGAATACCTTGGATTATTTTACAAATTGTAAGTAACTTGCAACTGA
The DNA here is from genome assembly GCA_037957365.1 of Torreya grandis. NCBI lineage: Eukaryota > Viridiplantae > Streptophyta > Pinopsida > Cupressales > Taxaceae > Torreya > Torreya grandis. The sequence continues at coordinate 4,960,019 of JARHVA010000313.1, forward strand.
AACTATACAATATTTTGTTAAATAATGGAAGACCTTGTCTAAAAAATTTGAATATAATATGGTAGATGATACTTTTTTCCATCTCTTTACCAATGCTAAGTTGCAATATCAGGTCTAGACTCTCTCTCCATGTACATTGGAGGAGTCTATTGACCAAGATCAATGTCAATATTTCCTTATGCATTAATTTGAGCCATTAAAACCTTCTATAGTTACTTTCATGTTACTTAAGAACAAGAATTATCATGCTAACAATGATGGTTTCACAAAATCTTATGATACCATTCACATTATTCAAGTTGTTCCTCACCATACTTCAAAATAAGCTTCCCCTCCCAACCACTTAACTAATCTTCATTTATCTTCAACCAATAACATCAATGTTCATAAACATTTACCATTAGTATAATTACTAAATCATGTACCAAGGCTTATCCCATGAGAACTTGATCCCACTAGTCATATGAAATCTTTGTATGATCCCAAGAAATTTTATTGGTTTCATGTTAGTTAGGGTCATTCTCATGAGACCTATAGGAAGATTTGTAATTTGGCTATAGATTTCCTTCTTGGTCCCAATTTTGACCATGATTATATCATTTGTCAATGTCAACAAGCTTCTGACATTGATTTCAAAGCCCATGAAACACATACTAAATCTCAAGCTTTAAATAAGGCTAATGCTCATTTATCCATCTATCCTCTTCCAAATCACTAAGACACCCAAGACAAACCTACCCCTTTTAGCAATAATGTTTATAGTATTCTTGACCCAAATCCTAAATATAATATGGTTAATATGACTAATATGCAAAGTTTGATTGCTTTCCTTGATCCTCAACCCATCTACACTACTCTATTATCATGCACATTTCATGTTATCCAATATTCTTCTCCAAATCACTTAAATGAATTGAGTAAATATGACCTTATATATTTTTATGAACAAATTATAACACCTCCCTTAGATAACACTTCCCATACTATCTCTACCATCCCTCCATCTTCTTTACCTATCACCAATGCCACTCAAACTTCTATTACCACTTCTTATAATAATTCTCATCCCAACCTACATCAATTGCTCCATATTTTCAATGTAATTTACAACCTTGTGCTCATATTAAACCCTTTTCCTCTTATCAACATAAATTCACATGTAATTTGGCTCCTCTTTCCAAGGACCTCCTTTAACTCTATGCAACTCTTTCCAGTAATATTTTGATGGGTTATGATGACTAGGATCCTATCATAGAACTCACTAATCTCCCATCCCAAATCCCATTTATCAAACTTATGAGGACCTCTCTGTATCATCATAACAATCTTTTGCATCTTTTGTTTGAAATGAACATCCCTTATCCTCCCCTAGCACTGTACAAAGCCACCTCATCTAGATTAGAGGATAACATATTACAATAATGTGAATAGATGTCCATACATGCTAACTAAACAATAAACACTTATCTTTACCTCAAATTACCCATTACTTCCATGATCCTCAATGATATTTTTCTTCATGTAGATGATCCTCCTCTATTGATTAGTGTTCAAATTGGTGATATCCAAGTCAAGCATGGCTTGATTGATGAGGGTTATTACACTTATTTTTCCTCTCTCTATTTTATCAAAACAATTGGATATTCTTAATGCAATCTTAAGTCGACACACAACACCTATCAAGGTTATGACCAAAGGAAGATACCTCTTATAGGTTATGTGTGGCTTCCAATTACTATCCCACTTATCATCATTCATGTGAAGGTGGTGATACTCAATTTTCATCTATCCTAAAACATTTAAATTGGGAGTCCATGGGCTCACTATATGAGAGTTGTTTCCTCTTCCACTTGCCAATGCATCAAATTTACTCACAATGGATCCATTGTTATAGGTAAAAACCACTAAGATGGGGGGTTAATCAGTGGTGGAAAAAAATCCAATTTAGTTTCAAAACCCTTTAAAGACATAAGCATTTAAAAAAACTAGTCATGAATCATTCAAGATGTTTATAACAATGAATAATAGATAATGCAAGATCACACATGCAATACAAGATCTATGTGGGAAACCTTCTTAGGGAATAAAACCCACTCTCAAGCCTAAAAACACATGGACTACTTGCCCTACAATAAGTATGAAAACATGAGACTTTAGTGAAATTTCTATTCTAAATAGAGCACCTACCCCTACGATGGTCAAGTCTTTCTGACCTAAATTTAGTTAAACACCTATTCCATAAGGAACACTTACCCCTAGTATGGTCTTGTCCTTCTGATATGAATTTAGTGAAACACATTTTACATAAGGAGCACCTACCCCTAGCATGGCCAAGTCCTTCTAACCTGAATTTAGTGAAAACTATTTCACAAAGAACACCTACCCCTAAGTATGGTCAATTCCTTCTAATGTATACATTGAACACTCTCCCAACACCTATGATATGAACATCTCTTAATCATTGATTGCCTACGAATATAATGGAGACACCCTATAAATATAACCCATTTCACTTCTTGACACACTCACAAACATCCGAAATAACCTTTTGGATCACCTTACACTTCTCAAAAATAACTCTATCACAACCTTAGCAACATGACCAAATGTTCATACACACAATCCACTCTCTGATTTGCCTCTCAATTACACTCAGACTTATAAATCATTTTTCTATTCATTTCTCTCCCCAATATTCAAACCTAAAAGAGCATTATTATTGACATCATAAATATGACCTATAGGTCATACATACAGTCATCAACTTTTTATACTTTACAATCCATCCACTGGGCACACACCCTTTCTTCTTTCCTTCACTCTTCAACTCTCTCACACATATCTTCTCTAAAGTGTAGAAATAACCACCTTTTATTTCACCTTTTATAGAGCTTTCATGACTATTATCTTCTTCATCATCCATAATAATTGCCTTATCCCTTAGTACATATAACATATCTCATTACCACTCTCACATGTTAGTCATAGCAACTATGTGTCACACTTAAGCAACTAAACCTTTTAATTAGGCCTTATTAGCCCTTATAGGTCTCATGGAGACCTATTCACTCCTTTGGCACTTAAAAAAGAAAATTAGAAACACATGACCACTTATAAATTCATAGGTCCACTCTACATGGCCTCTTAGACATCCTCAACTGACTACAGTCATCATTACACACATCTATGTACGTTCAATATACTAAAACATTAGCTTTGTACACAAGAACACCATGAACAAAAAAACAATCAACTTCTAAGCATTTGTTCATATTGAATATGGATTATTCAAAACTTAAAAATCCATATAGATAATCCTTAGGAAGTATAAAACACTCTCCAATAGCTAATTCCCATTGAAAATCTAAACACCATCATAATAGCTCAAATTATCCTTCTCAGGTCACTTATAGAACATGGTCAAACACATGTCAACTTTAGATCTCAATAACTTTCACTATACACACATTTAGAACTTATAAATAGATTAAATGGATTCAAATTGAAGTAATTTACAACTTTTCTTTTTATTTCACCTTTCAATTCATCCTAAATCAAAATTATGTCTCAAACACTATAGATTGGTTTTTTCCTTTTTCTAAATTCAAATGCCAACAATCATTGTTTAACATAGAACACTTTCCCATGATCTTGTTCCTCACATATTTTGATCAAATATGCATCATCAATCTATTTTAAAGTAAATTTATATTTAACTATAATAAAAATCTATCACTTTGACCTCATCTCATACTCCTTGGCAAATTTGATTAGATAGACAATGCCAATCTTCTTATATGTGGATCGATCTTTACCTTTTCTCACTATTAAACATTAAACACTTGTTATCATCTAACTACTTCCTAATAATTTGGAACAAACATGCTCCATCTATCTCTTTAAGACTATCTTAGACTTTAACCTACTTAAATATTAGACACTTTAACCACTTTGACTCAATATACATCATCGATCTACATTTGTGTGAACACCTGCTCATCATTAGATCTTTATCTAGGACTAGCCTTTACCTTTTGAAAATTTGGCTAAGTATGGGAACCACTATAGTCTACCTAGAAGGCCAAATTTGAATCTTAATAAATTTTGGTACACTCAATCACATGTCCTAAAATTTAAACCATATGGTCTTCTTTCATAGGGGAATCTATCCATCTATCAAACTACTCCTAGACATTCATGCATGTGAAATATGATGCCATCAAACTAATTATTTCGATCTAATTTAAATTATACATTAAGATTACATTAATTTTTTACCTTAGATCTATGATGCAATTAAATGCATACCATTAGATCTCCCTTTAAAAATTTGGCTAAGTATGAGAAAACATTACAATCTTCTTAGGAAGCCAACTTTGCATAGTTATATATCTTGCTATACACAAAATCATGACCTAAAACTTAGAACATAGAAGTTTTGTACTAATGTGATCACACTCATATGACCAACTCCCTTTGACTCATTCACACATGGGAATGGTGATGTCAGCAAACTACATACCTAAATTTTCCTATCACAGAACCAATTATGCCAAGATGAACATAATGAAGAACCAAATTAATATCATGCACTTCCATAAGCTCCCAAATCATCATTGAACTTTGAAAGGACTAATCACACATGATAAATACTTTAGACCCATCCTTAATCATGCCAAAACTAAAGATCAACCAAGCCAACTTCAAGCATACTAGGATAATCACACTACACACTTTGTCATTGACACTTAGACTATCAATAAACTTCATCCACTCACCTAGACACCTCCATGAAATCACTTAAAAAATCTCTATCAATATCCCCCTTTTTCATTGATGTGAATACCCATCATACAACTCAACTTCATTCTCTTTCTTTAAGCACTTTCATAATAGGAACCTTCTACCCCTTTGACATAATGACAAAGTGAGCATAAATTGATCCTGAGGACCTAAAAATACCACTAAAAGGAGAGTAACACCTTATAAATATGATAGAAACTCCCTCTTACCTTGAGCTTAGCTCTTCTTTTCCTTGATAACTTCTTCTTGTTATATGCCAACACTCTCTTCAACTAATCACTATAACCAATGAATAAAGAACACACAAAAGCATTGAAATCTGATGGAACTCACCAAAAAACATATAAGAGGGACTCCCCCTATGATATTTTATCCATTTCACCTCTTGAGCATCTTCATCTCTCCACACATCATGAAGAACCACCACATAGTCTTACTAACCTTCTCTTAAGCCACCTCAAGGACCTCTAATAGAACTTCACACCACTAACCAAATAAGAGACATGTTCTAAAATAACTTTACAACTTACATTGAAATATTCATACCATGATATTTTGAAGAAATTGATAAGAAATCACTCTTCTTCACACTAGGTTTGTTTAGTCTCCTTATAGACCTACCTTGTACTTGTAAAGACCACATGTTTTAGTAAACACACCTTCAAGACCTAAAACTTAATATATTAAACAATCTCATATTCCCCCTTAGGCACACCAATTTTAATCACTTAGTTCATCCTCTATAACATACTTCCTTCACAAACTTACTATCTAATTAGGCATCCATCTTGAGAAAATCATGAAAATTTTAAAAACCATAAACCTATATATCTTTTTGAATCTTGATTTGACAACCCATTTGGCCCATTAAACTTATTAATAATACTTATACCTTCATTCATAAGTCAAACCACTTTTCTAGCCTAGCCTAAAACTCTAGAATCTTAAAATCAATAGGGTCAACAAACCTCCTAGTCAACACCTACCTTTGAAACTTCTTTCACACCTAGAGACAACTATCACATACTTATGGATAAGTATTTGATCCTCCATTATTTTGTGGACCCATAGATTGTATAACCCATTTTAGGCCTACTTACCCTTACGCCAAAACTGAGAAAACTAAGAGCACTCAAAAATCTCCTATTTGACTTCAACATACCTTTAGACCATAAAACCACTTAGAGCATGCTAGAATAAGGTAAAAAACCCTTTATATAGAAACTCTAAAATCCTCCTTTTCCACTAGGAAACCTTCAATCTGACCCTTAAAACTACTCCAACTTTAGGACCAAAATCCCTAAATACACCTTGAGCACACATACTTGCTTTTCCATAAGAAATATGTCTACTAAGAAACATAGGTAGAGACACCCTACTTCACATGGTTCCTTAAAATAATTTGAAACTAGGAGTTTCCCATAACTCCTAATATTCTTCCTCCTCTTTGGTCATATAATACTGATAATTCTTCTTCTTCTTCTTCTTCTTCTTCTTAGGCTTAAGAGAAATAACTTGCTCATCCACTACAACATTCTACTTCTATTCTAATATGGTATTAACAACACATGGTGATAACATAGATTCATGGCATACCTTTTTAGTTTAATAAACTTCCTTATAGTTCAAAACCTCATCACTAGGTATTGAAAACTAATGTTCTTTACATAAAACTTGATCAAAAACAACAAGATGTTCACCTGAATCCATACATACCTCATAACTAACCTTAACTAGTACCTTAGTCTTCTCCTTAATCTTAGTCTCTTATTTCAAAACATGAGCATACAATGAGATTACTTGGCACTCTTCAAATTTTTTAGCATTTTACTCCATTAAAAATAGATTACTCAGAACTATAGACTCAACATGACTCACACTTACCACCTATGGTTTCTATGAGTTAACTTGCCTTTTGTTTGCACTCTAGGAGCCCAATTAAACCTATTTTATCATATAGGCCATTGCTTGTAGAATCTATAAATGTGACCTCTCTCTTGAAATTTTAACCACACTATAACATTTGCAAGAATCTTATCATGTCTTTCATAATTATAGTAAAATCTTTTAATATATCCATTCTTTTGACAATTCAAAAAAAAAACTCTTTTTGAAGAAGACTCATCTTACCTTACCTTATTTGGACAATGCTTAGAAAAATGTCCCTCATTAAGATAGTTAAATCACTTAAATTTTTTAACACATTTTGACTGATGAGCCCAATCATAGTTCCATACAAATTCATTTATAATAGGTCTTCTACACTCTCTAGCCCTATGACCAAATTGATTACATGTGTAACAATAACCATTGAAACCTGCATACCTTATGGAATTTTTTTTCCTGATCTAATTTGTCTTCAATCTATTTACACCATCTTTTTTTATTGATTGGTGACCTTTAAGGGCTAAACCACCTCAATCTTATTGACCTTCATGTCAACTTGAGAATAAAATTCTGGGATCTTCATTAAAACCCAATCTAGATCTATCACTAATAGACTTTTAACTATTAATGAGATTATCTAAATTATTAGAAATTTTATAAAACTTGATAAATGATTTCACCTTAAAATCTTCTAAAACTCATATTTCAAATACATAATCTTAGAAACATACCTTGAACATTCTTCTTTTTTGGCTATTAGACTTGCAGACATAGATTCCAACTTGGAATTAAGAAACATGACTATACCTTCATGTTCCTTGGTGTCATCTTTCTTTATTTTTTTCATATTTACTAAATTGATCCTCATATTCTTTTATTTGAGACTTTATCTTCTTGTTAATCTTTAGTTCTTTAAGATCATTCATTAATTCAGTCTGACATTCCACCTCATCATTATCATCATCTAAATCACTCCAAGTAGACTCCTTTCGATATGAGAAACTTCATTCCTCAGCCATGAAGAGGTCTTCATCAACATGACCATCATATTCATGATCATGCTTGAGTCACTATATTCACTCTCATCTGATAAGCTATAATCTTCTTTAGTGTGAGGACCATTCTTGTCCTTGAAGTAATTATTGTCAAACCTTCTAAATCCTTTCTAGCTTTTATCATACTTTAATTATCTCTTACCATCATGATGACCTTGACCATCCTTTTTGTCATCATTATTATTATGCTTATGAGTACACTTGTTAGAAAAATGTCCTACTTCTCCACAATTTAAGCATTTGAAGTTTAATTTACCATTATACTTTCTTGAACATATTTTCAATTTCCTTTTAAATAAGAAATTAATTCATAATCAATATCATATGTGTCATCCTCCTTGATTTTATTACATTAGAACTTATTATTTGGACTCAATTATATCTTCAATGTTACTTCCTTATTTGGTGGTATATCATCATTTATTTTCATTTCATAGGTAGTAAGGATGCCATGCAATTCATCCATCTTCAACTAAGTAAGATCATGAGTTTCTTCTATAACAAATAATTTAGAATCAAAATTGAGAGAGAGAGAGAGAGAGAGAGAGAGAGAGAGAGAGAGAGAGAGAGAGAGAGAGAGAGAGAGAGAGAGAGAGAGAGAGAGAGAGAGAGAGAGAGAGAGAGAGAGAGAGATTTTAATACCTTTTAAAATACAATAGCTTATTTAAGATTCTCTTTAATACCTCTGATGATGTTCACAATCTCATCAACTCTTTGCAAAAAATATGCAACAAAATCCTCTTCATTATTAAGACTCTCAAATTGTCTTTAGTGAGTTTACAAATTTACCAACTTAACCTTTGAATATCCTTCATAAATATTCTTCATTTTATCCCACATTTTATTGGTAGATATGTAATGGATTAACTTGGTGTATTTAGTCTCTGAAAGACCACAAGAGATAACATTCATTACCTTACAATTTTTCTCAAGCAACTTCTTATATGTAGTATTGGATTGAGAAATAGTAGGTACAAAATAAGTATCCACACTAGATTACTAAGTGTCAAACCCTAGGGACATGATGTAGGTCCTAATCTTAGCACTCCAAAAAGAATAATTGAATCTATTGAACATTGGTGCTTTCTTAGTGTAAAAACCTAGCATTTTATGGTTACCCATATTGCACCCTAGATCTGATTCATGTTTTCAAGACATTACCAATGGACATGATCTAATGTCAATTATTAGAGTTAAAAACCACTTAGAGTGGGGAGGGTGAATTAGTGGTGAAAAATAATCCAATTAAATTTATAAACCCTTCAAACACTTAAGCATTCAATAAAACCATTCATAAAAAAATTCAACATTTTTATAACAATGAATAATAGATAATGCAAGCTCACAGACACAACATAATATCTATGTGGGAAAGCCTCTTGGGGAATAAAACCCACTCTCAAGCCTATAAACACATCTACTAATTCTCTTATAAGAAGTATGCAATAATACTTTAGTCAAACACCTATTCCACAAGGATCACCTGTATACTTTAGACATCCTCAAATGATTCTAATCACCATTAAACACATCTACATATGTTCAATCTATTCATACATTAGACTTATACACAAGAACACCATGAATAAATAAGTAGTCAACTTATAAACATTTTTTCATACTAAATATAGATTGTTCAAACCTCTAAAATCCATTTAGATCATCCTAAATGATTCTAAAACACTATCCAATATATAATTACTATTGAAACATCTAAATACCATTATAATGGCTCAAAATATCCTTCTTAGATCACTTATAGAACATGGTCAAGCACATAGTTGAATATGGAGCTCAATAACTTTGATTTTATAAACATTAAAACATTATAAATATATTCAATAGATGTGACTTGAATTTCTCTATCATTTAAATTTTTACTACACCTTTGAATTCATCCTATATCAAAAGTTATGGCTCAAACACTGTAGACTAGTTTTTCCCTTTAATAAATTCAAATGCCAATGATCACTATTAAACATTGAACACTTTGCCATCATCTCATGTCCTTTCATATTTTGATCACATACACATCATAAATCTCTTTTTGAATATCCTAATAGTTAACTATGATAAAAATGTATCACTTTAACCTTATCTCAAGCTCCCTAGTAAATTTAACCAAATACACATCATTAATCTTCTTAGAGGTAGCTCAATCTTTACCTTTGCTCACTATTAAACATCAATCACTTGTTTTCAACTCATTTCTTCCTAATTTTTTTAGAAAAGTGTTCTTCATCTATCTCTTTGAAAGTATCATGGACTTTAACCTACTTAAACATCAAAGACTTTGATCTCTTTGACTTAATATGCATTATCAATCTGCATCTGTATGAACACTTGCTCATTTATAGATCCTTATTTGGTCCTAGTCTTTACATTTTTAAATTTAGCTAAGTATGGAAACCATTTCAATATGCATGGAAGGAAAATTTTAACCTTAATAACTTCTTACAAGCTCAATCTCATGTCCTAAAATTTAAACCATATGATCTTTCATAGGGGAATCCATCCATATATCAAGTTTCTCTTGGAACCTTCATGCATGTGAAATATGATGCCATAAAATTGCTTACTTTCTATAAGTGAACCTAGACATTAATATCTAATTAATTTAATGTCTTATATCTATTATGTGATTATATGTACACCATTAGATGTCCCTTTTCAAATTTGGCAAAGTATGGAAAAACATTATAATCTTCTTGGGAAACCAACTTTGCATAATTATATCTTCTACTATATACAACCTCGTGAATTAAAACTTGGAATATAACAACTTGGAAGTAATTCAATAACATTTAAATTAAAAAAATCCCCTTGAACCATATTTATGTGGTAACAGTAACATCAATAAACTACTTACTTAAATTTTTCTGTCATAGAACCAGCTATGCAAAGATGAACATAATGAAGAACCATATGAATACCATACACTTAAAACATCTCTTCTATCATCCTTTACCTTATATAAGACCCATAACACATTCTCAATACTTTATACCCATACTTAATCATGCCAAAACTGACAGTCAACAAAGCCTACTTCAAGAATACTAGGACAAGCACACTACACACTTTGTTATTGACAATTAGACTATCAAGACTCTTCATCCACTCACTTGGACACCTTTGTGACATCATTGAAAACTCTCAAATAGACATCTATAATACTTAGGGTGACACTAACCCTTATGATTTCAAATAATTCTAAGACAGTGGTATATTCAAGATTCCTACCCTTGAACCCTTACCAAGCATTCTATTTCATTAATCTCAATGATTTAACTTTTCTATCAATTCTAATCCAGGTTACAATGGTCATCCTAAACTCATTGGGAATATTCCCCTTAACCTCCTAGATTTTTATGATGATGAGCCTGATGAGATCAATCTTAATATTAAAACTTTTGATCTCTCACCTCATTTCATCTCTCATCTTCCTAAATCTTTGAAACCTCATTCTTCTCAACCACCTTATGATGACATCCCTATTATCTTAACTAAGACTCAAAATTCAATTTATCACACCAAATTAGATGATAAAGTCATCCCTACCTATGACATTTATCTTAATTCACCTAATTATGATGATGGTTATACCTTAGATGATCCATTTTTAGGAGGTCTTATTTAGGCTTGAGAAGCTTAGATTATTTTTTATCATTCCTCTTTGCTTCAGTGTTTTGGTATATCTTCCCATATTCCATCATTTATTTTTCCTAATTTTAGTATTTTTACTCTTTATTATATTGTAGTGATGATGAAAACACCTCCAATTTTTTAATAACCTCATAAGATTATGATTATAGATCATGTTATGATTGGTACCTATCACTTTGCTAGATATAATGACCCCTATAGCCTAATTATCCCTAAGATGCCTACCACTCTCCTTTACAATTTTATGGACCCCACCCATTCCTTATTAGAGCCCAATTTGGATCCCATTCCCACTCCTACTTTATTTGTGTCTTTTCATAATTCTAATCCTATTATTCTTTTAATCACACCTTGTCCAATATATCTACCAAACCCACCTCTTCTTAGTGATGGTTTTCTCATATTGCCTCAATTGGCTCCTTCACACACCAAATTGGTTGATACATCTTATTATAACATTAATAATTTTTTTGATCAATATACTAGAGATTATTATATATACCAATCTCCTTCCACTTCTATCAAACCTCCTCTAATGAGTACACCTACCAAGACTACTCATAGGCATATCTATTACTTCAATGGCACACATAACCATTCATCCATGCATTGTATTAAGCTGAAATAATATATCAAAACTTTTCATTCCACCACTCCTCATTCCTTAGATAAGTCCATACCTCCCCCAAAAGTATTACCTAAGTATCTTCCTATTTATGGAGAGGTATATTATCTCTGGCACCAATATGGCACACATCACATTGATCATTGCCACATCTTTCAATAGCATCTTAAATATAACCTCATAACCACTCCTATGCCTTATAATATTCCTTATTTAGGTCATTATAATAAGAATCCTTACCCTTCTTCCCCCATGGTTCCACCTCCTATGGTTTAATCTCCTCATGTGGTCCATTTTTCACCTACTATTCCTTCACCCATGAGCCCCTCACTTGTGGTACTTTCCCTGTTAGTGACCCCTTCATATCCCATATAAACCACTCCAATTCATTCTCCTAAGAATTTCCTACATGATAGACTTGATTAGCATGATCCTTCAAGCATTCT